>CM023102.1:7379824-7979824 GCA_013103745.1 Gardenia jasminoides | reverse complement strand
GTGACAAGGTATGAAATGTGCCATTTTTGAAAATCTGTCAACAATAACAAAGATGCTATCATTTCCCCTTTTAGTCCTAGGCAACCCTAAAACAAAATCCATAGATATATCAACCCAAGGTTCCTTAGGAATAGGTAAAGGAGAATATAAGCCAAAAGGTTGAAGCTTAGACTTAGCTTTGTGGCAAGTGACACACTTAGCCACCACACGTTCCACATCACGCTTCATCCTTGGCCAATAAAATGTTCTTGAGAATGGCAAGTGTTTTGGCAACTCCAAAGTGCCCCATCAAACCTCCTCCATGTGATTCCCTCACAAGCAACAAACGAATAGAACAATTAGGTATACAAAGCTTGTTGAGATAAAATAGGAAACCATCATGAAAATAGAACTTACCATTCGATGGTGTTTTACTTGGTGAACTTACCAAGGCCGAAAAATCTTCATCTTTCTCATATAATTCCTTGATAAACTAAAGTCCAAGCAATTTAGCATCAAGTACAGTGAGTAAAGAATGTCTACGTGATAATGCATCCGCTACAACATTAGACTTTCCTACTTTGTACTTAATAACATAAGGAAAAGTATCAATGAATGCAACCCACCTAGCATGCCGCTTATTAAGCTTGTGTTGAGATTTAAGGTGTTTAAGCGACTCATGATCAGTGTGAATTACAAATTCCTTAGGTCTAAGATAGTGTTGCCACGTCTCTAAGGACCTAACCAATGCATACATTTCCTTATCATATGTGGGATAATTTAAGGCTGCCCCATTCAATTTTTCACTAAAGAATGCAATGGGACGACCTTCTTGCATTAAAACAGCCCCAACTCCCACACCCGATGCATCACATTCAATCTCAAAAGTTTTATCAAAACAAGGCAATGCAAGCACAGGTGCATGAGTAAGCTTATCTTTAAGTGCATGAAAAGCATGTTCTTGAGCTTCATTCCACACGAATTTCTCATTCTTTTTAATCACAGATGTCAAAGGTGCAGCAATAGTACTAAAATCTTTAACAAATCTACGATAAAAGCTAGCTAGACCATGGAAGCTACGAACTTCTCCAACATTTTTAGGTGTTGGCCATTCACGAATAGCACGCACTTTTTCTTCATCAACATGAATTCCATTAGCACTTACCACATAACCTAGAAAAACTACTTCATTAGTGCAGAAAGAACACTTTTTAATGTTAGCATACAATTGTGCATCACGAAGTGTCTCAAGCACAAGTCTCAAGTGTTCAACATGCTCTTCTAGACTATGGCTATATATCAAGATGTCATCAAAATAAACAACCACAAATTTGCCAATGAAAATCTAAGTACATGGTTCATTAATCTCATGAAAGTACTAGGGGCGTTAATCAAACCAAAAGGCATGACAAGCCACTCATATAAACCATACTTGGTCTTAAAAACCGTTTTCCATTCATCACCCTCTTTCATTCTTATTTGATGGTAACCACTTTTTAAATCAATTTTTGTGAAAATTATGGCACCATGCAATTCATCTAACATGTCATCCAAACGAGGGATAGGGTGACGATACTTTACCGTTATAGCATTGACGGCTCTACAATCAGTGCACATTCTCCATGTTCCATCTTTCTTTGGCACTAGAATCACGGGAACTGCACATGGGCTCAAACTTTCCCTCGCCCATCCTTTCTTCAAGAGCTCCTCAACTTGTCGTTGTAGCTCTTTTGTCTCTTCAGGACCCATGCGATAGGCGGGTTTATTTGGCAATGAGGCTCCAGGCACCAAATCAATTTGGTGTTCAATTCCCCTAAGTGGTGGTAGTCCATTTGGCACTTTATCAGGGAAGACGTCCTCAAATTCCTGCAAGAGATTCAAAACACTTGGAGGTAAAGTGTTAGTGAGGTCAGGGGGAATAACAAGCACTTCCTTGCACACAAGTACAAGTACAAGTGCATTACAACTTAATGCTTTCCTCACTTCTCTTGTTTTTACAAAAAGATTATTTTTCCTCTCAATTCCTCCTACCTTGGCCGAGATTTTTCCTCCTTTTTCCTTCACATTAGATTCGGCCACAATCTCCTTTTGCTTGCCCCTCGCCTTTAACCCGTCAGCCTCTTAGCAATTTCTACTTCATACCTTCTTGTGCAACTTCTCTTGGTCCTCACAGACTTGATTGGGAGTTAATGGTGCGAGAATGACTTTTCTTTGGCCATGTATGAAAGAGTACTTATTGGTTACCCCTTCAAAATTGACAGCTCTATCATATTGCCATGGCCTTCCAAGTAGTATATGGCAAGCTTGCATTGGTGCTACATCACATAGCACAACATCTTCATATTTACCAATGCGGAATGGGACTTGGACTTGCTTTGTGACCCTCACGTCACCACTATCATTTAGCCATTAGAGACGGTAGGGGTTTGGATGTTTGAGTGTAGGCAAGGCAAGTTTTTCCACCATGAGCTGGTTTGTGACATTTGCACAGCTCCTCCATCTATAATTAGGCTACAAACACATGAATGTAGCAGCGAGAGTAGAAGATGTTCTCTCTTTGTAAAGCATCATTGGCTTTGATGTGTGTAGCTAGGGCACGTCGAACTACAAGCCCTAGTTGCTCATTATCGGGGATTTCCTCCTCCTTTTCATCTACATCCCTCCAATGGGGCATGTCTTCATACTCACCCTCATCATCAGGACCCGCCATTGGGTAGAAGGATCATGGCTCTTTGATTAGGGCATTGACCGGCAATGTGCCTCTCTCTTGACATTTGAAACACCTAGTGTCCCTATTCCTTGTTTGGAAATTGTTAGTGGTGCGGGGCATAGGCTTAGGGTCAGACTTGGCAGCTTCAATCCGAGGCTTTGGAGTATTAAAACCTGTTGCTGGTTTTTCTTCCTTGCGGTTTGGATAGACTCGGCTCCCTTGAGTGGAGTACATAGGGGTGGGCCGGATGGGACCCCTCCTCTTGTGACGCTCAATCTTGATGGCCTTATCTACCAAATCATTGAGCTCCACATAATGTTGTAGCTCTACTTGCTCAGCAATCTCAGGCCGCAATCCATTCAGGAATCGAGCCATGGTGGCTTCTCGATCCTCTACAACATTAGCACGTAGCATGAGCACCTCCATCTCTTTGTGGTAGTCTTCAACACTTTTAGACCCTTGAGTGAGGCTTTGAAGCTTTTGATACAAATCACGGTAATAATGATTTGGCACGAAGCGTTTTCTCATCAAGTGCCTCAACGCATGCCATGTGTCGATGGGTGGTTCTCCACTTCTCCTCATACTAGTTGTTACCTGGTCCCACCAAACAACAGCATAGTCAGTAAACTCCACAACTGCAAGTTTTACCTTTTGATCCTCAGTGTAATTATTGCAGTTGAACACGAGCTCAATTCTCTTTTCCCACTCCAAGTATGCATCAGGATCAGAACGCCCTTGGAATGAAGGAATCTTCAGCTTAATACCCCGGATGGGGTCATCATTGAATCTATTCTCATGCTTAGGTTGCCGTGGTCTAGTTTCAAAGTCATCATTGAAGTCATTTGATTCATGCACTGATGCCTTACTTTGACTTCCTTTAGCACTTGGGCGTGATACTTCCAAGTTGTCAATCCTTTGGTGTAGAAGCTCCAATTTTTGATCCAAGCGGTTGATTGATTCTGAAAACATTTTAAAATCAAAGGCTGGGGAAGATCCCTCACCCTCGTTAGACATGATGATCAATAAAGAAAGTGCAAATTAGGGTTAGGAAGTCCTCACACACTCCCTCACGTGTATGTATTCAACCCTCGTGTTTACACTCAATAGCACTCTAATGTTCTCACCAATCACCTCTCAAGTCAACCTTGGCAACAACTTGAAGAAATTAGAGTTTCTTCTTAGTGTAGACCAACTTGCCAATTTAGATCACGGTGAAATTAGGCCAGAATGACACAAGAGATTTAGGAAACAAAAACACAAGAAGAATTGGGAAATTAAGACAAAAGGATTAGGAAACTAAGACACAATAGATTAGGAAACGAAGATATAAACCAACTTCGTGCTCAACAAAACAAGAAAGATATGAAATTTAGACAAGTTAAGATGCTGGAAATTAATTCCAAGAACTGAAATTTAAAACTTAGCAATGAAAACAAACTAACATAAGTGAAGAAGCCGAATCCGTGGTTTGGCAGCTTGGTGTTTCGGATTTTTCCTAGTTTGGCTTGCTGGAATTTTGGGCAAATTTTGTGTGTGAATTCAGCAACTTTCCAGGTAGATTAGGCAGCAAATAAATGAACAAAACTTGTTTCCAAAAGGGGAGCAAGTTCGGTTAGGAGAAGGGAACAAGTGAGGCGGTTGTCTTTTCCAAATCAGATTTGGAGCTTGTTTGTTTCAAGACTGTTTTGGAGTTCTTGCTCTAACCGATTCTAGAAGCCCCTTTTTTTTTTTTTGATGAATTTTGGCTTTAGGCTTTTCCTTTTCTTTTGCTGCTTTGTTGCTTTTCTCTCTCTCTTTTTTTTTTTAACAAGGCAGCAACAACGAATTTAGCAAGCAGGAAATAAGGAAGGTTGGTGTTTTGGAAAGTGGTTGCTATGTTCAAGAATTGATTCAATGCCCAATCTTTCAAGCCAAGAACTTCAAGATTCACGCAACAAGATCAAGATTTCAAGATGAATAATCAAGAAAGCTTCAAGACTCAATCAATTTTGCCCAAGAATTTCAGTTTTGCAAGGATCACAAGATAGATTCACAATTTCCAGCAAGTAAGGTACGGACAGATTTTTTTTTTTTTTGACTTAAAGACACAAAACTAGATGCAAGAAACGATGACCTAATTTAGCAACAACAAGATTAACGACAAGACAAAACAACAGAAATTAAGCAAGAGGAGATACGGACAGCAAATCAAGGAAACAAGACTCGATAACCAGAATTTTTTTTTTTTTGGGCAGATTTGACACAAAACAATAAGACGACAATAACAAGAAATAAAAGGGATATACTTGATACCGTCAACTAGCTCTGATACCAACTGATACGAACTACGTTAATAAGTAACGCAACTCGCACACGAAGAGCGTAGGATCTAGGATTCGGTAACAAGAGTTGGAACACTCAGCGGAAGACCTTCACCCGTTGAGCACTTGGACAACGAACGTTGGTATAATGGTAGAGGACGCCACAATTCAACGTGATCTTGAATTGATAAGTCAATGAACCCTTAAAGAACTCTCTAAGGTATTCAAGTCGCTTCAAGGAAGCAAGAGAGGTGTTAAACACTCAAAGTAATTTTCCTGAATATTTCTTGATATTAAACTTGAAATAAGAAGGGCTATTTATAGCCTACAAGACATGAAATCCTAGTCTAACTTGGACTTGGTAATTCGGCCAGCTTGAAGCTTAGAAAACCGAATTATAAATGGAAATCGAAAACTAGAGTTTAGGAAACTTCCAATAATCCTAACACTAATCAACTAAGAGACCTTAAAGAGGCATGTGGTTAAAGGATTTTCCAATTTGGAAACTACTTAACCCATGCTTTATTAACTAAACAAGAAAGCTAGGATTTGGACTTTAATTCGATCAAACAAGGGCTGGTCCTTCTTCAATGCTTAGCAATGTCACCAACAGCCTTGACTCCTCATCCACATTGTAAAGTGGCTTAACTTGATTTTGGACATCACGAACTAATGCATTCAACTCCTCTTTGATCCTTTTAGCTCGTGCATGTGTTATCGGGCCAAGAGGGACTTGAAGTGAGTTTGAAGATTGACCATTCCGTGACTCAAACTCCTTGGTGCTGGGATGATCCGCATCAAACCCAAATTGAAATTTCATTTTACGCCGCGATATCAAAATTTTCTAAAATTGTGCAATGCTCCCTGAGGAGATTTCTAGCAAAATGAATTTCAAGAAATTATCCCTTTTTAACTTCTAAATTCGCATTTAAAAGTCGACATTGAACAAAGATTATTGAGTGATATTTTACCAAAAATTTGTAAGAAAAATAGGGCTAAAGGTAGCTGAACGGATTCGGCTAGCAGGGGGTATTTCTAGAGATTCCACCAAGATTCTCGCATCAATCTCATAACTATAGTTCATCAATCTCATGAAATAACTATAATACATAATAGTCAACATATATCAAGCTATTAACCATCAAGATTCACCAACAAGTTTACACTACAAAGTATGGAAAATCTTCAAGTCATCTAACCTGGTACTCGGGTTTTCAAGAGATCCTTTCAATAACCTAAGCACATCCAACCATAAATCATTAGATTTAAACCGTAAAACTTATAGGTCTAAATAGTCCAAGCTCTTCCCGCAAGCATAGTTTCAATCCTAGTCAAGATATGTCTTAGATCTCCAAGATTCACCACAGGATTTACCTTTCTCTCAAACTTAATCAAGGGCAAGTGAAGTTGGATGTGGTAGTGGTCTTTGAGCAAAATTTATGGAAGAAAAGATGAAATCTTCCTCCTCTATTTGGAGCTTGAAGAACTGGCTACAAGGAAGTAAGAGAATGAAGATTCGGGTGGGTGATTTTCTTGAAAGTTGAAAGCAAGAATGAAGATAAAATATGAAGCAAGACTCTCTTTCTCTCTCTAGTTGTTTCTTGCAAAATGAAATGGTGGAATGAAAATTAATTGACTTCTTGTAAGGAATGAGTGGCGGAGGCGATGCCAATTGTCACCCTCCTATTACTTGAAACTCTAGTGAAATCTTATCTTATTCATTAGTTCGCTTCTTTCGCACTTAACTTCCTTTAATTTTAGTAAAGTGCAACATACACCCCACGAATTATCTCTTTACCCTTATTCACTAACCCTCAACTTCGACTCTTGCTTATCACCCATGTTTTGGCGTTACCTAGCCCTTCGCTCTTGGCCTCGACCTTGGCCTCAGCCTCGTCTACCGTCAATAATCTTTATAGAAGGTAGACATAAAATAAATGTGAAAATAAAATAAAATACAGTAGAACAAGGTGAAAATAAAATAGAATAAGCAACTAGCAAATTAAATTTTGGAACTAACAATAGAATTTCATAGAACCGTCCAAACTTCATACATATATATACCGAGAGAGTCAAGTACACCACGGTGGCATGTTTATTACAAAAGAACACACAAAAGTCGCTTTCACGGCCATTTTACTACACAAAAATACAATAGTGAAAGCGGTAAATAAACATGCACCCACATAGACGAGAATCATCCTAGTAGTCCTTCACAAAACTATTTACAAGTCCACGGTTCAACTTCCTTGCCTAGTTGGCTACGGTCCCCGAAGACTCCACAGTAGGAACAGGGTTCACCTCTATTACATTCAAACATAGTCTAACACCAAAATGACAAATGAAAAGCTTAAACCTCAGGAGAGACATGCTAGGAAGGTAATCAAGGTCACATTAACATATTATCCCCAAGTTTAGCTATTGCACTCCGATTTATCCATTTATGCATTTACCACCACCCAAATGCAGTGACGATCTTCAAAATCAAATTACAATGTACTTCCATAGTACCGGATTTTCAATGATTAACATTCTTAGTGATATTCGCACTAGCTACACAATTCAATTTTCTCAAGCACTATTACTCATTCGTACCCAAGCTCCAAAATAATAACTAAGTCATTTTACACTAAGGTCGGCTACTCTAAAGGATAATTTAGCTTAATTTCCTCATCTTGTTCAATCCAAAGACAATTCAAAGAAATTCAACCGCCCATGAAATCACCAAAACATTAAGTTATAAATTTACAAGGGTTCAATTCCATAGAAACATCAACATTCAATATCACTTTTCAAACATCAGGCACCGAGTTCAACACTTTACTTAATGAGCTAACAAGTCCCACAGTCTGGTATCCCAAACTTTAAGCCTAGGATACACTACAGAAATATGAAGCCTAGAGCTCTGATACCACCTGTGACAGCTCCACTTCCCCCTAAGGCTAACCAAAGGGTTGGAGGGCTGCCTGCCTGGCTCTCGCCAGGACTCAAGCATTCGAAAATACTAACTCTAAAGGATAATTCTAAAGCCCACATTAGGAGAGAGATAAGAAACTCTAAAATTCGACATTTAAGCTTGAAATACAGTTGTTAACTTCAAAAGCACTTAAAGCCTCGATTCATAATCTAATACATCCCCATGAGTTAAAATATACAAAACCGTAAGAATATACAATCCCTCTTCCACACTCGGGACAAAATACCAAAAATCAAGTACTAGACCTATCTACGTCCCTGGATTCTCGTCACCTGTTAAGGAAAAACAAAATGGGAACGGGGGTGAGTTAAAAGCTCGTGAATTTCCAAAAGAACTTGCATAGATATAAAGCAAAATAAATAACATATTTAAAACAAGTAAAGGAAATACAAAAACACACAAGTAGGATACGGGAGCTCTCAGGAGCTCAGGTCCACTTCACACGTTCAATTCACAAATTTGACACTCCGTCGACTTTCCAATCCATGTAGACGACTCTTTACAACCTTTTCCTTCCACCGAACATCCCCCTTTACCGGGCCCGCAATCCTAACACTTAACACTTACTACTCAAGGGACGCGGCCAAGAGTAGTTTTATAAACACTTTACACACACTTTATACACACTTTCTCCACTAGTGTGTACATATTCATGCAAAACATTTTGGTCACCTACTCTACTTAAAAGAGGGCAATAAAGTATACCCTTCTTAAGTGAGTGATTTAAACACTTCCAAAGTTCACCCATTTAACACATTCACGCAAAGACATTCAATTAAAGCGATTAACATGCATTGGAAACTCACCAATAAAGTAGGTCTCGGAGTTCAAGTTTTGATCGCTTTGCAAAATAGCACCACTTCCTAAAACAATTAAAGAACAACGGAAATAAGTATTTTAGTTCATCAACCAAAACTAATTCAAGAAGAAAGAATTTCGATAACTTCCTATTTGAGCAGAAAACTTTGAAAAATCGTAACTTGAGTTGTACAGGTCCAATTTTCACAAGCTTAGTACCGTTGGTAACCTCATTTAAAGTTATAAAACTTTGTAGAAAACACCATGATAAAATTCTAGACAAAAACTGCCCAGATTTTCTTGTTAAGTTCAGCTACAGTACAAAACAGAACAGCTCAGGCTGGTTTTCCAACTCAATTTTGAAATTCACCTAAACTTGTAGAAAATGAATTGCCTCTGAAATTTATACATTTTAAATCCTTGTGTAACAAGTTTCAAACACCACTGACAGCACTCGATTCCGACTCTCGAGCAAGAAATTATAACTGTTCAAACAAGGCAGGTTCAAAATCTTGCATTTTCTGAAATCCAGATTTACTGAGCATTATTTGGGGCTTCAAATGAGTGACTAATTCTTGCTTAAAAATTACCAAATTTGGTACACTAACTCTACCATATAAAGATATGTCTACACCAAAATTTAGCCAAGAACTCTAACGGGAAGCTAGTGTTTTTATCGATCAAAGTGGACTTGACAAACTCAACTCAAACCTGCGGAGTTTTGCCTTCTTCTTCTATGAGCTTCTGAGATATTCAAATCACCATCAACTGCCCTGATTCTTGAAACCAATCTGGTATTAATCTTTCTAGGCTCAATAATCGTCAAAAATGACATAAGTTTAGATCAAAACTTAGCACTAAAACAATTCAAGAATTCAGACAGCATGTCCTCCTACATTCCAGATTTTTGACTCCAATTCAACAACCATTATTACCTCCAATTTTAGAGGGCTTTTTGTGGGAAACATTAACAACTTAAACCTCAATATTTAAGCATTACATTTAGTCTTCATGCTTGCAAAAACGCAGCCACAAAACAGGGGAAACATAGCAAGATTTTCAGCCAACACTAAAGCTTCCAAAATAGAATTTTCCCTTGCCATTCTTACTATATCTTTTGAGGGGCTTTTTGCAGAGGAAATTAACAACTTAAAGTTCATCATTTAAGCATTAGAATCACCCCCTTAAGCTTACAAAATGCAGCCACAAAAATCAATGGAAAAATAGCAATTTTAACCCTCCATTTTCTCCTCCCTTTCTCGATTTTTCCCCTTGAGGTTTCTCCTCTAATTTCAACCACAAATTCCAACATGTACACACACATTTCACCATTTTCATGCTAAGAAACAAATTCACATACTTGTGGGATTCCAAGAGCCCACTTGTGAGGGCCGTAACAAAAACTCTAACTCTTGTTTAGACTTTTATGAACGATTTTCGCAGTTTCATTATTACATGTGCATGATTATGAACCTATTGAAAATCCACGAAAAGATTTTTCAACGATAGCCCCAAGTAAGTAATTGAAATCATTTCAATAAATTAAGACCAACCGTACTTAAAACAAACCATCTTAAAATTATGACAATAGCATGTGCAAAACCTTAAACGTTTCCTTCTTCCTTCCAATTTCCAACCGGTTTCCCTTCCATTGTTTTCAACCTACATGATCACGAATGAAACCGATTCACTTCAGTTAAAGTCGGACCAATTCCAGCCAATTGAACCACATTTCCCTCCAATGTAATTTCGAAATTAACTCAAGAAACTTCAGCCAAACCAGCCGCCCACTTGCACCCCATTCCCACGGCTAACACTTGTCAAGATTGAGCTGAAAAATTTGGTAGCTTAAGCATGCCATTTTTTTTTTTCTCCCAACCGGCAGCTTATTGGACTTGGAGCAAGGAATTTCAGATCACCTTAGCCAAGGCTAATGATGATTTCACCTTCCTTCATGCCCAATGCATGAGAAGGATGTGCCACTTGGAAGTTTTTCAGCTAAAGCTTGTTCACTTGAACAAGCAACTTCAACAGAAATTCTTCTTCAAGTGCTGGCCGATCCTCTTCAGCAAAAATCCCTCTTCCATTTCACTTCCACACTCTCCCACTCACTCTCCTTGCACTCCAGCATTTCTTTCCAGGTCTCACCCGAAGCTTCCCTCTCCACTCTCACACTTCACTCCAAAAATTTCTTCCTTAAGCTTCAACCGAGAAGCTCTTCCTCTTTTCCCCTACATCTCCTTGCCTTTTCTTGGTTAATCAACCCTTTCACCAAGAAATAATCTTGGCCGAACACTGCTGGAAACAAGCATTAAAATTCTGGAAAAACCAAGCTAGTCATCCTCCATCCGATTTTAGGCAAGCAAGAGGTAAATCCTAATCTCTTTTGTGAACTTCCTAGTTAGCTTGAAACTCTCTCCTTAGCTTATTTTGTGTCTTGTAGCTGGAAAACAGAATCGATTCAACACCTAGCAACTTTGTTCATCCATTTTTCTGTTCAACCAAACAAAAGGTAAGCAGTAGTTCTTACAATGGTTCCATCCGCAGCTTAGTTCCATTCTCAGCAGTACTCCTCTTCTTGTAGCTGGACCTCGGACTGCATTAGCTCAAACCACCACTTGTACATTGTTCTTGAGGCCGGTTGGAGGTAGGAAATCCATCTTACATCCCCTTTGACCTAAATAAACTGTTTTTCTCTTAAAGATAACATCTTACTTCCTAAAAACTGCTATGCATATGCTAGTAAGCTTAAAATCCTACTTGCATGCACATATCATCTTATTATGTTGATGGAAATTTTGATGGGCTTTGCCCTATTCCATCCGAAGCTTCTCTTGTTGATAACTTGTTAAGAGCAACTCATGCATGTGCTATATTCCACTCGATAGATAAGGCTTAGTTAAAAGTTTCCATGAGCAAATGTTTTAACTAAACCGAGCTTGAATCCTTCATTTTCTCCTTTGACAATTGTATATTTATTTTCCTTGCATGAGTCACTCTCGGATGGCTTCAAACTGAAGTATGCAATGACTTGAAACTTGGTTTTTGAATGGAAAGATGATTTTACAACAAAAGAAAGAAATAAGAGGAAGAAAACCGGTTCTTAATGACTTCCTAACTTGAAAATTGTTGGTTGAAACTTTTCTTGTGCTTAGCTGTGGATTAATAGCCTCGATTGCTTGCTGTTTTGGGATGGATGTGAGCTGATGAGCTTGGCCCTACTCCATCCGCAGCTCTTGTATGGTTTAACATGTTGAAATCGACCCTTGCATGTTTCACATTCCACTTGGTTGATGAGATTTTAATTAACCGTTTGCATGGGTAAAGTGTGAAACAAAAACCAAGCTTGAGTTGTTTATTTGCTTGTTGGAAAGTTGAAAATCTATTTTTCCTTGCATGAGACCTCTCGGTCAGTTGAGAGCCGCAGGAGTAATGACATGAAACCTGGTTTTGAGTAGATGTTAATTTTTCAACAAAGAAGAAAACAAAAAGAGAGAATCGGACTTGATGATTTTTTTTCAATTTGGGACAAAATTTTGTCTAGTTATACGTATTGTTAATTTTGACCGTATGCATGATTTTGGATCATTAGATGAATGTATCACATGCTAAGAGTCCCGCTTAACATTCTGGAAATCAAACTAAACCTTTAACCACGCGACTACATGGCTGAAAATTTCACAAAAGTTACCAAAATCAGATTTTTCTAAGAAATAAGTGGGCAAAACCACACTGAAGTAAAATGCTCATATCTCGCTGTTTATAACTCCAAATCACGAGCCGTCAGTGGCATCCGAAACTAGACCCAAAGAGCTTCGTTTCGGTGCCTTATACGCCCCTTAACTCATTTTCTACACATCGTGGCGAACCAACAAACATCGCTGAAAATCAAACTTGCAAACCAGAAGTTTTGAAAATGAATGTCCAAAAATTGAGTATTTTTCCGAATTGACTTGGCCGTTGCTATTTTATGAGGAAATAAACAATTATGAAACTAGTTTTCCATGATTTTGAAATCATACAACTTGCAAAAGAAAGACTTCCGATTTGAATTTTGAAAGAAACCATGGCGGTTAGTTTTGGCCATGAAAGCGTAATGACACTCCACTTTCAAAATTGTGATTATTGACCAAAACCCTAATTTGTACTATTTTGATTTTAGCACGAAAACTTGTTTTAAGTATGAAAGACCAAAAATCAAATTGGTTTTAATCCAAAGCCTCGAAAGATTGTTTTTGTTCACTAAACAAATAAAATTAAACACCGTTAGTGATTTTTCAACTAAGCAAACCATTTCTCAAATTTTCCAAATAAATGACGCTACATTACTCAAGTCTTTCTAAACCTTAACTAACAAAATTGTTCCAACCCTAATTACGTAGATTTTTCTCAAAACTCACACATTTTACCCTATCTAACCGAGACCTACATTTCAAGATACAAACCACCGTTTCATCACACTATCGACTCGTAAGGAAAACCTAAAAATATTCTCATTCTTATAAAAGAAGTGAATTGGTCAAAATTGATTTTTAATAATTAATACAACAATTATGTACCTCAGGAACAGACGGTAATATAAACGAGGGCTTTGAGACCGAGGACTTCGACTCATCTACTCAATCTTGACCATCTAAGGTGAGGGTTCCTATTTGTTGCTACTTGATCCTTGTTGCTAGGTATTACTTGTTATTGTATGACTAGTTTCTAAATGTGATTTGTCGTTGAATAATGGAAATTTGATTTGACTCAACGTGCTTAGGTGGTTTAGTATGTTTTGTTTTAAAACAATAAAACTTGTTTCTGTCAAGGCTTGAGGTGAAGAGGCTGGCCTTCAAGGCCCCTCGCCCCTAAAGGCTGGTGCACTCTCTAAGGGGCTTGAGGTTGAAATTGATTGTCGGTTGTCCCTCTAAAATAATAAACTAAACCACCATACCCTTGTGCATGTCAACTGCATGACACTTGGCCGTGGGATCCCAAAACCCAGGGCGAGTCGGCCTATTCCGAGCGGTGGGGCTTGGTCGTCGGCGGACCACAGGTCTATTCAAAGGTTACCTCGAGTGTACACGCCTCACCCGCTTGTTTAGTTGGGATCCGTGGGTGAAAAGGGAAGGAGAAAGAAATAAATTGACGAGTTCTGACTCGTTTTCCTCCCCAGAATATTATTGTGATTGTTATTTAATGCTGATTCTTGTTTAAGTGGCTCAATGAGCATTTTGATTGTTCTGATTTCACCACATTATGAAAAGAAAAGAAAATATATATACTATCTTCCAACTTTCCTTAAATGGATATTAAATTTGAAACTAGTCTTGTGGGACCTAAATGTTTTCAAACTGCCTTTGTGTTTATGTATTTAATTGTACTATGTGTTTTGGGACTCTCACTGGGTTTAGAAACTCACCCCATATATTTCCCATCCAGGACTTCCGTGTATTGAAGAGAAATCTTGAAGGAGTACAAGCTGGTTGAATCTTTTGAATATTGGGTGTATTTGACCCTATTGTGATGTCGAGGATAATGTATAAGAATTATCTTTTGAATTATTGTGTAAGGTTGAGAGTTGAACTCAAAATGGATGTTGGTTAGTAAGTTATGTCGATCTATTTGAAAATATATTGGTTTGAAAACCCTATAGGGTAATTGCACTTGAGTCTGGCGAGCTGGGCGGCGCTGGTCCTATGGTTCGCCAGGGAAGCGTGGGGCCGCCACAATTTGTGGTATCGAGCCTAGGATAGAAAAATGAGCTTTGTGAGGTTATGAGGTCTGGTTTTGTTAAGTTAGGAACGATAATTGAAATTACGGTACATTTGGAACTCACATAAAGTTAATTGTGGTTGTAGGTTATGGCTGGAAATGGAGCTGGTAACAATGCCCACCTAGGGATGCCTTTGCCTTTAGTACGATGCTCGACCCGATGATTGGAGGCCACACTCCATTGGAGTCCTAAGACCAACCCATGTAGCTGTTTGAGAGACTATGCCTACCCCAACCATGTAGTGCTGGTGTGGATAAGGAAAGGAAGACTTTGGCTCATCTTGTTGAGGAGCTAATCTTTGAGATAGAGACATTGAGGACCGAGAACCAGGTTACGTGCTAGGGTCCGAGAACTTGAGGAGATGGCTAATCAGTTCCTCCTGTCCTAACACGGGCTGGCATCATGGATTGTGAGGCGATGATTGAGGAGATGTTGGAGATTTACTCTGAGGATCGGGTGGAGGCGTTCTAGTATTGGAGAGATAGTTCCAGGAGATGTTGAGGAGATGGTTCCCAAGGAGATGGTGAGGCTTCTCCTTACCCAGAGTGACCCCAGAGGACCACGACTTTCCTATGTCCCCTTGAGTTAGGGTTGAGAATACCTAATGGGGTCCCTACTTGCTTTTGTTGGATGGCCGTACTAGATTGATGTTATGTTTTGAAATTTAGTGTTATGATTATTGTGTTATCTTTGTTTTAAGAACTTGATGTATGGTGTTTTGTTAGTAATGTAAGTTGTTTTATGTTTATTAATGATTACTTGCTGTTTTTCCTTTCTCCTTTTCTAATTCCCATTTATAAAACGAAACCCTTATGCGTGTGTATAGAGGAAATGGAAGGAGCAGAAAAAGGAGAGGAAGGCCTACTAGGCAAACACTGAAACCAGGGGGGTGAGGAAGAGGCATCTACCGCCCATCTCAGGGAGCATGGGAGCAACCTAGAGATCAAATAGGAGGCCTTGAACCGAATGACAACTCTTTTTAGAGCGTGTGGTCGACAAAATCAAGGACCCGACAATGGACCAAAGAGGACCGGAGTTAGGTGAAGATAGAGCCTTGGAGAGATTTCAAGGTTCTCTCCTCCCAAGTTTGGGAGGACCACGACCAGATTGAGCGGTGGCTAGAGAGCATGATTAATATTTTTGGAACTTTAGGTTACACGGAAGTCAGGTGACCTTTCTGTCTTTCAATTTGAAGGTGCATGGGCTTTGGTGGAATGTTATTAGGGAGAAATGGGCTAGGAACCAGGACCAGGTGGACTGGGTTAACTTTACTAGAATTTAATGAAAATACCACCTCCCTAGTCCAAGAAAGGCGGAAGAGAGTTTATAAGGTTCGCCAAGGAACCACAGGTGTAGCCAGAGTATGAAGCACAATTTACCAGTTTATCTAAGTTTGCCCTTGATTGCCACGAACCTCGAGGGGTGCTTTTATCCGGGGTCTAAACCTAGAAATTCAAGAGGCTTTAGGCCGGATGCTCACTTTTATGCTCTAGAAAGGCTCTAAGAGTAGAGAACACCAAGGCTCAAGTCAAAGCTTTTCAAAAGCAGAAAAAGAGCCTGGTAGTAGTTCGGGAGACCGGGAGGAAATCAGCCTTGAAGATTGAAAAGGGTCGGAGGAGGCGAGCTGGACTGGGCAGGGAAAGGGCCAAAGGGTGGTCCATCTCAACCAAGACAAAACCTACCAAACCGTTACACCTTGTGGATATTGTGGTAAGACAGCCATCATGAGAGCGATTGTTGGAAAAGGCGGAAATGTCTAACTGTGGAAGTCTGAGCACATGATTAGCAATTGCCCCGTCGACCCCGTGAAGCTGGAACACAACATTCAAAAGGTCCAAACCCTAAACCACCAGTAGAAAGGGAAATCGACCTAGAGGGGCAGAATTTACTCCCTTGATCAGAACGTGACCGGTGGGTGGTGGAAGGTACTATTTCTCTATTTCATAGACTAGCTAAGATTTTAATTGATCACGGTGCTAGTCATTCATTGTAAATCCGACTTTATGTGTGCCATTGATGTTAAGTCGACCTCTTACCCTTTGATCGATGTACAAACTCCCTGAAGGATCCATGCTTAGCAGAATGAGGGTATATAGGGCGTGAGTGGGTAGGGAGAAAGGAGAATTTTGGCACCTAATTTCTCTACCTATTAAGGGGTTACGATGTCATACTGGGATGGATAGTGGCCCGACTTCATGCGCAGCTGGATTGTAGAATGAAAATGGTTGAATTTCACATTCCAGGGGAACCTATTTTAAGATTTAATGCAAGACAAGGTTTAGCTTCTACAGCTCTTATTTGGGGATTGAGCTAGAAAATTGTTAAGTAAAGGAGCTCGAGGATACTTGGCATTTTGATAAACCCTCAAGAAGATAAATCAAGATTAGAAGATGTGCCTATAGTAAGCGAGGTATCCGTAGTATTCCCGAAGAGTTAACATCCTTACCGATAGAGACATTGAATTTAAGATTGAACTCACCCACAGGGCAGCACCTATCTCTAAGACTCCCTCTGACGAATGGCCAGGTGAGCTCAAGGAATTAAAATTGCAGTTACAAGATTTGTTAGAAAAGGATTCATCAGTTGAGTGAGTCTCAGGGGGAGCCGGTGTTGTTGAAAAGAAAGATGGAGGTTTACGACTTTGCATAGACTATCGAGGATTGAGCGAGGTTACTATTAAGAATAAGTATCCCTTACCCACATTGATGAATTGTTTGATCAAGCGCAAGGTGCCGTGGTGTTTTCTAAGATTGATCTCAAACAAGGCTATTACCAGTTAAGGATTAGGGAGGAAGACATCCCAAAAACAGCCTTCAATTCAGATATGGGCATTATGAGTTTTTGGTTATGCCATTTGGACTAACTAATGCCCGGCAGCATTTATGGATTTAATGCATCGTGTTTTCAAGTCTTATTTAGATCAATTGTGAGTGATCTTCATAGATGATATTTTGATCTATTCAAAGTCGAAGAAGAACACGATCAACATTTGAGGTTAGTTTTGCAAACCACGAAGGAGCATCAATTATGCGCTAAGTTTAGTAAGTGCAAGTTTTGGCTAGAGGAAGTGTCATTTCTAGGTCATGTAATCTCCAAGAAAGGCATTACGGTAGATCCACTAAAGTAAAAGCGATTAGAATGGAAACAACCAAAGAACCAGCGGAGTTCGTAGTTTCCTAGGGCTGGATACTACCGAAGGTTCATTCAGGGACTTCTCTAAACTTGCGAGTCCTCTAACCAACCTGACTCGAAAGAATAACCGTTTTGTGTGGGATGTGAAATGTGAGAATAGCTTCCAAGAGCTCAAGGTCGTCGACCAAAGCCCCGTGTTGGTCTTACCAAATGGCGAGGATAACTTTACCGTACGATGCATCAAAGAAGGTTTAGGATGTGTTTTAATGCTGGAAAAGTAGTGGCTTATGCCTCGAGAAAATTAAAGCCTCATGAGCAAAATTATCCAACTCATGATCTAGAACTGGCAGCAATAGTGTTTGCTCACGAAGAAATGGAGGCACTATTTATATGGAGTGGTTTTGAGGTTTATACCGATCACCGAGTCTTAAGTACTTATTTTCCCAAAAGGAACGAACTTGAGACAACGGCGATGGATGGAATTTTGGAAGATTATGAATGTACTATTAAGTACCATCGGAAAAGCCAATAAGGTAGCAGATGCTCAGTAGGAAAGTCAAATTTGGGACAATGGTTAAAGAATGGAAGATGTTAGAAGAACTTGGTACTTGGAGCCCTGGTGGCACATGAAAGTAATTTTGGGTAGTATTACACTAAGTTCTCCTCTAACTGGCGATTAAGGGAGTCTCAAGCCAAAACCCACTTGGTGCAAAATGGATAAATAAGGTCAAGGAAGGAGGATTACCCAATTTTAAACTGGGAGAAGATGGAATTTTAAGATACCAAAACCGTCTGGTAGTACCTGACCAAGAGGATTTAAAAAGGGAAATTATGACAGAAGCACACAGGTCTAAGTATACCATCCATCCTGGAAGAAACAAGATGTATCAGGATGTAAAGAAGTTGTACTGGTGGGATAACATGAAAAGGGACATAGCTCAGTTTGTACAGTCATGTCTTACGTGCCAACAAGTCAAATCTGAACACCAGAGACCCTCAGGATTGCTGCAACCATTAGAAGTACCTGAATGGAAATGGGATCAAATCACAATGGATTTTGTTCAGGTTACCCCTTTCTCGTCCGAGGTCATGATGCAATTTGGGTCATAGTAGATCGGTTAACTAAGTCAGCCCATTTTCTACCTGTGAACATGAAATACAAGATGGAAAAACGGCTCAAATTTATTTGGATGAGATTGTTAGATTACAGGGTGCCGGTAAGTATTGTATGGGATAGAGACCCACGTTTCACTTCTAGATTTTGGCAGATACAAAGTGCCTTAGGGACTAAGCTAAATCTAAGCCTATCACCCTCAAACCGATGGACAATCTGAACGGACCATACAAACCTTGGAAGATATGTTGAGGGCATGTATCATGGATTTTGGAGGCAGTTGGGACCAGCATTTAACTTTGGTCGAATTTGCTTACAACAATAGCTACCACTCCTCAATTCAAATGGCTCAGGTATGAGGCATTATATGGAAGAAATGTAGATCTCAATATCTTGGGATGAAATAGGTGAAAGGAAAATTTTGGGTGCCAAAGAATACCATGGGTTGAAGCGGCATTTGAGAAAGTTAAGTTAATTTGTCAAAGGGTTCAAGTGGCCCAAAGTCGAAAAGTTACACCGATAACAAGGAAAGACTTGGAATTTCAAGTTGGAGATGAAGTTTTCCTAAGAGTTACACCATTAAGGGGATTCTCAAATCGGGAAAAGGAAAGAAGGCTGAGACCAGGTTTATAGGGCCTTTAAAATTTCAAAAGAGTTGGAAAGGTGGCGTATCAGCTGGACTTGCCGGCAAGCTTATCCAGAATTCATAATGTCTTCCACGTGTCTTGGTTAAGAAAGTATCATAAGGATCCATCTCACGTCCTACCGACCCTAGAGGTTGACTTAGATGAATCGTTGACTTATCAAGAGAAACCTTTGAAAATTCAGACGAGAAGGTTAAAGTCTTAAGAAAAGACAAATCCTTGGTGAAAGTCCTTTGGCGACATCACGGATTAGAAGAAGCCACATGGGAGCTGGAAGAAGAGATGAACCAGAAATACGAGCTTCAAATGACAAGAGGTAATAATTTGAGGAGAAATTTCTTAAGTGGGGAGGTTGTGAGGCCGTAACAAAAAACTCTAACTCTTGTTTAGACTTTTATGAACGATTTTCGCAGTTTCATTATTACATGTGCATGATTATGAACCTATTGAAAATCCACGAAAAGATTTTTCAACGATAGCCCCAAGTAAGTAATTGAAATCATTTCAATAAATTAAGACCAACCGTACTTAAAACAAACCATCTTAAAATTATGACAATAGCATGTGCAAAACCTTAAACGTTTCCTTCTTCCTTCCAATTTCCAACCGGTTTCCCTTCCATTGTTTTCAACCTACATGATCACGAATGAAACCGATTCACTTCAGTTAAAGTCGGACCAATTCAATAATTGAACCACATTTCCCTCCAATGTAATTTGAAATTAACTCAAGAAACTTCAGCCAAACCAGCCGCCCACTTGCACCCCATTCCCACGGCTAACACTTGTCAAGATTGAGCTGAAAAATTTGGTAGCTTAAGCATGCCATTTTTTTTTTTCTCCCAACCGGCAGCTTATTGGACTTGGAGCAAGGAATTTCAGATCACCTTAGCCAAGGCTAATGATGATTTCACCTTCCTTCATGCCCAATGCATGAGAAGGATGTGCCACTTGGAAGTTTTTCAGCTAAAGCTTGTTCACTTGAACAAGCAACTTCAACAGAAATTCTTCTTCAAGTGCTGGCCGATCCTCTTCAGCAAAAATCCCTCTTCCATTTCACTTCCACACTCTCCCACTCACTCTCCTTGCACTCCAGCATTTCTTTCCAGGTCTCACCGCTTCCCTCTCCACTCTCACACTTCCTCCAAAATTTCTTCCTTAAGCTTCAACCGAGAAGCTCTTCCTCTTTTCCCCTACATCTCCTTGCCTTTTCTTGGTTAATCAACCCTTTCACCAAGAAATAATCTTGAACACTGCTGGAAACAAGCATTAAAATTCTGGAAAACCAAGCTAGTCATCCTCCATCCGATTTTAGGCAAGCAAGGGTAAATCTAATCTCTTTTGTGAACTTCCTAGTTAGCTTGAAACTCTCTCCTTAGCTTATTTTGTGTCTTGTAGCTGGAAAACAGAATCGATTCAACACCTAGCAACTTTGTTCATCCATTTTCTGTTCAACCAAACAAAAGGTAAGCAGTAGTTCTTACAATGGTTCCATCCAGCTTAGTTCCATTCTCAGCAGTACTCCTCTTCTTGTAGCTGGACCTCGGACTGCATTAGCTCAAACCACCACTTGTACATTGTTCTTGAGGCCGGTTGGAGGTAGGAAATCCATCTTACATCCCCTTTGACCTAAATAAACTGTTTTTCTCTTAAAGATAACATCTTACTTCCTAAAAACTGCTATGCATATGCTAGTAAGCTTAAAATCCTACTTGCATGCACATATCATCTTATTATGTTGATGGAAATTTTGATGGGCTTTGCCCTATTCCATCCGAAGCTTCTCTTGTTGATAACTTGTTAAGAGCAACTCATGCATGTGCTATATTCCACTCGATAGATAAGGCTTAGTTAAAAGTTTCCATGAGCAAATGTTTTAACTAAACCGAGCTTGAATCCTTCATTTTCTCCTTTGACAATTGTATATTTATTTTCCTTGCATGAGTCACTCTCGGATGGCTTCAAACTGAAGTATGCAATGACTTGAAACTTGGTTTTTGAATGGAAAGATGATTTTACAACAAAAGAAAGAAATAAGAGGAAGAAAACCGGTTCTTAATGACTTCCTAACTTGAAAATTGTTGGTTGAAACTTTTCTTGTGCTTAGCTGTGGATTAATAGCCTCGATTGCTTGCTGTTTTGGGATGGATGTGAGCTGATGAGCAGCCCTACTCCATCCAGCTCTTGTATGGTTTAACATGTTGAAATCGACCCTTGCATGTTTCACATTCCACTTGGTTGATGAGATTTTAATTAACCGTTTGCATGGGTAAAGTGTGAAACAAAAACCAAGCTTGAGTTGTTTATTTGCTTGTTGGAAAGTTGAAAATCTATTTTTCCTTGCATGAGACCTCTCGGTCAGTTGAGAGCCGGAGTAATGACATGAAACCTGGTTTTGAGTAGATGTTAATTTTTCAACAAAGAAGAAAACAAAAGAGAATGGGACTTGATGATTTTTTTCAATTTGGGACAAAATTTTGTCTAGTTATCACATTGTTAATTTTGACCGTATGCATGATTTTGGATCATTAGATGAATGTATCACATGCTAAGAGTCCCGCAACATTCTGGAAATCAAACTAAACCTTTAACCACGCGACTACATGGCTGAAAATTTCACAAAGTTACCAAAATCAGATTTTTCTAAGAAATAAGTGGGCAAAACCACACTGAAGTAAAATGCTCATATCTCGCTGTTTATAACTCCAAATCACGAGCCGTCAGTGGCATCCGAAACTAGACCCAAAGAGCTTCGTTTCGGTGCCTTATACGCCCCTTAACTCATTTTCTACACATCGTGACGAACTAACAAACATCGCTGAAAATCAAACTTGCAAACCAGTAGTTTTGAAAATGAATGTCCAAAAATTGAGTATTTTCAATTGACTTGGCCGTTGCTATTTTATGAGGAAATAAACAATTATGAAACTAGTTTTCCACGATTTTGAAATCATACAACTTGCAAAAGAAAGACTTCCGATTTGAATTTTGAAAGAAACCATGGCGGTTAGTTTTGGCCATGAAAGCGTAATGACACTCCACTTTCAAAATTGTGATTATTGACCAAAACCCTAATTTGTACTATTTTGATTTTAGCACGAAAACTTGTTTTAAGTATGAAAGACCAAAAAAATCAAATTGGTTTTAATCCAAAGCCTCGAAAGATTGTTTTTGTTCACTAAACAAATAAAATTAAACACCGTTAGTGATTTTTCAACTAAGCAAACCATTTCTCAAATTTTCCAAATAAATGACGCTACATTACTCAAGTCTTTCTAAACCTTAACTAACAAAATTGTTCCAACCCTAATTACGTAGATTTTTCTCAAAACTCACACATTTTACCCTATCTAACCGAGACCTACATTTCAAGATACAAACCACCGTTTCATCACACTATCGACTCGTAAGGAAAACCTAAAAATATTCTCATTCTTATAAAAGAAGTGAATTGGTCAAAATTGATTTTTAATAATTAATACAACAATTATGTACCTCGGAATGCACGGTAATATAAGCGAGGGGCTTTGAGACCGGGGACTTGACTCATCTACTCAATCTTGACCATCTAAGGTGAGGGTTCCTATTTGTTGCTACTTGATCCTTGTTGCTAGGTATTACTTGTTATTGTATGACTAGTTTCTAAATGTGATTTGTCGTTGAATAATGGAAATTAGGGTTTTATGTAAAATGAGTTTATTTCTTGATTTGACTCAACGTGCTTAGGTGGTTTAGTATGTTTTGTTTTAAAACAATAAAACTTGTTTCTGTCAAGGCTTGAGGTGAAGAGGCTGGCCTTCAAGGCCCCCTCGCCCCTAAAGGCTGGTGCACTCTCCTAAGGGGGCTTGAGGTTGAAATTGATTGTCAGTTGTCCCTCGCCTCTAAAATAATAAACTAAACCACCATACCTGTGCTTGTGCATGTCAACTGTGCATGACCTGTTGGCCGTGGGATCCCAAAACCCTGTGGGCGAGTCGGCCTATTCCGAGCCGGCAGTAGGGCTTGGTCGGGTACGTCGACGGACCCTGGGTCCTGTTCAAAGGTTACCTCGAGTGTACACCGCCTCCTGCTTGTTTAGTTCGGATCCGAAGTTGGGTGAAAAGGGAAGGAGAAAGAAATAAATTGACCAGAGTTCTGCAGACTCTGTTTTCCTCCCTGAGAATATTATTGTGATTGTTATTTAATGCTCGTTACTGTTTAAGTGGCTCAATGAGCATTTTGATTGTTACAGTTTCACCACCTGTTATGAAAAGAAAAGAAAATATATATACTATCTTCCAACTTTCCTTAAATGGATATTACTGTATTTGAAACTAGTCTTGTGCGGACCTAAATGTTTTCAAGCCTGTTGTGTTTATGTATTTAATTGCTATGTGTTTTGGGACTCTCACTGGGTTTAGAAACTCACCCCATATATTTCCCATCCCAGGACTTCCAGGTATTGAAGAGAGTACTGAAGGAGTACAAGCTGGTTGAATCTTTTGAATATTGGGTGTATTTGACCCTATTGTGATGTCGAGGATAATGTATAAGAATTATCTTTTGAATTATTGTGTAAGGTTGAGAGTTGAACTCAAAATGGATGTTGGTTAGTAAGTTATGTCGATCTATTTGAAAATATATTGGTTTGAAAACCCTAACCGAGGTAATTGCACTTGAGTCCCTGGCGAGGAGAGGGCGTGACAGGGTCCTATGGTTCGCCTTGGGAAACGTGGGGCCGCCACACCACTCAACAACCATAGCCAACAAATACAACCCAAGAAACTTCAACAATTAAACTTCAAGAATCAAGCTTAAAGCTCTCATCTTTAGGGTAGGAAGATTACCTCTTCTTCTAGTTGCTTCAGCAAGGTTAGGAAGTCCAAAATCCACTACCCAAAGCTCCCCTTTTCCACCACTAAGATTCGGCCAGCCCTCCCCTTCAAGTACTCTAAGGCTTCAAGTCTTCTGGGCAAGTGTCTTGCAAGAAAATGGAGGGTTTACTTTGAGAGGAAGATGGAGAAATAAGGCCGGCTAAATGGAGAGCTTGGAGAGGAAATGAAAAACTGTTTTTGCTAAGGAAGAAGAGGAGAAGTGACCGGTTGAAAATGGAAGAGGGAGAAGGGAAGACTTTGTTGTCTTGACACAAAATTTTGACAAGACATAAAGCCTCAATTTAGGGGTTGTTATCTCATGCTAAATTTCTTGTCTTAAAGCTTAATTTGGAGGGAAATGAAGTGATTAATTTGGCTAGAAAATGAAAGGGGTGCTCGGCTGATTTAAGGAGAAAAGGAAGGGTATTTGAAGTGATTGGGAGGAAATTAAATGGGTAAAGCAATCGCAAGATTAAAATCCTAGTTTTTGGAAAATTTGTCCAACTAGTTTTAAGGTTTCAAAACCCTACTTAATCTCACCTCTAATAACTCACTTCTAGTCACTTGATTGCATTCCTAACCTACGAGTGATCATCCTTACTCTCCATCGCTACTTCACTCACAACCCGAATTTTTATCTCGAAAAACGTGTTTTCTCATTTTCTCACTAATTGACGCAAAAAGGGCGAGTTTTAAAATAAAATAAACAGAATGTTGAAAATCAATGAGGAAATAAGTGCAAAATAAAATTGGGTTCCAAAAAAATAAAAATGAACTTCCATTTAAATTTCCTGAAAGAAAATATGTTTGGTTACGACATTAAAATAATCAAACGAATTAATGATAATATTAACAATATTTAAAATAATAAATATTAACAATATTTAAAATAATAAAGATTAGCAATATTTAATATAATAAATTTTGAGACCCTCACAGAAATTGTGAGAACAAAGACTACTCATAGTTTAGAAGTAGGAAGCAGGTAGTTCGTAAATGCTTCATTCTTTAACCACGCCCTCATTTGCTTTTTCTCTTGCCTATGCTTCTAGTGTTGTAATTGCTCCCACCATGCCCACACTCGGTCCTTCAATTTGTAGGCCACCAATTTAACTTGGCGGTCCTTGAAGATATCCATATAATTAAATAATCTTTCTATCTCTGCAAGCCAATCCAAGAAATCTTCAATGCTCAAATTGTCATTAAAATAAGGTAAATGCATCTTGACCTTAAAAGTACTCCGATTCCCACTGTCGACATAGCAAACACCATAGGTTAGGGTTATCATGACCAAAAGCAAGAACGGTTTTATTATCAGATAAATCACCTTTCTCAAGATCTGATACTCCATGAGGATTTTGATTAACTTGATTTCTATGAGGTTGTTGCTTACCCATATTTACAAGGGCCAAGTCAGAAGCCACTCTCCTATCCTGGTTACCTTGTTGGTTCTACTGTTCAAAATGCATACAATCCATGTGCTGAATAAGAAGATCCATAGATGCCTGAATACATTCATCGTGGACTCGTAGCTCGTTCTGACCATGTTCTAATCGATCCACACAATTAGCTATTGCCTGATCTCATTCTTTGGTATAGAAGATCCATCTTCGGATTCATTTCTAGCCACTGGACATGTGTAAGAACAGGAGAAACCTACACTAATGCCAACTGACATGGAAGCGTGTTTAAAGAATTGTTTCATGAATGATTCTCGAAGAAACAAAGGAAAAGATGCTATGATTGTAGACACCAAATTTTTACTAGTTTTTCATGTTTTCCTTGAGTTTTATTGATTTAATTGATCATTTATTTTTCTACATTTAATGTGAATTTATTTTCCTTATTTAAGGGTTCAAAAAAAAAAGAGAGGCAAAAAATCAAGAAAAGAAAATCAATCAAAATAATGAGTGGAAAATAATTTGGAGCCTCAAAATATTAGTATTTTCTCACTTTTATTTTTTTATTTGTGATTTATTTGCTTTATTCTACTTTATTTTCTTTGTTTTTCAAAAAAAAAGTAAAATCACATCAAAAGATTTTTTTTACCCACTCCCCCCAATTCTCTCCCTATCTCTCGGTTGTCCTTCACACACACACATACAACAACCCTCAGACAAGAAACAATCATCAAACCACTCCTCCCAATTTTCTGGACACTCTTTCGGCTCTCACCCTCACACACGCAATACACAATCTCAAGCACACAACACACACACACAAAATCCCTCACAAAATCTCTCGGCAATCACACATTCAAGACACACAATTACTCACAAAACAAAAAAAACAACTCCAAATTCTCTCTACACACTCTCGGCTCTCACACACTCAACACACACAACATACACAAGCACACACAAAAGGAGGGGAAACTGCTAGTGTGGCAAAAGTGCTACCAAGACTTCAAGGAAAAGCATTGTGAGATTTCTCAAACTTCTTCCTTTAAAATTCCAATGTAAAAAGCATACTTCATGTGACTTTCTTTTTATTCACTTGACATGTATATATCTGTGATTGATATATGGACCTTAAGGAATGAGTTGTGGTTTGTTTCCTGAATTTATTGCTCATTTATGATAGTTTTTCGTAAGCAGAAATAATGTTTATATCATGCCTTTCATGTGTTTGATAAAATGCCTAGATAAAGGACCGGATTTAATTCTTGTTAAATTAAGTCTTAGTTGCATTGTAGAATTCATGAGAATCGTTTAGACATAAATTTCGTGAATTTTGGGGCTGATTTGAGCATTTTGGAAAATTTTTTCGTTGGCTGTAAATTACACATTTGGGCACTTTTGGTGCGTGTTTTGAGAAAACTAAGTCCGGAAATGAATTCTATGTGAAAAAACGAGTGGGGAGATATATTTTATGGAATTTTTTTGTGACCGGAAGTTTGCCGGCGACCGGCGGTCCGGCGGCATTGCCATGGCTGCCAGCGAGCTTGCTGGTTTGGCTGGGAGGAAGAAGAAGAAAAGGCTTGGGCCTTGTGTTTAGTTTGCTTTGGGCTTTTTTATTGGGTTTTTGTTATTTTCGTTTGGGTTTTTGTATCGAATTTGTGCTTAATTTATCTTGTTCGTTTTGTTGGGATTCGTTTGGGTTTGGTATTAAACTTTGTTTAATTGTGTTTGGATTTTTGGGTGGGACTTTTGCTTAGTTTATCTGGGTTTTGCACCCGAGTTTTGTTTAATCTCGTGTGGGCCGAAGAAGTATTAGCCTAATTCTTAAAAATTCCCAACCCATCCTTCGGTCCATTTAAAATAATTTATACATTGGCCCCTATTTTCTCAGTTAATTTCACTCAGGTTTGAAAACCTTTTGGTTTCTCTCACTTAAGTCCCTAATTTAATTACATTTTGATCCCTCAACTTTATTTTCATCTAATTTTGACCCCCTGATTTTTGGAAAATTATGTTCAGACCCCAAAAAGTTTTAAAATATTTTCAATTAAACCCCTAATAGAATGCTGATTTTACAATTATGAGTCTTTTCTTTCTTTAATTGTTATTGAAGCTTCTTTATAGTGCATTTCATTTGCCCTTTTTTAATTCCTTGAAGTCTTTTTCCATTTTTTAATATGTTAACATATCTTAATTTATTTTGCTAGTTATTATTTGCTTTAAATTTAGTGAGTTTCATTTATGAATCACAATTTTGACATTTCATGATTAATTGTCAAATAAATTGGTGCATTGACCTCTTTGTTGACTGTGAGTGACAGAGTGGTTCCCGTCTCTTCATTAAGGCATCCTTTCAAAGGGAGGTAACCCTGACACCTTTAAATTCCAATTGGGTGTTTCTATGTGAATCAACATGCTTATACGTGCTACATGTTTATTTTATTTTATCATATTCCTTTTTATTTATTTATTTATTCATTTATTTTGAATTTTTATTAATTTATGTAATTCAAGTTATGTAATTATTTAAAAAGGGGACTCGAATACCCGATTGTGATCGATAGGCTTTAATTTTGCAAAAATTGTGAATTAGATAGAAAATGTAATAGATATGATAGATAGGCCTATATTCCTACATTTTCCCCATTTAGATTGTAGTTAGGACCCCTAATGTAATAGATAGGATTTGTATGTTTTGTGTGCTTATGTGCTTATATGTTTATGTGCTTATGTGTTGACTTGCTTTCCTTAGGATCTTGCATCTAGATATCATGCTTATGTGTTATGTGCCCTATGTGTTCTTATGTGTTTATTTATTTTATGCTTTATGAGTTTTATTTTGAACAATGTATGACGCCACCACACTAGTCCAACGCTAGTTGTGGTTACCTCCATGTTCACACTAGTCCAATGCTAGTTGTGACTCGTAGAAAAGGGCTAGTCCAATGCTAGACCCCTAGGTTTCGTATGCGCTAGATTCACGATTGTGTGGCATCCATGTCATTTCATGCATATTTCCTATTTTAGGATATTTCTCATCACTTGCATGTTAATCCCCCTGTTATATCACCTAATCCCTTTATGTGCATAAATCATGACATTTAGAATTGCATTTCACATAGTAATTTAGAAATTAGGTAATTCATCTGCTTGGGTAGATTAGGTAGAGTTACCCTTCGAATAGGGAAAATGAGCGAGTATGGCTCTTTAGCCTTAGAACGCCATCGCCCCTTCTATAAGAAGGAAAAATGAATCATGAATATTTTGTCCCCCGCACCCATTATGATGCATCCCCTTTTCCTTGATCACTTATATGTACGTATATATTATTATTTTCACAATTCTTGAGTCTCATTTTTTTGCATATTCGTGACCTCTTCATGGCTTTATTATTTGGGCTTCACAATTAATGTGATTGGCACCATTTTAACCTTGAAGAGACATATTGATTCCCTCAATACCCCCTTTTAGATTTAGATTTGCATCCACGTAGAAACATCCAAATATGATAAGTTTAAGGGTTATATTAGGAAAATTTTGACTAAATCTCGCAACTAGCTTAGATTAGGTTGAAAGGGTGCCTTAGATTCAAGCCGATTGTACCTTTGCCTTCCCTTTCTTCAACCGTGACTCTCGAACCTTTTTCTCTCATTTTCAAAGACCCGGAGTGCTCTAAAAAGGGTTTATTTTATTTTCTAAAAACTTTTTTTATGGTGACTTGGTATATCAAAACTCAATACCAAGTGACGACTCCATTTTTTGTAAAAACCCTTTTTAGATTATTTTTGAGCCTAAAATCGTCGCAATTTCCAAAACCCCTATTAGGCTCTTTTTCATTTATTTTGCTAAAATTCAAAACATATATTTTCAAACACTCTTTTCAATTCTTTTTCTTAGGGCGTGACAATGATCTTAACCCAAATAATTCACAATAACCAAAGAAATTTGAGAGAAATTGGTAAATCCAAGAGTAATTGATAATAATAGAGAAAAGTTTGAATAACAAAACCCTACCATGCCTATATTTATAGCATGGAAGTCCTAAAACAAATTGGAAATAAAATAGATAATCCAATAGAAAATAGGAAATTGGATGCAATGAAGACCACCATCGATTATGCCGCCGTTTGGATGCCTCTGTGAAGGAAGACTATCGCCATTGTTCATGCCGGATATGTCACCGATCTCGCTCTTTTTCTCAACACGTAGCTGCTATTTCTTCGTCCCTTTAGCACGTTCAAACTTGTCTAAAACCTCTTCCACAACTTGCTTCACATCAACTACAAACATACAAAGAAATCATTGGGAGGATAATGGTAGAATTTAAACAAGGTTCGGCTATATTCTAACTTTTGTGAGATGTGATCCTACAAAGCTGATTTTTACAAATTGAGTTTTTATTTTATGAATTTTCTTCAAATTTCACTAAACTGACTCAAATCATCAAATTCACATGCACTACACAATTATAGCTAAACGTTGTGACAACCAAATAAGAATGTGTAGGTGGTAGTGTTGAATTAATTCCTTTTGTGAACACGTACATACATACATACACCTTGTTTAAAATAGAGAGTATAATCGGAATTTATAAACTGAAAGAAAACAACAACAATAACAGTAGCTGCAACAATGACATATTTGAAATAAAACATATTTACTAAGGAAAATACTCCGGTAACGATAGTTACACTAACGAAACAACTTTTACTTAATATAACAAGTTATCACATTTTTAGTGACCACTTGATTACCTGATGAACTAGTCATTTAGATAAGATAATGCCTAAAAATTAGTCTAAAAAATTGGCAGTAACTTTCGCATCTAAAATAGTAAGTTAAATTAATAAATTAGTAACTTTTATATCTCAAAAAATAAATCAGAATAAATATGAAACTTACCGCTTTTTGAAAATAAATTACTACTTTATATCCTAAACTTACTTTTTAGAGAGTAAGTTGAACTCAAGTAATAGTAAATTATTACGGAATAGTAGTAAATTTTATGATAACATTGTAAATTTGATTAATGATCAAAACTTATTAGTTTGGCCATAAATTTACTATTTTAGTTAAAAAAATTATATGAAACTAGTATCAGGAAGTTTAGTTGAAATAATGCTACAATTTTTTATTAATGATTAGATTTTAACATTATATTCAGTAAAAAGTACTCATAATACACATGACCTTATAAATCTTTAGTATTTTATGCATTTTAAAAATATTACAAAAACTATTTTTTTATTCACATGACCTTATAAAATATGTAATAAAAAGCTGTCATATTATAATTTTTTAATTATTTTCCAATTTTTTGAAAAGATAGGAAGTTTGGTTGACAATAATAACAAATCATTGAGGCAAGTTATATATATATATATATATATAATAGTACTAGTCTATACATCACAATTTCTATAAATTAATACCTATGAAAACTACAAAATGATAAAATTTTTATAAATTTATTGTTGAAGTCACAAGTATAAAAGTTAAAGTTGTATTAGTGTAAAATAATCTTTGAAAATTGTAGTAAATTTACCCATATGTTAAGTTGCGTAACTTTCAAATACATTTTGTATCATTTACATTTTGGATTTGTATGCATTTTTTTATGAAACTCATATTTTTATGTTGAACTTTTAATTAGATATAACATTGATGCATATTATATTCTATATTTTATTTGTCCCAAATTTTAGTAACTATTTCTATTATTTTATAATAGAAACTACCCCAACTTATCTTGTGAAGCTTATATACAGCAAGAATCAATAAAATTTATGAGAATCATCTTAAGTTCTTGTGGACAAATTATATGTGAAATATTAGGAAATAGCATTTTTATAATAATCATAATTCTTTATAGGTGAATGGTATGAAAATTACTAAAATTGTCATTACAAAAATGACATAAACTTACTACTTTATAGCATATATTAGTCTAATTTACCTAAAAAATTATAGTAATCATATGTAGGGTGATTATTACTTTGAAATTTTCACCACTCTCATTATTTATGTTATTACTAGTAGAACTACTTGTAATCAAAGAAAAATAAAATCAAATTCTTTTTTTCCATTTTGATATAGAGCTATGTTTACTAGAAAATTATTAAACTATCCTTACAGTACATAGTTTCTCCTAAAACTAGTAACATTTTGTAATTCAATTGTAATAATTTGTAAAAGATTTTATACTTTCTTTCACCAATATAATCCAAAGAATTTTGCACCATTAAAAAATATAGAAAAAAAGGATAACGACATAGGTGTAAAGGTGAGCAAATACAGTATGCATCATATCATGAGTTTTAGTATGATTTGTTTAAGTACTTAGTAATTTAGTCCTTGGTCGATACAATACATATTAATTTAAGAGAAATGGAAATATAGTTTAACATATACTAGTTATCGGTTAACAAAATTTGTAACTTGAACACATCCAATTGAGCATTTTTTTTTTCATTTTTTTAGCTATCATTTATTTTTTTACATTAGTTAATTATTTCAATTTGGATAGAGTAATACTAATGGAATTTCATTTATTATTAATGACATTAATTTTATGCTTTTACAAATTGATATATACAATAAAGTGTCAATAACAACAACTGCTAAAGTATAGTTTTTTCAACTTTGGAAAAATCACAATCTATGTTACCCAAAAATTCACTTTTAATTTTAAAAAATATTTACTTTTTAATTAAATTATAAATAATTTTATTATAAAAAATATTACTCCTCAAATTAACATCAATGTGTAGATATGGGACATAATATGGTAAAATATTTTTGATACATATATCATGGATATTTGAGAATTCTAATAGAAATTTTTTCTATTGTTAAAATAACATGTTGTCACAGCATGTTAATTATTTTAGGATTGTTTTGTAGATGAAATGAAATTAATTAAAATTATACAATAGATTATATGTGTTTATTTGATTTTTTGCATTTTGCTCTTTCATCTCATTTTTAATGAACATTCTCTTGAGAAAAAAATGTAGATATTCTTTTAAAGTACTTAAGCTCTATTTTGTATTTGTGAGGTCATTAATATAATTTTATTAAAATGTCAGTGTTGATCATTAATTAAAAAAGGAAATTACTTGAAATAAATAGGCAAAATTTATCTTTTTACATAGTATATTAACGACTAAGTTCAATTAAAAAAAGGTAAATTTTATTAAAAATAATTAAATTTTTTACTAAAAATGAAAGTTTTCATTGATGACTATAGCGTATTGTTTTAGAAGATATACTTGCTAAATTTCTTAGTAAATTTACTAGTAAGTTAAATTGAAAAAAGGTAAATTTTATTAAAAAGTAAGTAAGTTTGTTCATTGAAAATGTAAATTTTCATTGATGACTATAACTTATTATTTTAGGAGATATATTTACTAAATTTCTTAATAAACTTACTAGTAAGTTCAATTTGAAAAAGGTAAATTTTATTAAAAAGTAAATAAGTTTGTCTACTAAAAACGTAAATGTTCATTGATGACTATAACTTACCGCTTTACGAGATATACTTACTAGTAAGTTAAATTCAAAAATAGGTAAATTTTCTTAAAAGTAAGTTTGGTTATTGAAAATATAAATTTTCATGATGACTATAACTTACTGCTTTAGGAGATATACTTATTAAATTTCTTAATAAACTTACCAATTCTAATATTAATTATTATAATACAATGTTAGAAAAGATGCTAAAAATTTTAATTTTTTGCTAAAGACGATGAAAACCTGCTATTGTATATTACCTTCTTAGGGTTAGCAGAACTCGTGTTGCTGTAGTATAGTCCATTTACCAAATTACAAAAAAGAAAAAAAAAAAAGAAGTCAGCTGTAAACAAGAATAACATGACAAAAAGTTTGCATGCCATTTCTCCAAATAAAAACAGTGAGGATAAAGAAAGCAAAAATGATCTTAGTTCGGCCTTTCACGCTGTTATGCTTGTGAGTTTGTTTCAAGCAAAACGAATATTCGGGAAGTTCCACTATGGTGCTTTACACAGATGTTATATTGGTATGCAGGTCAAAGGTTTCATTTTCTCGACAACTCATAAATCCCCTTTTCTTATAAAAAAAAAAGAAGCCATACATTTCTAAAAGTAAACTTTTCTCTTATTACGTAAGTTTATCCCATTACATGTATCATTCTCTATGAAGTTTGAACATAATGAAAAGGGAATACACATGCCCAAGAATATTCTCAAATATGTTCATTTTTTGTTGGACTTTGGAAGTTTATTGTTGATTCAACAAATTAGATGGTTTACTATTAGTGTATGATTAGGCTTGCATATAATATTCAGCAAATATGACATTTTCAATTTGCTATGGACGACATAAATTAATTATATTGGCCGGCCTGAGTGTGTGTCCTTTTCTAATGCGTTCTTGGTATTATTATACAAGCACTCCGAGAAAGGGCTTTGATCTGAAATGTATTAAATTCGAATGGTTTCTGATCTAAATTTTGGGATATTTCTAACAGTTAAACCTATGTCTAAAAAATCAGAACACAAGATCAAACATAAAAAAAGAAATAAAGCAAGAATGGAATAAAGTGCAAATCAAGGGATGGATCTATCATCCCCCTCAGCTCCACCATCACCTCCGGTGGCCTCTGGGACAGGCTGCTCAGGCGGCTGAATGTCGAGGCGCGCCTCGTCTCAGAAAAAAAGAATTTGTAAAGAACTGTGGGTTATAACACCTAGTAGTGTACGTATGAAACCCCGTTTTCAAATTTTTCCGAAAAGGCACTTGTCTTTCCTTAATTTTACAATTAATCAATCTTCAAAATGATTTAATCATACAGTCTAAACATTTACTCAAAATAAAGCTGGTCTCCTCGATTGGACCGATCAGTCACTTGTCCCTACTTCTCTGCAAAAGAAAAGAAATGGTGAAAAGTAATAATAACGCCGCCACCGTTTGATCCTTTTATCTTGAGCATCCCATAAACATAAGTTCTTGGACGTCAATGAGCGGTGTCAGTTGAATTCCTTTTGTTTTATCGGTGCAAATCTGTTCTGTCATTCCGCTTGCTTCTGAACCCATATCACCCATACCTTCATGGTAATCTAAGAGGATTGTCCTTTGATGAAAGTGTCCTTTTGAAGAAAATATGTGCAAAAATTTTGTGCAAAGAAAAATTTTATTTTAAAATGACATCATGACCATAGAATGAATGCTAAACATGGCATTTTAAATCAATAATAGCCAAACGCCAGGAAAACTATTTAAAATAAAAGCGTCGCACTTGACCCTTTTGGATATCATTTCCTTGGAATTTACTGACGGCAAGGGAGTGCTTGATATAAGGTAAACCCTGATAAACATAATCACTGGCTTCCCTTGTCCCGTGAACTTTTCCTTTTTGCTTGCACTGTTGCTTTTCAAAACTTGCCTTAGTACCCTTTCAGATTTGCACTGAAGCTGACTGATAAGGTAGCATAATGAAATAGACAGACTTAAACCCCAATTTTGTCAATTTAAACATGTTTATTAAAATGGTGGCATCAGTGAGACAATCCCTTCTGACAAAATTCAGAGGGAATGTATTTGCATCATTTGCCTTTTGGTTGAGAAAGTTCCTTCAGAAATTTTGCAAAAAGGGTGGAAGTCTGTAACACTAGGGTTTTGCAAGGGGGTTTAGGTGTGGTGTAGGGGCAAGTTTTAAACTCGAACGCAATTTTTTGAAAAATCTGCCCCAGTTTGGTCATTTTCTTCTTTTCCTTTTTTTTCAAAAATACAAAAATTGCCCCAGTGTGGGGTTTGTGATTCTCAAGGGGGTTTGCTAAATAATTAACTGTTCTTTTATAGGCTCAAACAGGAGAACTGGGGGGTTGAAGTGTTGAAACGAAAAGGAAGAAAGTCGGCTTTTCAGACCACCTTTTTGCGACAATTTCTAAAGAAACCTTGCTCAATCATATGAAAAATCTTTTACACATGTCTGAATTGATTGGTTGAGGAAAAGTCTGTCCGTCCATCTCCATGAGAACCAATGCTCTTCCAGGTAGTACCTTTTGAATAATGAACGGCCCTTGCCAATTCAGAACGAATTTCCCCTTAGCCTCTTCTTGTATCGGAAGGACTCGCTTCAAAACCTTGTCCCCCGCTTTGAACATGCGAGGTCTGACTTTCTTGTCATAAGTCGGAGCCATTCTCTGCTGGTAATATTGCCCATGACAAATGGCATTCAACCTCCTTTCATCGATCAAAGACAGTTGTTCATGGCGTTGCTTAATCCATTCGGCCTCCTTCAACTGAGCCTCTATCAGAATGCGCAAAGACGGGATCTCAAACTCGGCAGGTAAAACTGCTTCCATACCATACATGAGTTAATAGAGAATTGCTCCAGTAGAAATCCTGATTGAAGTTCTACATGCCAATATCGGTGTGTTTTGGTCATCTTACAAATGGTGACATCCAAGTTCATGAGAGATATCAGAATTTTCATTCATCAAATTCCAAGATGATGACATCCAAGGGTCAAAGGTTTTTATTTGTGATCATCTAAGAGCAAATAAAATAAATGTATGAAAGTAAAATGAGTGGAACATAACTGAAGGACAAAAGAGAAATTTCATTTCATTTGGCAAAGAGCAAGATGACAGATGGTACCATGGAAGCATAATTAAAGGCATAATTTTAAACAAGCAAAAAGTGAAATAACAAATGCATTGTTTTTGAAGAAATGATTGATATTAAAGCATGATTCATTTTTTAAGGACAATCCCCTCAAATTTACCGAAACCTCCTCCGAGCAGGCAGACAATCAGTAGCCCAATTTTGCATGGCCTCTTGAGGAATCAAAGGAAACTCCACATTCTTCGCAGGACCGTGTTAAGGATGGCCCCGACAAATAGCTGAGATAACCCCGAAAAATAGCTGGTTAAAAATTCATTTTTGATTTTTTCAAAAGAAATGGGTCATGGGACTACAAAATGCGACGATTTGGACCCAAAAACAAAAGTTTAGAAAAGGGTTTTTAGAAAAGTTTGGAGTCGCCACTTGGTATGGAGTTTAGGTGTACCAAGTCACCCAAAAATTTTAATTAATGAAAATAAACTAAGAAAATCCCTTTTAGACGAATCCGTGGTCTTTGAAAACTAGAGAAAAGGTTCTGGGGTCACGGTTGAAAGAAGGAAGGCAAAGATTCATGTTACTCATCTCTAAGGCACCGTTCTAACCTAGCCAAAGCTAGTTGCAAGATTTAGTTAAAAATTTCCTAATTCTAACTTTAAAATTTATCACATTTGGATGTTATCTATATGGATGCAAAACTTAAACCTAATATTGGATCGAGAGGGGCAAAATGTCTCCTTGAGGTTTGATTGGAATTGATCACATCAGTTGTGTCATCCAAATTTAATCCCTCGAGGAGGTCACGAAAAATACAAATGATGAGACTCGAACAAACAGGAAAATAGGCTTTCAAAAGAAATGCAATTTTATAAAATCTCAAGGGAAAAGAAATTGAATTTTTGAAAAGATCAATTTTAAATGGAAAGAGGAACTTGAATTTTCAAAAGATGCAATTTTAAGAAAAATGGATTTTTGACTTTGAATTGCTAAAACATGAAGAAGAAATTTGATTTTTAAAGAATGAATTTGATAGAATTTAAAATAATGCATATGTATGTCCTAAAGAGGGATAATGTGACATAATGGATGCGGGGGACTAAATTCGTGACTTCAAATCTTCCTTTTCATAGAAGGAAATAAAAGCGTGCTAAGGTTAGGAAGCCATACTCGCTCTTTTCCCTAATTCAAAGGGTAATGCCTTATATGCACTAATCTATTTTTTGACGAAAAAGAAAACTAAATGACATGTTTCACATACGGGATGGGAGAATAGTAACATGAAAAAATGGAAAAGAAACTCTAAAAGTGAAAAGTGTGTGAAATTTGTATCTAATGCATGAACGGCATTAAGGGTCTAGCATTGAACTAACCCTCGTTTAAAAGTTCTCACTAACATTGGATTAGTGAGAAATCGAAAGGAAAGGCCACAACTAGCGTTGGACTAGTGTGGTGACGTCAATACATTTACACAATAAACATATGACATGATAATAAAGCAAGTAAACACATAAAACACATAAACACATAACACATAGGCATAATATCTAGATGCAAGACCTTAGGAAAGTAAGTAAATACATAAACATGCAAGCATGCAAAATAAGCATATAAAACCTAATTATTACATTGGGGGAACCTAAATACATTCTAAGGGGAAAAAATTCGGAATAATAATCTAACTATTACATTTTCTAGAATAAATACACTTTTTGCAAAATTAAATCTGTCTTTTATAACTTGGCATCCAAGACCTCCAAATGATTTACCAAAAAATTAAATGACATAAATAAAGACTAGGCATGAATAAAAGCAAAGGAAAACTTAATTTAAAACATGCAAGATCATGCAAAAACACATAAGAGCACATAATAGGGGAAAGAAATTACCATCCCTTGATGTGATGCCTTAATTGAATCCTTAAATGAGGGAATGGTTATCTAAGACTCAATGTCAACAAAAGGGATCAAGGTACCAATTTAAAGGAAAATCAATCAAAAATTCAAAGAAAAGGTATCAAAACAGATTCTGCAAGCAACATGGACAAGACTAGGAAATACGAATAATAAAGATTCTGGAACAAAAGAGCAGGAAATCGCAATAAAACTGAGGAACAGAGAGGTTACGCGGAGTAGAAACGCGGATAGAGCGGCGCAACTACATCCGCGTTACATGCAAAATGTAGAGTTCAGAGGGGAAACGCGGACAGGAAACACAAACTCAGCCGCGTAACTATCCGCGTCTCTTCCCATCTTCAAAATATCAGGAAGATTGCTTCCAGTTTTTCAGAAAATAACACAAACAAAATCTTCAGAGGCAAGGGGATCTATTTAAAGCATTAAACATCATCATTCAGATCATGACAAAATGAGCTAAAACTGAAAAATGACAAATCTTAAGCATCAACATCATCTAATAGACAAAAAAGGGGGAAGGGAAGAACTGTCAAGTTAGAAACACGGGAAGTTACGTGGACTGGCCTGCGTAACAACCCCGCGTTTCTTCACATCTTCAAATATTTAAGCAGAAACGCGGAGCGTTACGCGAACCAAGCCGCGCAAGATCTCCGCGTTACTTCACATCTTCAAACATTCAAGAGGAAACGCGGATCGTTACGCGAAGTAAGCCGCACAAGTAGTCCGCGTTTCTTCACATTTTCAAAACGTGAAGAACATTTTTCCAGAAATTTTTTAGAAATCACAACAGAATCAACACAGAAGCATCAAACGTCTGATTTTAAACGTCAGAACAAGACTATGAGCCTTACCAAGGCTTTATAAACACAACATGCTCATATAACAACCAATAATCATCATCAAATGTCATAAAACTTAAAAAAACACATTTAAGACCTTGGTTCCACCAAAAGGTCTGATTTTCAGCAATTTTTGACTAGAAAAAATAATAGATAGAGTAAAGGAAGACTACCTGATTCGGAGGTTTGAAAAGAACGAAAAGGAATCACCAAAATTCAAGAAATCTTCACTAAAAAAGAAACCCTAGTTTTTATCTTTTCTCTCTTTTTCTTTTTCTCTTTGATTCTCAATCGTTTTTTTTTTCCTAATTTCTTTCTTCTCTCTTTCTGCTCACTCTCAGCCTCCCTCTCCTCCTCTTTTTTCTTCTATTTCAGAAAACCCTAACATGGGTGATTTATAGGCATTAAAACCTACAACCAAAGGCTTAGATGCATTTAGGGTTTTCTTGGGTTAATTTTGATCATTGGATTCGTTTTATTTGTGTCTTAAGGATCAAGGGTGATTTGGGCATTAACTAAAACGATTACTTGATGCCAAAGATACAAAAAATACAGCTGGAAATGAGGAAAGAAAGGTTGGAAAAACGCGCGCGTAATTTTTTTTCGCCTCTGATCAGGTTACGCGGATTAGTTACGCGGAAGGATCCACGTAACTGGTCCGCGTTTTGACTTCTTCTTCTTTTTTTTTAAGAAAAACCTACAAAAATAAGAAAAATGTGTTAGAATATTCAAAAATAAATAACTAAATATTAATAGATAAAAACATAAGAAAACAATTGAAATAGTCAAAATTTGGTGTCTACAATAGTTACCAAATGTCTATGTTTACGTTCAACCACCCCATTTTGTTGTGGAGTGTCAACACAACTAGTGTGATGGATGATCCCTTTGGACATATAATAGTCTTTGAGTGTGAACTCATGGCCATTGCCACTATGCACAACCTTAACCTTGCAAGAAGATTGTGTTTCAACCATATTAATGAAGTTAATTAGGTGGATTTGAGTTTCAGACTTATAATGCATCAAGTAAACCCAAGTGCACCTAGTAAAGTCATCAACAATACTGAGAAAATATCGAGCTTCAGAAATAGATGCAACATGGTATCCACCCCAAATGTCAACATGCAATTTCTCAAAAGGTGTTTGATTAGAAATTTTACTCAAGGGAAAAGGCAATCTGGTTTGTTTTGCTAGGGGGCAAACCAAACAGTTATGTGTATAGCAAAACTTATTATCTAAACTAGGACATAAAATAGACGCTTTATTTGAAGGGTGTTCGAGGTGTTGATGCCAAAGAATGGAGGAAGAGGGAGTGACCGAATTACACGAGGATATCTGTGCTTCATCAAGATAGTAGAGTCGCCCGTGTTTAGTTCCTATCCCAATCACCTTCCCCGAGCGTAGGTCCTATATCACACAAAAATGAGTAAGAAATGTGATGGTAAAAAAAGAGTAGCGGGCAAGCTATGTTATGGAGATGAGGTTTAATTGAAAATTTGGGACACATAAAACATTATCAAGAACCAAAATAGATGAGAACACAACTTGACCAACATGTGTAACATCAACAATAGATCCATCTAGCAATTTTACTATCTTATTTCTAATAATTTTTGAAGTGGTAAATAATTCAGGGTCGCAGATGATATGATCAGTTGCTCCACTATTAAGGATCTATGTGGTTTTATTGCCTTGAGATGAAAAACAAAGAATTTTACCTGAAAGTTCATCATGAATTGAAGAATTACCAACTTGATTTGCCATGGAAGACTTATTATGCTTAAGCAATTGTAGGATTTGTTGACACTATTCCCGAGTGAAAGGCAATGAGTTGGGTATGTCAATTTTTTCAACTTGGTGTGAAGCACCAAATTGATTATCTTGCTTTGCTATAGTCGTTCAGAATGATTGATCCTTCTTGAGTTTTCGACAAAGATCAATTGTATGGCCCTTCCATCCACAATAAGAGCACTTCATATATGCCTGGCAGTTGTCTGTGCTATGTCCATCTTTTCCACATTTTTCACACTTATGATTGGCTGTCCTTCTTGTATGGATCCTTGATTGCAAATGCTGCTGCCTCAGTCTAACCTGTATTCTTTGCTGAAGACACATCTCTTTGTTGTTCATGTCTAAGCACAAGGAAACAAGCCTTATTGACCTTGGGAAAGGGATCGATTGTCAATATTTGTCCCCGTATTGTTTCAAAGGATTCAGTTAATCCCATGAGAAACTTGATGGTTTTCTGTTTTTCTCGATAGGAGAGCTCTTTCTTCATAGTTCCGCATTGGCAAGTTGCAATAGGAAAAAGAACGTCTCTTTCATCCCATAATCCTTTGAGTCTGGTAAGGTAGGAACTAACAAGCATGGTTCCTTGAATACAATCATGTATCTCGTTTTCAATGTCAAAAAGGTGGACACTGTTTACTTGAGAGAATCGTTCGTGTAGTTCATCCCAAACTGCCTTTGCTCCATCACAATAGAAAACACTTGCTGCAATTTCCTTGGAAAGCGAACCTAATATCCAGGTCTTGATGAGATTGTCACAACGAATCCATTGCTGCAATTCATCTTCTGCATCTTCATTTGGTCTTAAAATCGATCCATTAACAAAGCCATGTTTGTTTTTGACCATCAAGGCCATAGTCATGGAGTGATTCCATGTGCTGTAGTTTTCTTCAGTGAGAACTTGTGATACAAGAACCAATCCAGGTTGATCTGAATGGTGAAGATACAAAGGATGATTGGGATTGTCAAACTTGGATGCCATGCTCACTTGACTTGACTTGTTTGTGTCTCTCATGATTAGTATTGGAATGAGCACAAGTTTTCAGATTCCTAGATTCGATGCTCTGGTACCATAATAAGAAGATATGTTAGTAAAAGAATTTGTTCTATTCATCCAAGAATAAAAGGTACAGCTTTATGCATGATACAATGCCAATTAGATCCTATCCTAATACCTTTGATTTTTACTAGGATGGGAACTAACTAATCAAATTAATATACAAAATATTCTCTTTCCTATTCTATTTGATTGTCTTTAACAGAATTGAGAACTCAAAAAAAAGGTGCTAACTAGGTAGGCCAAACATCCATACTAATCATGTTCATAGAGCATAAATAATATGGTTTACAATGTAAAACGCAATAGTCCAAAGAGATTTTCAGTCACCTTAAAAAGATGTTTTTCAATTAGTACATGACTGATCAAAGTTCTACCTTTTTATTTCTTCTATATATACTGTATGAATTAATTTGCCACAATCTTTTGGCTTTAAACTGTTCTTAGTGTTTTAATTGGAGACATACTAGAAGTTTCTATCTCTACAAAGTAATAGAAAACGTACTCTTATTTATCAAGATTTGTCCGCAATGAACTTTCTTCAAATTTCTGTCTAATTCCTATCTACGTAAAATGCTCACAGGTTGGATACAATGGTTATTTAATTATTTAGACAACATTTTGCCAAAAACTAAAAATCTCAAAATTTGTCTTCTAAGGATTTTTTGAAAACTTAATGCAAATAGAACTAGAAAGCATAAATTGAATTTATAAGAATCATGCACATAAAATTGATTAGTGTCAAGGGCGACACATTGTATATCTGCAGTAACTTGTATTACTTTGTAAGTGTAGAAATATTTTTTTTTTTTAAAAAGACTACTTTTAAAGAAAACAAAAAGCTAACTTATTCTATATCTAGTTGAATAAGTGCACATATCATAGATCAAACTTATTCTATATCTAGTTGAATAAGTGCACATATCATAGACTATGTGATGAACGATGAGAAGAATAAGCACGGAATTATAACATGAGCAGCCAAAGCAACACTTACGTTGCATCAATTGATGGCACAGTAAGCAAAGAAAAGCAAAACTTGAGTTACAGTTTAATTGGTTCCATTTTACAAGCGGATCAGGGTCTCATAAATTGAGTTGTGTTAAGTTCAAATCAGTTTATATAATTTTTATATCTATTAGTATAAAATTGTATAATTTGAGTGCAAACCATACAAAAAAATTGGCAATTATGCTGAAACTATATAAGTTATGCTAAATATAATAAGACTTATAGAACTGATTTAAATTGGCCAAAACTTAATTTGTGAGGCCTTGATCCACTATAAGAGTATTGTTGAACGAAAATCAAAACATCAGCTACCATAGTTGACATTCGCAAATTAGAATAACCGATTAATAGAGTTTGCCTGCCCAAAGTCAATGCTTTAAACACTGCTTGCTTAACTTAGTCACCCACATGGAGTTATCTATAAGTGTCCGTAAATTGTGGTATGATTCCTCGATGCAAAGTCTCAATTAAAGTCACTACAAAGTCCTTGTCGAGAAGTCAATTCTGCTATAGTATAGATGCACTTTCCAAATTAGTTACCAAATTAGTTAGGTGTACTCTTAAATTTCTAATTTTGATTTTTCTACTTTTCCAAATGCAAGTAAAGGGCATTTTAAAACTAGATAGTTTGTATTTATCCCTGTCATTGTTTTAGTTAAAAACTATGAAGTTAGGCCTTATATCACTTATGTAGTTTCACTTAATTTATTAATAAAAGTAAGAGCTAACATCCTCTTCTCGGCATGAGTTTTGTTAAAAAGAAAAAAATAAAGTTTTAATCAATTAACTGAGTAGCACAAATATGGGAGTAATGAAATGAGGGCTGACTATCGATCTGACAAACGAAAGGGTAGAGGTCAAATGCTCATTCCTTGAATTTTTTTTCTTTTCACCTTTTTGTCAATTGGATGACTTTTTCAACTTTATTCCTTTCGAATTTTGGCATTTGACCAACATCTTTTAAGTAACAGTCGATGTTACTGCAAGAGATGCATCCTTCAAGAATTATAATTAAGAGTATTCTTCAGGCAACAGAGAATACGGGATGCACTGATTAAAAGTAAATGATGCCAGATGTTGTTGAAAGAAAAACTAACATGCAAACTTACATGTTCTAGGTTTTTTTTTTTTTTTTTTTGGGGTTTCAGAATACATCATTGGCCTACACGCTTTTGGATGATACTACTCAAAAGATATGGCATCTTTCGTTTGTGCCTCTTCTCCAATATGGCTTGGTTCTTCCAATTAACACAAATGTCATGTAAGGATTGACATGGAACAAGATCACGCAAAGTCCGGCCTCAAGTTTGTCCCAGACTGCGTCATAGACAATAGCGTATTTTTCTTTAATTTTTTTCCTTTTAATAGTGCAGGTTAGAGGGTACGAATCCAGAACCTCTCACTTACATTCTCTCCCCTGACCTGAACCACTCAACCCATTTGTGGGGTTTTAATATTATTTTATTTCCTTTTCTGATTAGATATTTTCAAAGTTTCTTATTAGTTAAGTAACTAAGTAACTCCCTCATTGATAGTGTTCTATTCCTTACGTATTCCTAGCAGTAATTGTACTTATAAAAAGATTTTAGCTAGGGCTATTGTATTCATTTAACTCTTTTGACAATTTTATGAAATTTGGTACTTTTGTGTTAGTTTGGTTTTATATCTAGTTCTGAAGGTGTGCCTTTAGATTCAAATTATAGTTTGAATCTTGTTTTAGGGGTTTGATGCCGAAATAACCCCCCTTATAGAGGGAGCTTGCGTAACCTCTTCTGTTCTATGCTTTCGCTACAATGTCAAGGATGAATTGCTTTCCTTTTTTCATGGAAAGACAAACTTGTAGGTTTCCTATTGAGGAAACAATCTTAATTTTTAGTTTTAATTAATTTGCTAAGTACAGCCACGATGAGTAAACTTTGACTTGCGGCCTCATGAGTAACCATATACCATAATGAGTAAACATATATAAATGAACTTATTTTGATGTGATTGAATAAGTGGATTGCACTTTACTGCTAAACTACTGAACTATACTTCCGAAAAATGGACTAGTTTATTGCCACTAATATAAAGATTAGCTTCTCAATTGGAGCCATCCAATCAAGCGATACATATAAATCTTGCTAGCCTTAGTTGACTATCTATCCACTATAAATAGCGGTAGCCCCAAGAATATTATATTGGAATTGATCCTAAGTTTTGATGATAACAAAACAAAATGATGATTTGGACTAATGTTTTTATGTGAGAATTATGTTAGAGCAGGTCCTTGATTCATTGCAAAAGAAAAAAAATCAATTCAAGATGAATTGAGAAGGTTTTAACTTATCGAACGCTTGAAAGCTAGTACCGGACGTCCGATAATGATTGAGAACTCTCAGAAGAACTATTGTCGAATGCTCAAACTGAAGTACCGAACATCCGATAGACACGAGAAGTATCAGACACTCTTATTGGACACATATCATCATCACTGGACGTCCAATCAAATCAAAGAGGAAATCCAAACTCTCTGACCAGCTTCAGACGTAGACTCCATCGAATGCAGAAGAATGTACCGGACGTCCGATCCTCCAACGTTTATTTTTCTAATAGCCATTTTTTTTATCGTTGAAGAGTTTCTTAAGGCCATTTCTCACACTCTATAAATACCTATAAGTTCAAGAAGATAAGGGACTTTTGCCTACATGAAATGCAAGCTTACAAGTAAATATTTGGGTAGAAATCTTCTTTGTTTGTTGTATAGGTGTAGGAAAAGTGGGGATTGTGAGGTTACTCATTTCGAGGAGTAAAACCTTGGTGAAGGTTGCTTCGCTTGTAATAGTATGTGAGGATCCAAATATTTATTTTTATCTGACCTATTTATTTAATTATTTATCTATTTTCTCTAAAAATTGATTTAAGTCATTTTAATTGCAAATGCACCATATATTTCCCTAATTTATTTTCAAAACCTTGTTTAACCTTTAATTTAATTTTTCTATCCCTCAATTGTGAAAAAATGAGAAAACACATTTTTCGAGGCAAACATTTGGACCGAGAATGACGTAATCTTGGAGAATAAGAATGATCATTAGTAGATTAAGAAAAGCTAATTGAGAGATTAGAAGTGAGTGCTTGGAATCAAACTCCAAATGGAGCATTATTGGCCACTAATTCAAAGTTGACTTTTGGCACCATAAACCAAGGCTTTATATCATTTCTTCCTTTCACCATTTCACTTCATCAAAAAGCACTCAAAATTCTCTCTCTCCTCCATTGCTTTGGCCGAACTCTCCCCCTTCCCTTCCCCTTCATCTTGTCTTCCAAAAACACCATTTCATCCTCCATTAAATCCACCAAGAAACTTGAACAAATCTTGCTAACTTACCTTGGAGCTTGAGGATCAACAAGGAGAGAGAGAGAGCCAAGCTTTGGAGGAGGAAAAGAGGGGTTCTGGTGCTACTCTAGATCACATCCAGCCTAGGGTTTCTAATTGAAAAGGAAGAGGTAGTTTTCTCCATCTCAACCTTGCTCTTTTGATTTCATTTATGTAGTTCTAAGTTTTGATAGTTCAATGTTGCTATTCTTGTTGAATTGGATGGTTTTGTGGGCTCTATGAACTCCCACAATTATTAATTGTTGGGTTGTTGTGATGAGTATATATGTGATGGAGTGAGTTGTGTTGAGTTCTTGGAAGTTAGAAAGTTAGGAAAAAAGGAAGAAGCAAAATCGAAAGAAGAGGGGAAATGCTGCGGGTTTCTTTTTGCTAATTTCTGCCCTATTTTTGGGGTTTGTTTGGTTCAAATCTTATCACCATTTGCCCAATAAATGTTGCTAGAGTCTTGGTTTTGAAAATGGAATGGAATGGGGTTGTTTTGGATGAGCTAAATGTTGTAAAAGAAAAAGGATTGCTGTTAGGCAGCATTGAGTTTGAAATTTCAGTCAATTTTAGACATTTTTATCACTCCCTTCCCATACGATTTTTTAGCTAAAATTTTGTGAGAACGTATCTCACATACTGAGGGTTATGTGTGCAAAATTTGGTGTTTTTCCAGTACCATTTAGTTGCTGAAATGATGTCTCAAAGTTGCTCTTCAAACCTGGAAAATCCCAGTGTCAGGACAGCTTTATGCCTCATGTTCAAATGACTATATTTTCTTGGTCAGGAGTCAAAATTGAATACCGTTTTGGCATTTGAAACTAGACTCAAAGTTCTTTCAGTGGTATAAATTTCAAGGGCTAGTTCAATTTCTATGAATTTTGGTGAAATTTCAAAGTTACCTAAAAATCAAAACTGTTATACCTTGTTTTTACTGTAGCTGCAAATTTGAACAGAAATTTGACTGGTTTCTGATGTGAATCTTGTAAAGGCATTTTCTGAAAATTTTTAGTTCACTGAGTCTATTTTCCAATGGTATAAGATTCACAATTTTTGGACTTATAGAACTTAAGTTATGATTTTTCAAAAAATACTGCACAAAACTAAAAATTCTTATAAGGAAGCGACGAAAGCTTAGAAAGCCCTAGGAAACATTTCCTGGTTCTTAGACCTAACCTTTTGATTATTTGTACACCATTTCATACTTGGAAAATGGATTTTCCAACCACATGAGATTTCTTTTGAATTGGAACGGGAAAACCTTGATTGCTTGAAAGTTAGTCTTGGTTAAATACCTAGATAACTATGATTATGCATGTCTCAGGTAATCACGTGGATACCGAGGAGCTTGTTTGATTTCCTGAATTGCTCTCGCTTGCTCTTGATGAGTGTCAAGTGCATGTTTCATGTTAAATGAATGAAGTGATACTTGAATAAATGTTATGTGGTTTCGTGATTTGTAAACTTACCGAGGCGAGGGTGTGCTTTATCACCCTCGTTCTCTCTCTTTCTCTTACTTGATTATTTGATACTTGTGCTATGAATCGGTATGACATGTTCTTGTACTTGTCTCGATCTTACTTGCTTATACTTGAAAAATGACTTGTACTTGTACTTGATTGATGATTGAACGTTGTCTCATCATCCTACTTAATACATGAACATGCTAGGACAGCCAAAACTCATCAGTAAACCTTTCATTTCGGGCCGGCATGAGTTCGGCTGAGGGATTGGTAAGGCATGGGTCTTTACATATTTCGTCGGTTGGAATGCGTTCACCGACTAGGTATACTCGAGTATTACCAACTTAACATGTTATGACGAGCAAGCCCGGTTGGGGGGTTGAAATGGTGGAAGGAGATGGTTGACAAGTGTGGTTCTACGGACTTGTTCTAGTTATGTTGACAGAGTGTCAACTCAACTAGAAATCTTGATCAAGCGGTGGATTAGCTCCTGAGAGCTCCTATATCCTTTCTTGATTGTGAAATTAAATTCCTTATTTGCATTCTTGTTTGAAAGTTCTGGTTATTTGATCTTGTATGCCTGCATGTTCTTCTTGGCCTCACTATGCGATTGCTTACCCCTTTAAATTTGTTTTCCTTAACAGGGCAGTGAAGTGAAGGGTTAGTGGCAGTACTAATTGTGATTAAGATTTTGTTAAGTTTATGATATCTTTTGTACATTTTGACAAGTATTTAGTAGATGCAAATTGTACTTGGGATGTATTTGTGACATTTGGATTGTAATAGAAGTTGGATTTGAAACTTTGCGTAAATTGTGAATAGTAGTTGTTTTATGAGATGGAACTTAGTTGGTTTGAATATGAAGTTAGTTATGTTGGAAATGATTTTCTTTTGGGTTGGAATTATTATTGAAGTTAATTGAGCGAGTGAGTCCCGGCGAGAGTTGGCCAGGTGGCCCGCCGAACCCTCTGGTTCGCCTTAGGGGAAGGTGGGGTCGTCACATAGTAGTTCTTAATTGGTTGAGTGAGTTTTGAATTTTAGTTTGTTGAGGATTAACTAGGATAGTTGTAAAACTCCTTGGCTCAACTAAAGGATTTTAGGGTGAGGAGTGAACCTTCGCTTGTACAAGTTGGTTAGCTTCACCAACAATTGAAGAAGCTGCTACTGGATTTTATCCAAGTTCAGTGCAATTTGAAATTTTGGTTTGCAATTCTTTCTATATCTCTTTTCTTTATTACTCAATTGTGATATCTTTATTGTGCTTAATTTGACATACTTTTGTGCATACTTGAGAAATAGTTTGTACTTGTTTTATTGGGTGAATTCTTGTCATATTCACTTGTCTTGTTAAACAATCTAATTCACCCCCCTTAGGTTGCATTTGGGACCAACAATTGGTATCAGAGTTTGGTCTCCTTGAGATTAACCTCAATCAGTTTAGGAGTAAAGATGGCAACTAAAAATGCATTATTTTTAGAGGGGCAATCCATCATTAGACCTCCCACGTTTAATGGTATAAATTATGTTAGTTGGAGGGATAGAATGGAAATATTTTTCAATCTATAGATATAGAGTTGTGGTTTATTGTTAGTGAAGGACCTTATGAGACTACCATTATAGATGAAACAACCGGTAGAAATAGAACTAAAACTAGAAGTGAATTGAGTGCTCAAGATAGAATCAATCTCTCTTTGAATGCTAAGACCATGAATGTATTGTACAATGCCTTAGATGCAAATGAATCTACTAGACTAAAAGGGTGCAAATCAGCCAAGGAAGTATAGGATAAGTTGAGAGAGATTTATGAAGGGAGTGACAATGTTAGAGAGCAAAGAAAATCTATGCTTGTTGCCTAATATGAATATTTCAAAATGCATCCTCATGAGAATGTTGACAAAATGTTTTATAGATTCAATAATATTATTAAAGATCTTGAATTTCTTGACAAGTTATACACATTGGGTGAGAAAAATAGAAAAAATTTGAATGTCTTGCCAAAAGAATAGGAAAATAAAGTTACCACTATAGAAGAGGCAAAGGATTTAAATTCTATGTCTATTGAATCTCTTGTGAATTCGCTAATCTCTTATGAGTTGAAATTAGAATAAAAAACACAAGATGATGAGGAAGCAATGATCAAGAGAAGCATAGCATTCAAGGCCTCACAAGATGATAATGAAGATGTGGAGCTAAATGACATGGCAAGGAAATTCAAGAAATTTCTAAATAAAAGGAGTTCTAGAGGAGGAAGAGCAAGTAATGATAGAAAAGAAAAATTCAAGAATTTCAAAATTACTTGGGATGAATGCAATTTGGATAAAGAAATGGAAGAAGAAGAAGAATTGACTCAAATGGCACTTATGGCCTTTGGAGATGATGAGGCAAATTCTAATTACTCTCTTAGTGATGAAAAAAATGATGATGATGAAATGGAAATTCTTATAATCAAAATGCATAAAAGTTTGAAAGAATCTTATGCAAAAAACAAGGATTTGAAAATAAAAATAAATTTGCATTGGAAGAAAATTCTAGACTTTTTCAAGAAAATAAGAATTTGAGAAAAGACAATGATGATTTGAAAAAGTACAAAATTAAATTTGATTGCAAAAATGATTTGAAAAAGAAGTTGGAAAATAAAACAAAGTTTTATGAAAAAATGTTGGAGGAACAAAATCTTTTAAAGAAAAGAATTGATGATTTGAATGCTTCTCTCCAAAAAGAGCAACAAAATGTTTTATAAAGAAAAGAAAAACATATTTTACATGACCAAAATGATTTTATTATTTCTAGAAAAAGAGGAACTAGATTTGTTAAACCTACTTTTGTGAATGATCCTAGTATTATGTGTCATTTTTGTTGCCAATTTGGATATATGCAAAATGATTGCTATGTGAAGAAAAATATAAGAAAACGCATGAAATCCATGTGGGTTATTAGATCATGTTGTACTAACCCCTAAGGACCCTATAACAAAAGGGTACCAAATGGGATTTCTTATTCTTAGGTACCTTTTGAAAATTTAATCCAAGAAGTGCTCAATCGATGATCCAAATAACTCTTGGAATTGATAGCACAAGAAGCATGATAAAGAAATCGAGGTGTAAGTTTATGTATTTTTGAAAGTTTTGATTTTGACAACCAATGAGGGGGAGAGATTTTTTAATCAAGGAGGAGTTAATATGCTTTTTGATTGATGGCAAAAGGGTGAGATATGTTAGATGAATTTCAAAAATGTTAAATGATTATGATTTTCTAAATCACTTTAGCTCTTATTGAGGGGGAGTTTCTCTCCTTTCTCTTGCAAAATCATCATTTGGTTTGTCATCATAAAAAAGAGGGAGATTGTTGGAATTGATCCTAAGTTTTGATGATAACAAAACAAAATGATGATTTGGACTAATATTTTTATGTGAGAATTATGTTAGAACAGGTATTTGATTCATTACAAAAGAAAAGAAATCAATTCAAGATGAATTGAGAAGGTTTTAACTTATCGGACGCTTGAAACCTAGTACCGGACGTCCGATAAAGATTGAGAACTCTCAGAAGAACTACTGTCAGACGCTCAAACTGAAGTACCGGACATCCGATAGATACAAGAAGTGTCAGACAATCCTATCAGATGCATATCATCATCACTGGACATCCGATCAAATCAAAGAGGAAATCCAAACTCTCTGACCAGTTTCAGATGCAGACTCCATCGGACGCAGAAGAATGTACCGAACGTCTGATCCTCCAACAGCCATTTTTTTTTTTACCGTTGAAGAGTTTCTTGAGGCTATTTCTCACACTCTATAAATTACCCACAAGTTTAAGAAGATAAGGTACTTTTACCTGTATGAAATACAAGTTTACAAGTGAATATTTGGGTAGAAATTTTCTTTGTTTGTTGTATAGGTGTGAGAAAAGTGGGGATTGTGAGGTTACTCATTTGAAGAAGTAAAACCTTGGTGAAGGTTGCCTCACTTGTAATAGTAGTTCTTAATTGGTTGAGTGAGCTTTCAATTGTAGCTTGTTGAGAGTTAACTAGGATAGTTGTAAAACTCCTTGGCTCAACTAAAGGCTTTTAGTGTAAGGAAGGAGTGAACCTTCTCTTGTACAAGTTGGTTAGCTTCACCAACAATTGAAGAAGCTACTAGTGGATTTTATCCAAATTCGGTGCAACTTAGAAATTTGGTTTGCAATTCTTTCTATATCTCTTTTCTTTATTACTCAATTGTGATATCTTTATTGTGATTAATTTGACATACTTTTGTGCATACTTGAGAAATAGTTTGTACTTGTTTTATTGGGTGAATTCTTGCCATATTCACTTGTCTTGTTAAACAATCTAATTCACCCCCCTTAGGTTGCATTTGGGACCAACATATTATTTACACCAGCAAAGTTGCATTCTGAAGCTGCTGGCAAAAAACTAAAATAGGACATGGGTTCATCCATTGCTCTCATCGAATTCCTTTTACTTACCCTGGTATGATTTTTCAAAATCACTCTCTACTTCAAGTAGTTGTACATGAAAGATAATTCTTGATAGTTTGGAGTTAGAGCCAATGAATTGAAACCCTTTAATTACTTAGAATTCATATGACCATTATAATTAAAGTTATGTGTGATAGAATTCGATTCTACAGCCATCCCTAGCAATTGGATGGCAACAGTACTTTAGCCAGGAAGCAATTGTTGGTTTTTATCATGTGGTGGACCCAAAATAAATCTCACAAATAATGCTTAACAATTAAATATAAAATACAATACACCAACTATTACAATTGTGAGATGCAAATCAACAAGCAAAGTTTTAATACCAAAGCACTAACTTACTAACATAATCACCAAGTAAACTAGGGAGACAAAAGCCAACTTACCTCAACTTACAATTGTAATCCTAACTCTTATTTATAAATGGAAATTACTAGTGACATCTTTCTAGATTATAGAAGATTTCTTAAGCCTAAGTCAGTCACTACTATTAATAATTACATGGCCATGAAGATAATTTCTAGAAAGCGCAAGACTAGCCAAGTTTGAGAGAGTCGGTACTCTTCAACGCTCTTCCTCACTGACTATTCTTTGTAACTTGTGCTTCTAGAGTATTTTCCATCTTTAAATTGTCTTCATTCTTACATTTTGCCTCTTTTCTAAAAGACTTCATTTCCTTTACCACAACAATGACAATGTCTTTATCATTTGGTTTCGACCTTCATTAGTTTTTAACCTTGTTTAACATCTTCAATGGACTTTTTTGGATCCCTTTAATGTGGGCAGTTGTCTTCTAAGAACTCATAGGTTTCTCTTTATCCTTTCTAGGGTCGAGCTCAAATTTATTAGGTGTATCACTAGGCTTTTCTTCAACCGCTTCATCATTCTTTATTTTCTTCACTTGAGATGCCTTGTCCATGATTAGACTTCTTGTTTCCCCAATGTTGACTTCTTGGTTTAACATCTCATCAACCATCATCTTGTATTACCAAGAGAACTCATAATTTGAAACATATATATTCCTTGGATCTAGTTGCACTTTTTGATTGCATTCCATGATGACGGCTCAACTTCAATTTCTTTAGCAACCTCTTCAACTTGACATGATTGTTCATCTTCCCAATTGAACTCATCAATCACAATAGACAATGTAGCTAACTCTTCTCCATTCATCATGCACCAATCTTCCTTACTATCTTCAATCATAGTAAGTGTTCCATCACTCATCTCTAGCTCCAATTGAGGAGAAACTTTGAAGTCCCACTTTTCCTCTAATGCTAGTGATGCTTGCAAATCCCTTTCTTCTTAACTTTGTACTTTGACATTATCATTTGTCACTACATTTCCTTCTCACTCATATGGACAATCTCGTGCAAAATGACCTTTCTTTTTACAATCATAACATCTATCATTTTGTCTTCAATTTCTAGTGCCATAATACTCATCCTCATCATCCTCTTCTTTTGCTCCCCCTTGATGAGAGTTTCATCATAAACTTCTCTCACAGCCTTGTTACTCCTTATCTTCTTTGCCAGTTTTAGATCTCACCAATCTCTATATTCGATCCTTGCATCCTCATTTTTTGGTAAAGAAAGCTTCTTCATTGTCTCTTATAGTGACTTTACAGAACTTATCATCTAATGTCTCTTCATTGGCCAACAAATTTTCTAACTCCATAGACTTAGTTGTTTTGGCCATCAACGAGGACCACCAATAAGACCTCTGAACTCCAGTCTCAAACCATGAATAATTATTCTTCTCATTCTTCTCTCACTAATTGTATTTTCTAGATTTATTCCTCACATAAAAACTTTAGAAAATTATTGACATACAGTGAAATTTCACTATGAGATCGAAAGGAGTTTGTTCTCGAGCTGCCACAATTTCAATTCATTCTTCTTAGCAAATGCAGTTGCCAGGATGTCCCCACACCTCCTACTATGTCATTGCTGATCTTATCCTTTGCATTTGCTCGTCCTCCATAGCAATTGCCAATGTATACATCGCTATTCCACATTTCTTATTCCATTCCCCGAGAGCTTTAGTCCCACCTGGTTGTGTTGTGTTCTCACCATTGATCATGTCCCACAAGTCTTGGCCAATAAAATAGTACTTCATTTGCTTGCTCCAATTCCCATAATTGTGGTTGTTAAGCTTCTTAACAAACATTTAATGATGCAGCAAAACCTGTCATCCCTTATTGGTGCGCCCAGCATCAACCAAGTAACTCTGGTCCCAAACTAACAACTCTAATAGTTCCTGACTATTCTTGACTCAATTTTCTTGTACCTTGTGTGACGGTCCCTGACTATTCACTTTGATAGAATGATGGCTTACTTTTTTATGACCAGTGACTATGGGTCCATGCCAACAACTTACACAATACCAAACTGTCTTAATGAGACTTATTCGTATCTTGTACAATGGTTCTTGACCGTTCACTTCGACAAACAATTTATTTAGTCGTTGACTGAATTCTCTTGTGAAAAAGCACCTCAATGAAAACATCCCAGAGCGTCCTGACTTGATACCAATTGTTATTTTTTGTCAAGCGGTAAGCCCAAAATAAAGCTCACAAATAATGTTTCACAATTAAGCACAAAATGCATTACATTAACTATTAGAATTACGAGAAACAAACCAACAAGCAAACTCACAAAATCAAAGTGCTAACTAACTAACACAAGTACCAAGTAAACTGGGGAGATGAAAGCCAACTTATCTTAACTTACAATCACCAGCCTAACACATATTTATAGACGGACATTAGTGGTGGAGATATTTCTAGATTACAAAGATTTTTTGTTATGCCTAATTTTGTTACTAAAACTAATAGTTACATGACCATAAGCCTAACACTTATTTATAGATGGACATTAGCAGTGGAGATGTTTCTAGATTATAGAAGATTTTTCCTTAAGCCTAATTAGATTACTATTATAAATAGTTACATAACCATAAAGATAATTTCTCGAAAACTCTATACTAACCAAAGTTGAGAGAGTCTGTACCCTTCAATAGCAAATTAGGTACTACTTGCAAAGTGTTTTCCCTTCTGAGATGTATGAACACAAAAAGGAAAAAAGAAGAAGAAGAAGAAGAAGAAGAAGAAGAAGAAGAAATCCCATTATGAATATTTTAACCCATTATAGTAAACAAAAGAAAAGAAAAACATTGTTGATGCCAAACTCTTTTCCATTAGGTTTTATAAAAATCGGGATTCTTTGTTAATATTGATTGACTAGTTGTCAAATTACATCTAGATTTGAGAGAGCATACATTGCAACCAAAACAATTTTTCCTCCTATTTATTGCTTTCGTTGACATGCTTTTAATGTATTTACTACCACTAGTGCAAATAAATAGAATTATGTTATTTGTGAAAAAATTATGTATTTTGAACTAGTAACAAAAACCTTTCATCCTTTGTTGCGTGACATATCAATTGTATAAACATTCTCATAAATAGGGGTTTGCAAAAAATTTGATTACTGAATTACCAACTGAATTCGAGTTCAATATGGAAATTTGAATTTGGTGAAATGGTAAAACTGTCGAAAAAAGGGATCATTCAAATTCAATATATTCGAATTAAGATCAATTTTAGTTTACGACATCTTCATTTTGGATTGATCAAATTCGAATTCATAAATTGAATATGGATAGGATGACCCAATCTAAATTTGTATTTGATTAACATTATATAACAAATATATATATATATATATTTATGTTATATTTATATATACATATATATTATACAACACTCTATGAATAAAAAATATATATATGACTCAAAAAAAAACCCTACTCTCTTTTCATTTCACAATTAGCCTTTATTTTTCTCCCATTTCATCTCTACGGCCACCAGTTGATCTCTCATTTCCCTTTTGGCCTGCTGCCCAAGCTATCGCCGGCTGCCCAAGAGCTTATCATGACTCTATTTCTCTTCACTCTTCAATCTTCAGTTGTTGTAGTTTCATTGCACCATCAATCTCACCAGCTCTTCCATCTTCGGCTTAGAAGCTAAAGTGTCGGCCTTTTTCTTTCAATCTCTTATAGCAATCTCTAGTCAATAGGTAAGATGTTTCCTAATTTCATATCCCAAACTATGACATTAATTGAATAATTCTGATGAATAGGTGACCTAATTTATACTTTTTTCTTTTGAAAATTTACTCTATGTGTTTGAATGATTCCTAATATGTAACCAAATTTAATGAAAATATATTGCATGTGTTTGACCTAATTTATTTGTAATACATGTGTTTAGTGAATTAGTTGTGGTGTGTTTGAATATTGGTTCTTGTTCTTGCCATAAACTATTCTTCAATGTATCCAAAATTTACCCTCCTTTGTTGGTGGAGATTTACTTAGATTATCCTGAATCCGATCAAGTAATATGGCCTAAATTGATGAAATTTATCCTAAAATTGATTCTGCCCCAATTTAACATTGCTTCGATTGGATTTTCAATTTTACCGTAGGGTAATTTTGCCCTAAAATTGATCAAGTAACATACTAACATTAAATACTCTTCAATAGTGTTGTACTAAATTTATTTGTTTAATTATCATAGATTCTTGAGTATGTCTATGGAAAACAACCCCAATTTAGAGGAGAATGAGAATGAAGGCTCATCTTATTACCCTCCTCCACCACTTCATAGTTCAGACAGCTGTGGTAATTCTACGACATTCAAAAAGAGAAGAAACTATAGGAAGAGATCTAGAGTTTAGGATCATTATGATGAGAATAAAATAAATGGAATTTGGTATGCAGTGTGCAAATATTGTGAGAAAAAGATCCCTGCTAATTCTAGTATACATGTTACAAGTCCTCTTGGCACTCATTTAGCAAATGTCCTTTGAATCCTAACAATAAAAATTCTAGTCAAGCTACTTTGTATTTGGGGGAAACTAAAAAACTATTGGGAGAGAGGTTAGACCAGCTCTTATAAATTGGAAAGTTGACCCTGAGTCTACTAGGAAAAGCATAGCATACATGTTAATTGTTGATGAACTTTCTTCTAAACTAGTAGAGGGAAAAGGTCTCTAGCATATAATGTGCATGTCCTTCATTCAAAATTCTTTCTAGATGGACAACCACTTGGGACTACTATCAATTGTATTTAAATGAAAATTTTAAGCTAAAGTAACCAATTATGAATAATGGTAGCAGATTATGTCTTACCACAAATTTATACACTTCCATACAACGAATTAGTTACATGTGCCTTACTGCCCATTTCATACTGGAGATTGAACAAAAAGATATTAAACTTCTGTCCAATTGGTAGTCATAAAAGGACTAAAATTTGAAGGTCTATTGAAAAGTGCTTGCTAGAATGGGGAATTAATGACATATTTACCATTACATTTGATAATGCTAGCTCTAATGATATAACAGTTGAATATGTGAGGGGTAAATTACAAAACTAGGGAAATGCAGTTTTAAGGGAAGTAGGGAATGGACTCATGTGAGATGTGTTGCTCACATAGTGAATCTGATTGCCAATGATGGCTTGAAAAAACCTAGGGATTCAATAGATTACATTTGGACAACTGTAAGGTATGTTAGGTAGTCACCATGCAGATTGAAAAAATTCAAGGAATGTGCAAAAATTGAAAAAATTGATTATAAAAAATTATTGAGTTTAGATGTATATACAAGGTAGAATTCAACTTACATGATGTTGGACACAACTCCAAGTTTTGAGAGACCATTTGAGAGTTTCGAGGAGCAAGACCCTTATATGAGCCAAAAGTTGATTTGTTTGCCAACAAAATCTGATTTGGAGAAGGCTTGATTCCTTGTTCTATTTCTAGAGAACTTTTATGAGTTGACTGTTATGGTTTCTAGAACAACATATGTGACTTGTAATAATTTTTTCAATGATTTTAGTCACATTAATAGGTTGTGGAATGAAATGATAGAAAGTCAAATTACTGAGTTGCGATCTATGGCACAGATAATGAAGAAAGAATATGATAAGTACTAAGGTAGGATTGAAAAAATGAACATGATGACTTTTATTTTATCCATTCTTAATCTATGCACTAAATTTGAATATCTTGAATTGGTGCTATCAATAATGTATGGCGAGTCTAAAGAAGAAGTCATGGCTATTTTTGAAAAAGATTCATTGTTTGAATTGTTTAATGAGTACAAGAGGCTCAACTATCCAATGGAACATCTGCTACCTCTTCTACTTCTGCTTCTAGTACTTCTGAGAAAAACTAGGTTTCACCAAGTGACGCTGATGTAGCAAGAATGATTACTAATAGGTACAAATTGGATTTCAAAAAAAGAAAAATAGAACTTGGTGGGAGGGACAAGAAATCTGAATTCAACAAATGTTTGAATGAGAACTGTAAAAATGATTATGACAAATTTGATATTTTGCTATGGTGGAAGGTAAACAGTATTAGGTTTCCCATTCTTTCTAAAATAGCGTGCGATAACTCAATTGTCCCAATCTCTGCCATAGCCTCCGAATCTACTTTTAGTACTGGAAGATGGGTTCTTGATGCATTTAGGAGCTCAATGACTCAGCTCATTGACTCCTAGAATTATTCAAGATTTAATATGTGCTCAAGATTGGCTACAATCCTCAATGGAAGAATTGAATATGGAAGAAAGCTTAGAAGAAATCAAGGCCTTTGAATCTAGTAAATTATCATCACTACTATTCTCAAACTTCTTTCTCTAGCCAAGATTTTAGCATCATGCCAATACTTTAACATCGTGCCAATGCTAATGTGCTACATATATACTCCCCTGACTTTGAGTTCAATTGAAAATAAATACGCACATGACTTTGAGTTCAATTGAAAATAAATACGCACATTTTACTCAGGAAGTGGAATGTCTGCTAGATCCTCCCTATATGGAACATGATCTCCATGATTAAGATTTCCATCCTCCATACGCATTTGGGTATTTGGATCATACTTCGCTGGCTCTTTGAACGTGTCAACAATGTCTTTTCGAAACATGAGATAGATCACAGCAAGAATGTAGACTGCCATCAAGGGAAATACTAGGATTCCAACGAAGACATTGCCTACTTTGGGTAAGCTGTTATGAATAAGCCATCCAACAAAACCCGTGCTGAGGTAGTAAATATTGATGCCAATGATTCCTAGCCCCAAAATCCAAGAAATCACGATTATCTGCATGAAACATTGAAATTTTAGACAAATCAATTTATTGGTCGAAATGAATTTATATTAGAAGTTATATGTAGAGTATAATTAGAAGAGAATGTCAATGAATAATATAAATGTCGTGGCCTATTAGGGAATATGAAGGTGACTTAATTAGGATTACATCTAGGATCCTCCTATTTGGTGCATCAAGAGGTACATGACAAGAAAGAGGCCTAATATCAATCTTTTCGCAAGAAGACAAATATTTTTTTTTATGAAATTGTATGCACATTAGAAATGCAAAACTAAAACAGGCCTAATCTCACTTTTTTCACAAGAAGAGAAATATTTTTTTAAATCAAAGTGTATGCAATTCAAGGTGTATTACCCACTTTCAATTTATATATGCTTATCTCGTACTATAAAGTAACACCGTAGAAATATAAAAGTAAAACAGGTCTAGTTTCACTCTTTTCACAAGGAGAGAAATATTTGTTTAATCGAAGTGTATGCAGTTCAAGCTGTATTACCCACTATCCATTTACGTGTTTATCTTGTACTTTAAAGGTTGCACATTACAAATATAAAAGTAAAACATACATCTATACCATCAATTTTCTAGGACAATTAATTTGTCAACAATTAGTGGTTTCAACATAAAAACCCACAAATTGCAAATGCTCACATATATGGAGTTCTTGTGAGGGCCCATCTTTGTGATACTGCTGCTAAACTTAAGAAGAGGGATGAGAGCAAATGGTAGTTCAAAGGAAAGTATCATCTGCACAGCCGACAAAGGAAAATAATGTCAATCATGAAGCAATAAGTTTGCTAGCTAATTAAGTTAGTTTCATTGTTATTAAAATAAATAAATCTAATACAATAGAGAGTACAAACCGAAGCTATTATAATGAGTCGGCCAGCCCCAGAAGATCCACCAATTATTGATACAATAAGACTTGGTGTGATTGCAATGCACCTGGTCATCAAATTCCTCATCCATTTCTTCATCTTAAGGTCCAAGAATCCCTATTTTTTTGAAAAGAAAAGTCAGAAGCTCGTTTTTTGGGAAAACTATCGATGAATATCAAAATTATTAAAGCACGAAGAAGATATAAATTTCCAATACCTGCATAATAAACTGTCCAGCATATGTGCCAGTTATTGTAGAGCTCTGCCCTGATGCTAATAATGCTATTGCATAAAATGTAGAGCTTGATCTTCCGAGAACATTCTGTTAAGGAAAATAATTTTGAGTAACCAAAGAGAGCCTATGCAGCTAGGATTTCAAGAGTAAAATGGGTAAATTAACTCTTCTTGACTCTTTTTTTTTTTTTTGAGTTTTATTATGATTCTTGACATACAATTTGAGCTTAGCAATTCCAACTGAATGTTGAATAAGTGGCTTAAAAATAAAGGGTCAGGAATATTTTTACTTTAGATGTTTTCTGTTTTGACAAATTTGTGGCATTAACCTAAAATGGAATATGAAACTGAAATATGAAATTCCCCTTAGCAATTGAAATCTTTGATAAATGTCCTTTTTAGTTAAATCTTTTGCCCTCACAAGTTTATATTGTGCACGTACAAAATTAGCCTTTTCCTCCTAGGGTCCAAATCCCAAATTGGACATGGGGCTCTGTATCATAATTTTTATTGCTAAGAAGTTTCTCTTGCGAAAATGTTAAGATGGAAAGTAGTTATAGTAAAATATTGACCACGATTTCATTACATTATAAGCCATCAATCAGGCAAGTTTTCAGCAATGATGAAAAAGACGAGTAATTAGTCAAGCATCATTTGTTTAGAACAATTGCCCAAGAAAGCCTATGTTAATTTACCTTAAGAAGAAAAGAGGCAGAGTCAAGAGTAAGATTACTGCAACTTTCAGATCTTTCTTGTGAAAGGTTCTCTCCCAAGCAAACAGCTCCAGATACAGAGATAACTGCAATATTGATTAAAAATGCCACAAACAATGCAAATCCACTTTCTATGAGAAAGAATCGACATGCATCCTGCAAGTTCATGGATAAAAAAGTTAAAATCAGCCACTATATATGTTAAATAATTGTTATTTTTATCTGATTAATTATTTTTTCATTCTTAGTTATTTCATTTTTAAAATATTTTTACTCTTTTTTTTTCCTTCAATCTTATTGATGAGTATATACAATGATCTTAACATTTCCTTACATTGATGCCCCTCACTGATTTTGGTACTTTTCGGGAGAGCACAAGTGCTGAATGCAGGAAGAGGTTATGCCTGTCAACATTTGAAGCAACCAAAAGAAAAAAAAAAAGATGAAATTTTAGGATTTATAATGATAAGGAAAATAATTTTGCAAACAATTGAAGCGTGATATCCTCTTGTATATTTGATCGATGTTAGGGACGTGTTTGGACTCACGGCATTATAAGTGCACCCAATAGAGCAATGGCATCGGCTGTGGCACTGTTACCATTGAGTTTGGGAATAAACATGCCCTTGAGCACATCTTTTGCTGGAGGCTTTACATAACTTAGTTCTCCAAAAAAACACGCAGCCATGACGAATACTAGAATTGAAACCACCAATTCAAGTTTCCTCACCTATTTATCCACCAAGAATTATGATTTTGATTAATTAATCAGAGAATACAAAGACCAAAAACTAAGAATTTGTCTCCATAGTGATTAACTGGGATAATTCGAATTTGCACACAAATAATCCACCATGAGCGTATCAATTTGGACTCTTAACTTCTACTTAGACTGCTTAAAGCCTTATAATTTTTGTTCATTGGTCAAGATTAGTTCTCAACAGTCAATTCAAAAAATAAAAGTTCATAATATCAGTTATTTCTTTTATTATTTCTTAAATAAAAGGGTCGAAATAAATTTGTCAGCTTTTGTTAACATATATCTTCCTAGTATCATTTAAGGGTTGACTTGAACACTTATTGTCAATCAGCATCTTCTTATGTTTGGGTGGGTGCGTGCATGGATTGGGTGGTGTGAAAGGAGGAAGTGTAAGTGGGAGGGAGTGTAAATAAAGTACTGAATTTGATACCTCCCATTTGCACTAAAAATAAAAAAGAATGAAAAAAAGCCCTCTTCTTTGTTAATGAAGTTTTTCACCCTTATTTTTGCATAGCAGCACAATTGTTGACAAAACAAATTGTCAATGAGCTACGAATGATTTAAGAACTAATTAGATGGTAACAAGTGAGGCTTACACAAACTGCCACGATTTAAGAAGCTGATTAAATAGCGGCCTCGCCTTAATATTGCATGAAAATAATTGGATACGACAAGTTGAGGGCTATAAAATAGTAATCAAACAAAAAGAAGAGAAGAAAATGAAAGTTCAAAGGAAATTGGGAGTGGCGTGAAGATGTTTGTAGGACCCTTGTTCTATCCGCCAAAGTGACATTTTTGAATTTGATGCATTTATGAAATGCCAACTTATCAAGTTGCATCTGTGCAATTTGTTATAAGATTCAGTGTCTTTCAATTAATGATATAAGATCTTAGATTCGTCTTTGACTTCTGTGGACCAATGTTACAAGAAAAATATTGCTAAGAATCACGTATATTTTGTTTTCTTCATTTATCAAGTATATCCTCGTATCTTCTTCTTTCACATTAAATACCTGGCAGATTTATAGAAGTGTTTTATCCTGACACCTTGCATCAACAAATTGCTTTAAATCCAATCTTTTGTGATAGATGTTCCATGACCAGACTGCATTGATTAGAAGATTTAAAAAAAAAAAAAAAAAAGAGAGTGACAAATTGTCATTCGAAGGTGTTTGAAAATTAGGTAATCATGTAAAATACTTTTTATCGTATAAAAATGTCAAGAAATTTTACAATATTAAAGAATAACTATTTGGATATTTCTTTTTAAAGGCATCATATTCTCTAAATAGCTCATTGAATTCTTAAGAGATGAAAAAATGAAAGGGATTATTTGATCGGCCAAAGGCATGTGTCAATTAACTAGTTTTTCATTAAGATTGATGAGATAATGGATGTCCAATTCTGGTTCCAAGCTCTAATTTGTAAACTGCATAGTCAAAAGAATTACTCAAAAAATGAAAATTTTCTTATAAATCAGGCTGATGTTGTAGTCCCAAAACAAATGAGCCTACTAGAACTCACTCTCAAGTTCTTGTGAAGCTAATAATTTGTCCTTTTCCATTTGTCCATCTCTGTGGTATTTATAGGACCGGGAGGCGTTAGCCATTAAATTCTTCTCGGTGGAAGAGAACATTTTCGACTGAATTAAAGCACATATGGACAAGAGTTTCAAGTGACGAAGGCATAATAAAGAAAGATTTTTATGAATTAGACATATATAAGGTGACGACAAACACAATATCTAACCATAAATGATGAATCAAGATTGGGGTGTGTGTGTATGCACACCAATTCATGACTACACACCAAATAATGACTCGTCATTTATGGCTATATGTTGCGTTTTTCGTCACTTCATATGTGTCTAATTCATAAAAATCTTGTTTTATATATATATAGGCATTTCCTTTTTTTTTTTTTTTTGGTACTTTTGGACTCCTAAAGAAGAAAAGCAGAATAGGGATAATAAGAATGATACAAGAAGCACAATTTGCACGCTAATATGATCCATACCAAGTACAAAAGGATATACAACTAAAAGAAAGATACCAGTTTATAAGATTCTGCTATAATAAGCATCTATTGACTGAAATGATGGAAACGCTTTCGCCAAAAACAAAAACCCAAAAAAAAAAAATTAGAATGAATTTACTACTATATCCCTTCTTCAAAACACAAACAACACAAATTATGCCCCACTTTTGTTTAATAATCATCCTAAGATGAGGGAACATTTGAGGGTTATAAAACATGAGGAAGTATTTTGTAATTCTGGTATTTCCAAAGTAAAAAAAGGTAAACTAAGCCAGAAGTTCAAAATACCTTCATTTGAATCTCCTTATTCTCAATGCTATGAAATTCTTCAACTTAACAAGCATTTTGAAACTGATTAAAAATTGATTCCACTATTTTAACTGTGTTAGTAAAAAGGGGAAAAAAAAAGAGAAAAAAAAAACTTTAAAAATAATTTTATATGTCTGGAAGAAAAAGTTAAGCGAAAGGCACCTTGAATCGTTCAGTAACCCACAATTTAACTTATCTTATGTTAGTGTACCATAGTGTGGATAATTACCCACGAAACGAACATGAGCTTGGTGAAGATACCTCTCGAATCTTTTCTTCCATTATTAAAAAGAACGGTTTAAAGAAGCCAGAAAACCGAAACCACTAAACAAAAAATATGCTTCTGTGAAGCATCTATGTTTCAACTTTCAAGTTTCTAAAGACTAAAAATAAGTGGAGTGGTTGTTGTCAAAGTCATTTCATATTATTTGCATATGGTTGAAAGTTTATGACTCTCCTACGAGCTTCTTTTTGCATGCTACAACTTGTACATGTATTCGTGTGACTTTTTTTTTTTTTTTTTTTGGTAATCAATTTGGTTAAAATTGACTTCTATTAAATAAAAAGGTAAAAGAATGTGTAAGGATTCATAGGTGTCCAAGTGTAGGATACAAATAGAAAAACCAAACAGCCATCTTAATTAGTGAAGGAAAGAAAAGGTCTTATTCAACATTCATGTTTTTCAAATATCTGAAACTCCATCGCCAAGAGGAAATGGCAATTTGAAGAAGTGAAATGTTTGTAATTTTATATCAAATATATTATGTTAAAATGTCTGATCAGGAAATAAGATTAGAGAATCGAAAATATTATTTTTTGAATTACTGGGCAAGTACTCCAATATGACTAAATCTTGTTCGGTATCATGGATGCTTGAAAGCCGGCTGATTCATTTTGTATGTTTGTTACACCCATTGCATGGTAAGACTGGTAAATTAATTTCTTGACCATTAATAGTTAGTATTTCAAATTATTGGAAAAGTTAAATAGCAGCTGCATTTTCTTTCATCCAAAAGCAAAAAGTAGTCAATCAAACTAGTTCGAAATATTTGCTAAGTCCTCTTGTATATACAAAGAGTACCAATTTGCAAAAATATGCAAGGACAATATTTTGACCATGAGAGTTTGATAGATGCAACAACAAGGAAGAGACAATATGAATAAATAGGATCAATTAACTTACTCCATATCTTTGCAGGCCGAGAAGTAAGAGAGTGCTCATCCCAGTACAAAGAACTCCAACCCAAAGTGGGATGTGGAACAATATATTAAGTGCAAATGCTGTCCCAATCACTATAACAAGGCAAAATTGTTAAACACTCTTTACAATCTGTAATGGTTGTTCAGCACTTATTGGAATTCTTTATGCGGCCACAACTAATACATGTAGAAGTGTGAAATGAATTATTGACAGGCTCAGAATATTTACTTTATGCGGCCACTACTAATACTTTTGTAACTTTATATTTATGATTATTGACGGGCTCAGAATATTTACTTTTAGCTCATATTGTTTGGATTGATATTATTTGTTCAAAAATTGTTGCTTACATCATTGATACAATTTTCAACCACCTTTTTATCTCACATATATCATGCCGAAAAAGTGCTACAGTATTTTTACAAAATTATTCCAAATAATCTACTATCCAAACACAATTGAACATAAAATGATATAAAATTTTTGTGAGGACAAAACCTTTTAAGAGAAAAAAACATTTGTGTGATAAAAAGATGATTTGGATAGCGTACCAAAAATTTTCAAAATAAAAATTCAAACTTTACTAAAAACTTTCCTTCCATATAGTCTGTAATTTTCGTTCACCACCTATTGGAGCCGTTGTGCGGCCAGCATGCAAAAGGGGAAACTATAATTATTGCACTAACTTTATTTATCAGCATGGATGGATGCAACGTATTTACTTTCAGAAGCGAGCTTCATAAATTGGTATAAAGTTTTTGTGAGGACAAAACATAAGTGCAGCATTTATTGTTTTTATTGAAGAGGGTGTACGTGTGATAAAAAAAGATGATTTATGTACAATTTTCAAATATAAAATACAAAGTTTATCAAAAATTTGCCACCAAAATAGAATAAAAATTTTTAGCAAGGCGGTGGCCCCTCCACCCCCTGCCGTTCCGGCAACGCTTAGCAATGTACATTTACCATGCAAGCGTTCTAATACACACACAAATATTTTTCAGTAAAATATAATATGTAAGTATCAATTACCTTCAGGAATATCAGCAGCTATGACAGCAACCTCTGCTAGCAACCATAGGGAGTACTTCACATATTTGGGATACTCAGCCTTGCACAACTCTGATAAATGTTTCCCTACAATATATATATACACGTACAAGTTTTCTTCTTTGTTTAAAAATTAATATCTCCAAACATAATGGTATGAAATTATACATTCTCTTACCAGTGGTTACACCAAGGTTTGCGGCCAAAGATTGTATAATTAGAGCAAAGATTAATCCAATGAGGATAATCCACAGTAGCTGGATTTATATAAGACATTTAAAAAAAAACTGTTTTATTATTGGCAAATATTTCTGAAAATGAATTTCTGAGCTAAGATTTGGAACATCTTTGCTTGCCTCATATCCATGGTTTGCTCCAGCTTGCAAGTCAGTTTCCACTGTGAAAAGAGACCCCACAATTAACAGGAATTTTTACTTTGTTTACAGGAACAGGGAAGTAGAACCAAACTCTTTTCCAGAGCACAAAGATAACGTATAAGAGAAGCGGTGTGGGGAGGGTGGCTTACAATTTCCAGGGTCGAGATATGCCATTGAGACGAGGAAACCAGGTCCAACAAAGAACAAGAATTTTTTCCATCCAGGTTTCTAAACAACAGATTAAGAAAGATATTCATGTATTAGATTTAATTTTCAGAAACCCTGGATTAAAACTTAAAAGAGGTCTGATTTACCTCCTCTTGACCATGATCAAGTTCAAAATGTTTGCTTTCATTGATGGAGGGTGGGCTTTCATCTACTGAAACTATTCTTTTGCTGCCTCCAATATTTTCTTGAGTTTGCTGCTGCAAGGCGTCCATTTAGCTTGCTCTCGTCAATCGTAGTGATAGCTTTGTTAAAAAGTGTTGTTTATGACTTGTGGAGGCCTTTATTTATAGTGCCTAAATAAGAGGGGTTTGAGCATTCTACTTTACATGAGAGAAGAAAGAAAATTTACTAAGAATAGGTATTGTGCAAGTGGTGTTGTTACTTGTCTTGATATCGGTGCAGTTCAGTGCGGTTGATGTATTTGTTATAGTGTAAAATACACAATTACAATGTATCGTTATCTAAACACATGAAATATTTAATTTATGTATCCCAACTTTTATTCCAAAAAAACTAATATTACTTTAATTACGATTATATATTGATACAGCAACTGTCCGAAGAGGATCAAATCGCAACTGTACTGGCCGTTGTCCCATGACATAGTATATTGTGAAGATGTCATGAGTGACACATGCTAGTTGCCGTCTTGAATAAAGTCTACCGGGAAAGCTGAAAAGTAAATAGGCTAAGCCTATTTCTTGGACATGTACATGATCTAAGATACTATTTGTCTTTTTCTGCCTATAGTTAATAAGCCAAATGTGAGAACGGAAAGGACAACTAGTCACCAGAAAATAAAAAGGAGCGGATAACCGGTTAAATATTTATTATTTGTGTAAGAAATAAAAAGGCAATATTGTAAGAAACTTGTTTTACAGTCCCCATATTTTCAGAAAATGCTGGCTTTCTATCTATTGTACAGGCACAATCGCGTGAATTATGCCTATCTGATGATTGATATTTTGTTGAAGACATAGCCCTTTAAACGTCCTCTTGTTTGACCAATGTGAATTAGGTAAGCTGAATAAATTAGGAATTTGTAAGGATAGATGTAGAATATTTGAGTGTAATGATAACCATGTTCTCCACTTTCAGCTGGTTAGACCTGGAGAGCCTCGGAGTTTGTAAGAATTGGGGTTAGAACAATTTGTTACAGCCCCTGAAAACGAGGTATGTGTTAGTGTATTTCAACATTCAACAATTGGGAATATACTAGTTCGAAAAATTCAATCATACATCTTCCTAGCTTGAAACAGTCATTTTTTGAGCTGCCCTTTTTCAAAGATCATTATTTTTTTTTTTTGGTCAAACGGCATAATTTTTTCAAAGATCATTCATGGTGTAGAATTATAGACACACTTGATTAGACATGTGCACTGTTAACGATTGAGTATCATTAAATTTCAAATGATGTTAGATAGACCAAATGGTGTGGTCAATAGTCTTATTTGGGAAAGGTGCATGCATGGTTATATCCCTCAGAGTCCATACAGCATAATTAAACTTTTCACCTCAAGAGTAAATCGTCCTAACTTTATACGACATTCTATAAAATTCTAGAAGTACATTTAGTGTGTGATCTTGAAAATTAGAAACCTGCATTATTGTCTTTGAAGATTCCGATCATTTATTAAGCACGTCAACTGTACCGACTACTTGCATCCAAGGCTACATAGCTTATGAATTTTGTATAGTCTAATAGTTCTCATATCTTACTATTTCCCAATTTTATCCAAGCTACATTGGAAGAACACAAAAATAGTGGAACACAAATTTGAATAGAGAAAGACTTTGTTCACAAGGTGACCCAATGGGCATTTGTTAATATATCTAATTTACACTTAAATTACTAGTCATATACACACTGGCATTGCATCTAGATACTTTTCTGATTTAATTCCACTTTTGAATGAGAATTAATACCTGAGGCTTCTCAATTAGTAACCATAGGTTAACCTTTGGACCAAACCACTATAATAACCCCAATGACTAAGAGAGAAGTCTTAAAATCTTCTCTGCTCCTAAGTTTAGGGTTCAGATCCTATGTCTGGTAGTTGGGGGCAGGAAGGGCGTAGGGAGGGTTGGAGGGTTTTAAAAAAACAAATTTCGGACCAATGCGGAAAGAAATGAAGAAGTCAAAATATTCGTCGAAGTTAGGGGTGGGAAGGGTTTAGGGAGGGTTAGATGGATTTAAAAAAAAAAATCTTTGGACCAATGCCAAAAGAAATGAAGAAACCAAGATATTACTGCATTGGAGATAGGAAAGATATGGGGAGTGGTTGTTTCAAAAAAATCTTTGGACCAACGCGGAAAGAAAACGAAGAAGTCAAATATTACCACTTTGATAAAACAATACAAATTTCTTAATGAGCAAAGGTAAGAACTCTATGGAAAAAGCAACTGGGATTGGTTTGGAAAGGTTTATAGAATCTTGTCCTACTGCCAGAAGAGGGTTGTTAGAGTCTTTCCCGCTATCAAGTTTAGAGTTTAAATCTTGTGTCTACCCTAGATTCATGGTTCAAATCTTGTACCTAGGGATCAGAAGAGTTTGGGGAGGGTTGGGAGGGTAAGTACAAGGGAAAAAAAAAAACTCTGTAGAAAATGATTTTTTACAATAGCTTTGGATTCATTTATATAACAACTGGTTATTTACCGTCTTTAATTAGTTCTGTGGGCTAATACTTCTAAAGGTTTAAATTAATACACTCCAAAAGCACTACTTCATTTTTTGTTTCTTTTTTTTTTTTTCAAATACAGTGGATTTAGTCTGCACATTTACCCCATCATGTTGAAATATATATATCTTCTATCCTCAGAATTTTAATCCAGACTTCCTTTACCCTCCAGCCGACATAATTGACGCTTGATGCAATTTTTGGTATTCCTCCCGTATCACAATAAAATTTTGAATCTTGTCCTTGTAGTTGTACTAGTTTACATATTTCACAAATACTACTGAAAATATATACACCATCTTGATTTATCTATCTTAAAAGAAATCTAATTTTCTGATAAGACAGAATAAAAGAGAAAATGAGCTATCAAGTTAACAGCAGCGAGTGTTTGAATGTATGACATCTAGTGCTTGATTTGGAGCTAAATTTCACACCTAATTTTTGACACAATTACTTAATTTATTACAATTACATTGCTCATGTCTAAATCACTGTACCAGTTAGGGGTTAGGATGCCTTATTCATTTAGCACAATTATAATAACTTGTAGAGGTATGAACAAGCACTTCATCATTCGTCAATGGAGAATTCAATCAGTGTCCCCATGGTTGAACTTTATTGTAATATAATTGGCAGTTTATGAACAAGCTAATAAAATTTCAAACTAGGGCAAGGTTGGGTTGGATGGTACTGGTGGAGAGACTGTCAATGAGAGATCTCGAGTTTGAAACTCCCTACTTACACTGTACATATCTGTAAAATTCCAAACCTCAGGAGTTAAATTATCTCCAACTCAAAACATAAATGTGTTCGGTAAGTGGGTTTCAATCCCTATTATGAGTTTCAAATTCAATTATACTCATAAATGATATTTGTTTGGAGACAATGGAAATAAATCAATGAAAATGATAGACATTTTTCATGGGTTTTTTGCTAGTTTCAATAAATGGAAAATAAAGGAAAAGAAAAAAAGAAATAATGAAAAAGAAATTGTAAAACCCATTTCACATTAATGAACACACTATGAATTTTTATAAAAATCTATTATCATTAATCACCCTATCATATCAATAGTGATTGTAATTATGGAATTCGAACCAAACGGCTTCAAAATAAAATTAGGGTAGAAAATGCATTTGTTTTCTTTTGGAAGTTAAAAATACCTTTTTTTTTCCGGGTTGCTCTATGATTTTCAAATCGAAGATGGTAAACTAAATTTTTATTGTGGAGTTTAGGTGATTTTCTTCAGTGGAAGTTTAATAATGAAGTGCATAAAACTTAATGTAAACTGCCAATAATGTTAAGGGCCTAAAAAAATATCAAAATAATCATTTGCTTTCTGAATTAGATTAGTCTGTTGTTTTTAGAAGTACATATTTTTTTTTCTTTGTTAAAGCAAATAAACGAAATGAAAGTTTACATAATCCATCTACTAAAAGAACATTAATTTACGATGATTCAAGTCGGATATTCGTACTATAGATCAATTTTCACGACTGAATACGTAAATAGATTATTGGACGGCAAAATTAATCCATAGATAAATTTGATTCCAAAACTATTTCAATTTGTGACAAGGACAATAAAATTACATAATAATCACATTAAAAAAAGAGTTGTTTTGGGTACTTGCAAAAAATTTTGGTGACCTTTGGCGACTTTGTAAGGATAGTCTGACAGACATCATCCACACAAAAATAAAAATAAAATAAAAAGGTCAAAATATTCTCAAATAGGGGGAAAAAAGTATAGTGACTGTGTGACCTCATAGATGAGAGTTTGAAGCTTAATATAAAGTGTTCATACCATATACACTATAATGTATACATTTTAAAGAAGCTATTATTTTGTACTAAATATCGTATATACAACCATTTAAAGCCATATTCCGTATCAGAAATTTCTTTTAATTTCTGTACTGCAACTACAAATTTTTACACACTAGAGGTGTGATTTAGCATCCATCGATTGATTGATCATTTTCAAGTTGTTTTATACTTTGAATATTGATATTACCCTCTCGATTTCTTGGAATATATAATATAGCCTATGTAACTTGTTGTAAAACTACCAACATTGATGGGGAAAAAATTCCATAAAAACAAATTGCTTCATCCATCAACTAATTAATATGCAATTGAAATGAAAATTTAAAAAGAAGAAAAAGGCCACATGGAAAATAAAAGACAAGAGAAAACAGGAGGACAAAAAACAAGTGAAAGTTTCATCTTTGCTCACGACTCATAGACAGAATACGTGTTACTGTATGAAGTTTTATACTACATTTTTATCAACAGCAAATTCATGAATCCCCTTTAAAGTGTAAATAAATTAAATTCATCAGGTAGCTGGCCACACGCCTTCTTTCCCTTAAAATAAAAAAAAACTTACTGAAAAGAATTATTGCGTGTAGAAATTTGCTCACCAGCTGGCGAAGAAGCAGAGGCAGAACAGGCCCATCCCCTATTGGATCCGCATGCGCACGGACAACACTAGGGGTGTGCATTCGGTGCAAAATCGGTAATTCGGTTAATTAAATTCAGTAATTCGGTTATTTTTCCTCTAAAAGTCTAAACCGTTTCCAATTTCAAATTGAATTTGGTAATTCGAAATCGGTTACCAAATTGAATTCGAAATCGGTACAAAAATCGTATTATTACCGAATTGGAACTTTTGCTAGTTTATTTAATTGTTTATAGTTTGTATGTTGTAATTTATTTTTATCAATTATCACAATTTAGTAATTAAAGCATATTACAATTTACAATTTACAATTTACATTCTTTAATAGTGTAATTTGCAATTTAGGTCTCTAAATTTTTGTACATTCATTGTGTTTCTCATTAATAAAAATTTTATTCTTGATTTGAACCCCAAAATTATTCACAATTTAACATATTAGTCATGTTCTACCTATTTGAAAAATTAATTCAAAATCATTTGATCCCTTATACATACATAATTATATCTTAACTCCTTAGTTAGTGATAAGTGATATTAGTTACAATTTATAATCTACAAAATATATAATTTACAATGAATCAATTATTAGTATTATTTCACTTAATCACTTGTGGTTTACAAGTTATATGTAATATATTGTAATGCACAATGCATTACACTTATTATCCTTGTTTCTTAGTTTTTGCATAAATTAAATGCTTTATTTGCAAATGATTTGATTGCTTTCAAAAGTGAAAACTAATATACCAATATACTAATATGTTGTCCACTTGTCATTATTTTCTAATTCTTGTTATGTATAAAATGGTAAGTATTCTAGTTATGTATTATTGTATATTTGTATTAATATAGTCATATTACAAATTCTAAAATAGTATATTATAAATAATGATTAGTGTTATGTCACTTAATCACGTATAATTCACCAATTAAGTAATTTTAATGCATAGTGCATTTTACTTATATTTATTCTTATTTCTTACATAATTTAAATGCTTAAGTTGCAAATGACTTGATTACTTTTAATGGTGAAAACTAATGTACTAATATACTATACTTATCATCTAATTCTAGTTATGTATAAAGTGATAAGTGTTATAATTATTTACTATTATATATTTGTATTAATATAGTCATGTTACAAATACTAAGATAGGATATTGTAAGTAATGATTAGTTATGTGTCACTTAATCAGAGTTCACAAATTACGTAATGTGCAATGCATTAATTACTATCTATTATTAATAGCTTATTAGCCTTTATCTCTATAATATATTCATAGTATATATTACATACCTATAAATATATATATATATATATATATATATATATAATTTTATAAACTAATTTGGTAATTCGAATTCGGTAAATCGGTAACCTATTTTGTTACCGAATTCCGAATTCGAAATCAGTTATTATCAAATTGAAAATCTCATTAACTATTTCATACCATATTCAAATTTGGTGAATTTGGTATATACCGATTATGTACCAAATTACCAAATACCCGATTCCAAATTATCAAATTCAAATCGAAATCGGTTATGAAATCGGTACGAATCGAATTTGCACACCCCTACTCTCCGCTACAACGCCAAGCGCCGCCACTGGCGCCGCACCAAGCTCGGCTTCTAAGTTCTCTGCGACCGCCGCCACCATCACGTCACTAGTATTTGTCTTGAGTTTTTTACCCATCCCAACCCCAACACCGCCCGCCAAAAAAAAAAAACTTTTGGTTTAGTTAGTAGCTAAATTAAAGATGGTGGTGTTTTAATCAATTTTGATGTTGTTATGATCCTTGTGACTGTTTCGTTGTAGGACTCGAACGAATTTCATTTCATTCGAAGTCGAAAGATTGAAACTTGAATTTGATTGAAGAACCTTCTTGGTAGATGTTCTATTGCTTCCTTCATCTGTGTTTTATAGTTTCAAAAAAAAAAAAAAAGAAATTAGTGCTGTTTACTAATTAATCTGTAACAGTAAAGTCGAAACTAAGCTAAGAATTACTATCCACTGAAATTTTACAAGCCAATTAACTTGTAGAATTTGTCATTTCTTTCTTCTATCAGCATTTGCGTACATCAGCTCAACAACTAAGAATTTGGCCAAGTTTGACATTCTACACGCATAAAAATGGATATACCAATTCATTTTTTTAATCCACTCACCCATAATTGTCAGATCCAAAATTTAAATTTAAACCTAATAATGGAAAGAACTCTAAAAGCCCTCCCTTAATGATTGAGCCAACCACAGCCAATATTTACCAATTCATTTACAAATTGGCACAAACAAATAATGCAACTTCAGGTTATGCGTTCAAAGTCCAAGTTTCAAGTTTGGTAACCCAAAAAAAAAAAAGGAATGAAAGAAAAAAATTTTGTCGCCAAGCTACATTATTCAACAAATTAACGGCTTAGCCAGATATAGTTCCAGTTGTGTTCTGGAATCCCACCGGTCAGTCAGCCAATTAAAGCTACATTATTCAGCAAATTACCGGCTGGAGGGAAATAGTTGCAACCCCACCGACGAATGACCAATCAGCCAGTTAAAGCTGTCCTTGTAACGTCTCACGCCCGTTGAATTGGTTCAATATAATCCTTCCAGCCGAAACTATGGTTCAAAATGGTTAACTCAAAATTATTAGTAATTCGAATGGATTGGCATTATATACTATTCCCTTCCTTTCTTCAAGTCCTATGTGGGACATGAGATGTAGAGCGTTTCACTCTTTCCACATTTAGAATATCGTGTTCTTGCAAAGTTCATTATATTCCAAACTATTCAAACTGTACACTTAGTCGTGCATCGATCCCAGAGTCAGCCCGTGCAGAGATCACACAAAACCCGTTGCATTCCAAACTGTCTACTTAGTTGTATGTTGATTTTAGAAGTGGTTCGTACAGATTTTAGAGGTGATCCCCATCCAATGTGACACTTAGTCTCATAAGTGCTAGAGGTCGACCCGTTGAACATAGCACTTATCCTCACACAGCACTTAATCTCTTGCACTCCTTTGACCCCATGCTGACCCCATGCACAAATCACCTAAGGTTCACTCTGATGCTATCTGTGTAGTGACTCGTGCCCATTAAACTGACCCAATAAAACCACGAGTTCAAAATGATTAAATGAAATTATTAGTAATCTGAGCCGGTGGATGTTATATATTACTCCCTTCCTTTCGTCAAGTCCGATGTGGCCATCAGATGTGGGGCATTTCTGTCCTAGTGTATACTTTGCAGAGCTTGTTGATTGGGACATAATTTGCAATATTTGTTATGAGAAAAACTTAGTAAGAATATGCTTTTGGAAGTTAAAAATACCCATTTTTTTTCTCATTTTTCGGGTTGCTCCATGGTATGCAAATAGAAGGTGTTAAACTAAATTGTTGTTGTGGAGCTTAGGTCATTTTCTTTAGTGGAAGTTTAATAAGGAAGTGCATAAAACTTGATGTAAATTGACAATAATATTGCTAACCAAAAAATATCGAAATAACCATTTGCATTCTGAATTACCATTAGATTGTTGTTTTTAGAAGTACATATATTTGTTTTTTTTTTTTTTGGTGCATGAATTATATGAGTGCAAGTGGAATTTATCATGCACAGGCTTAGAAGCAACATAAAGGCATTGGTACTTGATGTTTAGCAAGGCAAATAAACATAAGTCTTCTTATGGGCACTAACATCAATGGTGGGTGTTAAACCTCCAAAAATAAAGTTAAAATAGAAAGCTTATTTGCCAAGAAAAACAATCTTAAATTAATTCCAGTACTAGAGCAGGGACTCCGGATGTGCAATGGATTACTAGTTTCACCCTGATTCCAAGGAGCATACTGAGCCCGATATACCAGAATTTATTCAAGAAAATTAAATTAATTTGTAAACGGGGCAAGTAGGGTCGTCTTCTCAGAGAATTGGTAGATAAATTACACAGGAAAATGGGGGGTTTTTGGAGAGGATAGAAAATAATTAAAAAGGATAAAAAATGAAATTATAATTAAGCAAGATGCAGGAATTAAATAACACAAGAGACAGTAATTAAAACAACCTAGTCAAGGAATTAATTTCAGCACCGGTGCACACAACTGATCACAGATACATGGAAAAATTCATACGTTCACGAATAAATTGGTTATAGTGGTCGAGCAACGCGCCTAACCACCAATCTTTCCTTAATTATACAGTAGTCCAAAGACACTCATAAACTACCCTCTTGTAAACTAGACAACCCTAGAGACTCTCATAGGATTTAATGTAGTCACAGCATTAGGAATTAGAAAGACCCAATTCTAGTGGACAAACACACATGCTGGTTTATTTAGATTAGATTAATTATCTCCAAGATCCAGATTAGACCTCCTGCGAGGCGGCTCATTTGCCACTAATTAAGTTGCTTAAAGGCGACGCACCAACACCTTAATTGACTATCAATTATTTAGACAATTGAACAACGGGCTTAATTATCCAATAAATCTAAATAATAATAACTCAAGAAAAATAGAGAATAATTAAATACCCATGAACATAGAAATTAACAATAGACAATTAAAACAATCTCACAATTGTTGTGCACCAGACCTTGATTATTTCTCAACTAGAAAAGGAATTTAGCCGCTCGTTGTCATTGTCATGCAACCCGTGAATTTCATGTAATCCATAAGGAAGAAAAAGCACTTGAATTAGCAAAGAAACAGTCTTTAATTGATAGCTATGAACAACCACTGAAAAATAAGCCAAGTTCTAGTTTGCTTGGAACTGACGGCGAAAGATAGAAGAAATGGAAAAGAACAAAAAGCGAGAATGCCTAAGCAGATATTGTCTAAACTATTGCTAAGTGGCGGCGAGAGAGAAGAAACCAGAAACTACTACTCAAAGTCCTAGGCTAAAAGATGATCACTCCCAAAGAAAAGAAATCCTATATATTAGTCTTCTAATTGTCGGGCCCGCAAGGAACATAAGAGTTCCTATTTCGATGTGCTTCTAGACTCTTTCCAAGACAAGGAAACAACTTTGACTTCTCCTCAAATTGTTCCATTGCCCTTGGTCTTTCCAAATTGTTTCGGTAGTCTAGCAAAATAAGGAAACACATGTTGGTCCTTGCGTGAGTCTCCAATTTGCGCGAGGCTTTCCTTCCTAATCCGCTACCAATTTCTCTAAGGAAAACACTTCCTAATTAAACAAAACTTCCAATTACTCCAGCAACCATATCGGCAAGTGACTTGGGATTTAGTCTCGACATCATCACCTCAGCCTTGCTCCAAGCTCTCTAGCACAGGCATGACTTGGAATTAAAAATCTTCTGGAATTTTGCCATTAAACACCACTTTTAACACCAATTGCCTACAAGTGGCACAAAAACAAATTATCAGCGGTAACCCAATTCTTGACGCAATAAATGACAGAAATATAGCCCAAATACTCACAATTAATATGCACAATTATCTACCTATCAATCAGAAAGCAATCTACAAAATATAAACAACCTACAAAATATAAACAACAATTAACGCTCACACATACCTACTACTAGACCTGGCAATTAAACCCAAAACCCAACAACCCACCCAACCCACCCACTAATTTTAAAATATGGGTTGGGTTAATTGGGTTATGGGTTTTTATGGGTTGGGTTGGAGAAACCCAACTTTTCTATTGGGCGGGTTGGGTTTTTTGTCTAGGCACCCATAACCCAACTTTAGAAAAAAAAAAAATCAAAACAGCAAAGGAAAGAACCTACCCTTCCCTTCGCTCTCCGCTCTCTCTGCGAAAACTCTGCTGCTTCTTTCTTTATTCTTTCTGCAAAAATTCAACTTTCTTTCTTTGATTCTTTCTGCAAAAATTCAGCCATTGGCGTTGTTATCTATGCGTTTTTCTCTGCATAATCACCCCATCTCACATTCTCTAAATAATCAACCCTTTCAGAGCTAATTATCTCTCTTTTAAAGGTCAATATTTGTTGGGTTATTCTTCAAAATTAGTTGCTGAGGAGGTCATCGTCTACTTCGCCATCTATTACTCATATCCCTGATGCTAGTTCAACTTCTAATCAGCGTTTATTAAGGTACTTTTTGGATTCTTTTTTTATTTAAATTTTCGGGGTGGTTTCTTAGGTGGTTTTGTTGAATTAAGATGTGGAATAGAATGAGGATTGTTGAAGATTTAAATTCTCAGGGAGGTTTCTTAGGTGGTTTTTATTTAAATTCATCTTTTTAAACTTTTTAACACTTGTGCGAGAATTGGGGATTGTTGAAGATGCCATGTGAATTATATGGATTGAAGTAGTTTGAAATTGCATATTGTTCCCATGGAGGAAGGGGAAAAAGGAGATAAAGATAAGTTTGACTTAAATAGTAAAGATTAATTAGGTATCAATCGGATATAATTTTCAGCTAGTATATCCTACCTATGTCACACAACATGCACACATATGAGGGAATGTGACCAACTTGACTAAAGCAAGTTGGTTCTATTAGCACCTGTACTTGATGGACAATTTCCGTAAACATGGCTCCAGTTGTAGTTCATTGATACTGGTTTTGGCAGTGAGCTCATGACAGGGTGTCCAGCTAATTGATGTTGACTAAGCTTTTGATTGAATTGTTGCACTAGCTGTTAATTGTAAGCTACAATTGCTTTGTAACCCGTGCACAGAGTTTATTTGCATGGATGGATTGTGTTTCTTTTGTTCCCTTTTTTGGTACGAGTTTAGTTCAATTGTATGGTCTTCATGGAAAATGTAATTTCTTTAGACATCTTTTGCTTTAGTTGATACCTTTTGTTATGTTTTCCACTTGCATGTGTTTATCTTAGTGCATGTAGTCAAGAGAAAATTGGTAATATCTAACTATGATGCGACTTTGCAATTGGTTCATTGAGATTTTTTTGGTCAGGTGCCTATATTGATCTGGTGTACTTCATTAGAGCAGTATATTCCTTTCCCTCAAAAAAAGAAAACAAGAATAGTACATTTCTGTTTGCCCAGTTGTAAATTACTAGGAAGCTTTGTTCTAGTCCTTGAAGACATCAAACTAATTCTCACTTATGAACTTGTACCACAATTTCGAAGAGCTATTTGTTCACCATAAACTACAGTAATGCATACATTGACAAACTAGCAAAAATTTTCTGGTTTTGGTCAGTTTCGACTTAGTTCATAGATATAGTAAATAAACAAGTTTAAAATCGTGTAGTAGTAATGATGATTTGCTAGTAGTTCAATAAAGTTGATTTTTTGATTATATGGTTTATTATAATAATTGCATTTCATATTTTTATGGCAGGATATGTCGATTGCTTGTGATCTTGATGATGATATCGATGATTGTAGTCATGGGTAGTCACGGGACACATAAGAGATCTTATTGCAGTTGGTCTCATTTTCAAAGGTTAGAACCTGATGAGCACGGTAGATGGAAAGCTGTGTGCAAAACTTGTGGTAAGAAGTACTTAGTGATAATTTGACGGCACATCAACTTTATTACATACATTTGGCAACTCATGCTCATAATGAAGAGCAGCTCATCGGATTAGCCGCAGCTTGATCATGAGATGTATCATGATAAGGTGGCTACAATTGTCAAACATGACTACCCCTTCAATTTGTGGAACATGTTGAATTAGAGAGTTGCATTTATTTTTGAATCCTTCTGTGAAAAGCATTTCACGTAACACAGCTAAATCTGATGTGTTAAAAATTTATAAAAGAGAAAAAGAAAAGGTTAAAAAAGAGCTTGAGCTTGTACTAGGCCGAATATGTTTGACATCTGACTTATGGTCTTCTATCACGAGTGATGGATACATGTCACTTACAGTGCATTTTGTTGACCAGAATTGGAATTTACAGAAGAGATTAGTTGTGTTTCATCATGTATCCCCTTCTCATAATGGTCCAAATTTATCTGAAAAGTTGGTTAGTTTTCTAAAAGAATGGAGAATTGAGAAAAAGATTTTACCATCACCTAGATAATGCAAAATACAATGATAGAGTGATTAGATTGTTGCAAAATTATTTCCGCTTGATGGTTCTTCTATTTGTGGAAGTGAATTTCTTCATGTTCGTTGTAGGTACTGCGTGTTGAATTTAATTGTAAAGGATGGATTGGATGTGATTGATGAAACAATTTATAAAATTAGGGAAAGTGTAAAATATGTGAAAGGATCTAAAAGTAGGATCATAAAGTTTGCTGAATTGGTGAAACAACTTTCATTGGAGACAAATAAAAAATTGAGACAGGATATAGTAACTAGATGGAATTCTACATATCTGATGCTTGAGAGGGCCTTACTTTTTAGGCGTGCATTTTTTCGTCTTCAAGATCTTCTTGATGATTACAAGTTGTGTCCTTTCGAAGACGAATGGTATAGGGTCGAAAAGATTGCAGAGTTTTTGAAACCCTTTTATGACATGACATTAGTATTCTCGGGAAGTAAATATCCCACAGCTAACTTATACTTTCCCAACATTTGGAAGATTCAATGTCTCTTAAATAAAGAAGACAACAGTCCAGATTTTCTTATTAGTGACATGGCTTCTCGTATGAAAATCAAGTTCCAAAAGTATTGGGATTGCTACAGTGTCATCTTGTCATTTGCTATCATTTTAGACCCTCGTTATAAACTCCAGTTTGTAGAATATTGCTTCTTTGTGTTGGACCCTCAATCACGGGATGAAAAGGTCCTTAATATTAAACAAAAGTTGTTTCTTTTGTTTGAGGAGTACTCTAAGGTTAATAGTACTGCTACTGCTGCACTAACGGAGGGTACTTCTAGTGGTGATGATGGGCAAACTAGAGATCTCATGGATGTGAGTAAAATCTGTTCATATATTTTTGGGTTTTGTTTCAACTTATATGATCTTAAATATTTAATATTTATGATATTTGCAGGGTTTTGATGAGTACCAATCTCAACAGGGGGGGGGGGGGGGGGACAAGTGGTAACAAATCGAAGTTGGAGATGTATCTTGAGGGACTAGTAGATCGGAAGCAATAACCTGATTTGAATGTTTTGACTTACTGGAAGGAGAGCATAATTAGATATCCCAAGCTTTCACTCATGGCTCGAGATATTTTAAGTATTCCTATTACCATTGTTGCGTCTGAGTCTGCTTTTAGTCATGGTGGGAGAATCCTTGGAAAATTTAGAACTTCTATGTTGCCGGATAATGTGGAGGCACAACTGTGTTCTCGAGATTGGTTATATAACAGTCAAGGTAAATTGGATATTCGGTTGTAATGGCTTTTAATTTTCAGCAGCTTAGGAAAGCTTTTGTAGTCTCTCTAAGATTTTTCTTCATTAGTTAATTAAATGTGCTAAATTTTCAGAGAGTTCTGATAAAGATTTTGAAGTTGAACAAGAAGACGAGGAGCAAGATCTTGGAATTGATATTACTAGATATATTGTTGAGCAAGATGCATCTTCGAATATTTGATTCAGGTAGTAAATGATAACTTATCCTAGTATTGGACGATTTTGGTTTCTGTTGTTTCTGAATTGCGTCAATGGTTGTTCTTTCGTTTACCCCCAGTTCTTCCCATTTGATGTTAGATGTTACAAGTCTTTTGTCTGTTGTTACTTAAGTAAAGGAAATAGGAGTGAGTGAAAAGAAGGGGGAAAAAAAGACTTGCATCAGAGATGATGATGGACACAAAATTGATGTCCTACATTTATATGGTTTTCCTTCTTATCTCAGCAAAGTCTTAGTACATGCTACTTTGAGGAGTCCCGCTTTGTTTAACTTCTGATTATGATTTTTGCATCTCCCTTCAAGAGTTATACATCTAAGAAATTCCAGCTGAATATTCAGCCTAAGAAACTATGAAGAGGTACTTGACATGTAGTTTTGCTGTTAGATATTTTTTATTCTTTTTTGTTTTGTTTTGTGTGTTTATGTAATGTTAAAGATTGATTTTTTTTTTTCACTTGAATGATTGGTGGTTGGCGAATTTATGGACTAAATTGAAATGGGATTTTAGTTAAAAGTGAGAAAAGTGAAAAGGATGTTAAAGTTTTGATCTTTGCTTTGCATGGATGAGTATTATGTACTTTACAGTGTGTCTTTGCTAGAATGAAGCCCTGTTTAAGATTTTTCCACAAATCTTGACTTTCATTTTTGCTCCACTCTTTCTTTCTTTTGTTCTCTCTCTCTCTCTTTTTTTTTTCTTTTTTGTCAATAATAGATACAGTTATGATCCTGGGCCAAGGAACAGAAAAAGTCCAGTCAATAAATATATGTTTGCCTGGTATTTCTTCTTTTGGTAATTCAGCGCACACATTGGATCTACAGGCTTTGCATGGGAATGACTTGGGCATGATTGGAATTGTAGGACAACCCAGCAGAGAGAATGGTAAGGAAAGGTCTAGTGGGAATTTGACATTTTATAATTATTGGAGAGAACTATTGGGAATTTTGCATTATAATTATTGGAGAAAACCATAGCACATGGTACAGTTGGACAAGCACACATAGCGTAGCTTATCTTCTATTCCTTGGCCCAGGATCATAACTGTATCTTTGCTGGAATGAAGCCTCAGAGTGTATGTGACAATGTGCAGCCCAGGTTTCATGAAGCCATTGAGCAGCAGTTAGATGATAGTACTGATGACCCAGATGTATCTCCATTCTCCAGGATTTGGTTGACGAGTCGTGATGTAATTCAACCTCTTAGTTTCTAAGGGAGCCTTATATAACTCTGCAAGGGATAGGTTTTCAATTTTTTGTCCATGACAGTGACTGATATGAGTAGTTTTTTATTGTAAGAAGTCTCAAATTCATTTACTGAAAATTATATTGGTGTCGAAATTTGTAACTTTCGAAATTTTCCACAATGAGAAACATGAAATGATGTCAATCAAAGATTATTTTCTTTAAAAAAAAAATAGGGGATGATATCTATTATCATGATGTATTAATTTGAATCATTTTTGTGCTAGTTTTTGAGTAAGAGAGTCAAGAACTATGGTAGAAAACCTGAGTGCAGCTGTCGACTCTTGAAAATTCAGGGTATTCTTTCGAAGAATTGAACAAATATTATCTTTATTTGTTGTTACCTACTTTTACTTTTGAAATGCATTTTCTTCTTCTAACCTATATTTTCGAGATTCCGTGTCTTTTATACTAAAAGATTAGTTTCCTTTAAACAATTTTTATGGGAAGAGGGAGGGATTGCAAAAATGTATAAGAAAGAGTGGAATGTTTATTTGAGTGTGAGAATTTGCCAAAAATAATTTGTAAGCATTTTTCAAGTGAAAGTGTGTGAAAAATGTGTGTGTGTGTGTTAGTGTGTGTGTATGTGTGAATGTATAGGAAATAGTTACAAGTGTATGAAAATGTTTGTATAATTTGTATGCACAATAATAAAAGTGTGAATATATAGAAGTGCATAGAAAATATGTTGGATTATAGTTGAGTTTTTGTGTTTAACTTTACCCAATTAGATCCAACCCAAGCTAACCCATGAAAAAGTTGTACGGGTTGGGTTGTAACCCAATTCAACTAAACCCAACTTTGACCCACCCAATAATAACCCAACCCGCCCAATTGCCACCACTACCTAATACCGTTGGTGCAAGCAAATAAAAGACAGTGTTATCTATACCTCTAAAGGATAATATGGGACCATTCTCATTCCCTTCTGATTGAAAGTGGCATCCAAGATCACTGCGTAAACTAGAGTAAGAGAAAGAGCAACCAAAGATCAACCAACGAAAAAGAAAAAAGCATTATCACTAAGGGTGTGTTTGTTTGGACTGAAAATGTTTTCCAGAAAACATTTTCCACATTTTCCTGTGTTTGGCTACAATTTATTTGGGGAAAATATTTTTCACAAGTAAAATGATTTACTCTGCCGATGAAAAAATAACTTACCTCTCTAACCCTCTTGAGTTATTTTCCACGCAACTCTCTTCCTCAAGGTTTCCCAGAGAACCAAAATAGAAGGTCCAGTTCTCGACTCATCCTTTGCTCTTCGCTCTTGATTTCTCTATCACACTTTCCACAAATGATCATCTTCTAACTGGAACATCTCTGTGTAGGATGAATCTTAAGAAAATCTCCCTATCTAGGGCTTGTTTTGATTATCTTTTACATTTTTTCTTTAAAAAATATATGTGATGAATTTTGTGCTCGGTTTAGCATCCCATTAATTTCTCATAATCACCGGACTAATTTTACTTGAGTGAGATGGTTTTCTTTAGACTAATGCTTTACCTTTTCTTTTTGTTTTTTTTTCAACCAGTAATGGATGCTTTAGTTGTCTACATCTCTAGCTGCCCTTCTTGGCGATTGTTATAGAGGAATTGGGACTTGTGTGCTTAATTATTTGCCTCCGATTGATTAAGGTTTGAAGAAGAGTTGTTGGTGGTTTTACGTGAATTTCCATTCAAGTGTTCTAAATTGTGTGATATGGCTGTATACATAGGCAGTTTTGATTTACTTGTCTAAAGAACTTTATTTGTTTGATTTCATTCAACTGTTCGGGGGTGGAGTGAAGCGAAGTTGAACATTGCAAGTTTTACTCAAACATTGTTGATATTTTTTGGAGTTGGGGGTATGTCTAATTGGTTATCTTGTGTTTTAGAGTTCACGATTACCTTCTCTTTTCTAGCACTTACTGCGTTGATCCCTTACATCGAACATGAGAGAGGTTAATTTCTTTGTTTTACATGACTAGGTAGAAAGTTTTTGGATGCTTCTAGTGAGTCAAAAGAATGATTGATTCTTTTTTCTTTTTTTCCTTTTTTATCACAAGTTACGTTGTCTCCCCTTCCCTTGTCTCACAGTTGCAAAATCCGGCTCCACTAGTGTTATTGTATTGATTTTGTTAATCAGTAACTTGATAAACATGAAAGTGTTGTGGTCTCCTAAGATGGGAGAAAAAAATACATGTATTGAATGACGTATGGCAGGCTTGCGATCTTTATAAGTTATGTGAAGCTCTAATGCTGCCTCAGGACTCTAGTTTCAACTAATGAATTGTGGGTGATGATGGTTAGTCTTCTATAATAAGGCTTAGTTAACTTGCCAACTTTTGTTAAACGAAAAGTGAAATGGGCATGATAGAAAGTGACTATATGGTTATGTTTGCATCAACCAATAACAGATTTAGAAGGAATATAATCTTATCTTGATCTTTTGGAAGTGTAATTTCTTTTAACCGCTTGTTCTCCTTCATTTGAGCGAATCCTATTTGCTTGATGCTAAGTGATTAGTAGATTAAGTTCTGAACTTTGCAATCTTTTTCATAATTTACTTGTTCACCCCGGTTACACACTCTGGTTTTGTATGTTCATCCAAAGAGTATTTTGTCCTTTCGTGGAAGGCGGTGTTCACTTTCAAGGTGTGGCACCCCATTTGCGTGTGAAAGAACCATCACATGAATAGATTTGATGCAAAAAAATGGGTTTTACCTAAAACGTAAAATGGATAATTCTACACCTTGTGCTCAGGTTCGCCGCACATAATCCTTGTTTCAGCGTGGTAATTATCTAGCTCATATATCCCGTCCATTTCGACCCCGATTCTAAGGCACTTTAGCTTTTGCCTTCATACTTTGTTGTATCTTCTATTTGTGAAAACTCTATATAAGAACAAATTAGTAGAATTACATAACAATCGTGACATTAAATCTTTTGAGTTGTTTCTATTGTTCTACTTTTTCTTCGCATTACACTTCTATGGTATCGCGTTTTATGTGCATTATTAATTCAAGAATTAACAAGCATTCATTTGTATTCCATCCTAGAAGGTTTGATGACATATCAGATTTTGGTTCTAGAACATGGAAAACTTTATTTGGATCAAAGGTTATTTTCGATTGATTTCTTTCAAAGATTCACGGTTGTTAGAACTTTGTCATTTTGGCCCTTGTTCATTCTGTCTGTAAAAGGGCTGTGGGAGTTCTTTGATTGTAGACATTTGCCATGATTGTTTGATCACTTGATCATGGTATGTCCTACTAAGTGGATTTGTTAAGTACTCTTGAATCGAAATTGCAAAGTGTAATCGAAGTTTTGGGAATTTTGTAATTCTTTTCATTTTCTTGATTTCTCATGGACTGTGGCCCTTGTTCTCCATAAATTCCAGAATTATTAGTCTCAGAAATTGCAAATATATTTCTCCCATGATGTGAAAAGTTATTATCTCTAGTTAGTGTACTCTATTATATATTTTTTAAAACTGTCTTTTGCAAGGTCTTAGGATAGTTCTCATATGTTTCTAGTAGAAATCTTGTTTCCTGTTTTTAGCTAATTAATCTTCAGAAATTTTGATTAGAATAATGGATATCATGAATTGTAAGTTAATCTTACTTGTACATGTTTTGCATACACACCAATTGAGTATATGGAATGCTTGCATTGATGCTATTAAACTTTGGAGTCAATGTGACTTGTTAAATTTGCTTATTAGGTCCTTATACTCAACTTGCTTTGTCTCCCCCTCTTTTTGGCCTTTTCCTACTCCTTCTCTTGTTTCCCAGTACTTCTCCTCCTCCAGCCTTTATAGCATCCAAGAGCTTTGAAATTCATTCCTTCGATGGTCCTTTGTAGAACCAATTTCTTGAGGTTTCGCTACTTGAAATTTGTTATTTCTTGCTAAAAAAAACAATTTTTGCATGCTCAACATAGTTGTTGCACACTTTAAATTCATTGGATGAATGCTTGTGTTTAATATTGAAAGTATGAATTCATCTTTGGGCTCACATTGAGATCAAAGTTGAATTTGTTTTGAAGAAATGTGAAGATGATTTTTGTTGAACATGGCAAACTGAACCATTGAATTTGCTAGCAACAGGGATAACAATATCCTAATCCACAATCCTTACTTCTAGTGTACAATATCCTTTTGGCCTATATGACGTGTTAGCACAAGTTGTGCAACTTAAATTACCTAACTTGAAATGAGTGAGCTCAACCGAAGTTACTTTTCTTTCTGGGAGACCAATGAGTGAGCTTCCTCTGCTAGTATTGGGCCTGCACAAACCAGTTGATTAGAATTTCACCATTGAGACATAAAACATCAGTTCTCTCCATAATACAAGAGGTACATTTTTGCTTACATTTTTTAATGCGTCCTATTAAGACAGTTTCTATCACCATCAAGTGCTTTTGCCATTGAAATTTATTATTTGTTTTCTGATGGAAATCTATGCATGGTATGCTTTTCTTAAAATCTGAGAAAAAGAAGGTTGCAGCCTAGTCTAGTCAAAATAGATGCAAAGTTATCACTGGCTTGGGTTATTTATTCTAGTTTAGTTGCTTGCTATTTATACTAGTTTAGATGCAAAGTTATTTATTCTAGTCTAATAATTCTATTAAATTTTCATAGATGGATCCCAATAGTGATGATGATGAGACTGCTATTGTAATTGGTGCTGCCACTTCAGTCTTAGCAGCTGGATACACAGCTCTTGAAGTCTACAAAACTCCCGTTGTTATACCTAAACCACCTTATATTAATAGGGAGCGAGTTAGGGAGGATTACATGGATAGCATATTATACGGAAGTAGTTCTTATTGTATAGACCAAATTAGAATGGACCAGAATACATTTTTTCAATTACTAAATGCTCTCTCAATTAGAGGACTATTACAACCAACCATTCACATGTCAGCAAGAGATCACATGTCAGCAAGAGAGCAGCTGTTAATCTTCCTACAAATAGTTGGCTATAATTTGAGATTTCGAGTGGTTGAGGGGTATTTGTATAGGTCAACTGAAACCATACACCGCTATTTTTCCATTGTACTTAATGGCATATTGAAACTATATCCAGAATTAGTACAATTGCCAAATGGTGCAACTTCACCGAGATCCGCAATAGTCAAGATACTATCCTTGGTTTGCTGTAAGTTACCTTTGTTTAAAATTTAAATTAACTCAAATAATGAAAACTACTTTATATCTAATTTAAATCATAAAATAGGACTGTGGGCTATAGATAGAACACATGTTGTTGCAAGTGTACCCCTTGAATTCAAGGAAGATTTCGAGGTCGAAAGGTTACCCTACTCAAAATGTTTTAGTGCTATTTCTTTTGATCTCAAGTTTTCATATGTGCTTTGCCCAGTTGGGAAGGATCGGCACATGACTCTGTTCTTGAAGATGCTCTTACAAGACCGGGGTCTACAAGTACCCCAAGGTACTTGTCTTAATTCTATGCGAGTCATATAATTATGGAGAAACACTATTAGATAAGGCAAAAGTAACTTTTGTTTTCAATTTTAGACAAGTATTATCTTGTAGATGTGGCTATGGCATTAGAATGGGTTCATTCCATTCTGGAGTTCGATATCACCTAAAGGAGTATGATGATAATCCCCCTCAAAATGAGAAAGAGCTTTTCAATCTCGCCACCTCCTATAACAACCATTGAACGAGGCTTCTGTTTTAAAGAAACGATTTGGGTGGTGGATAATGATCCATTTTGGGATTTTAAAACCCAAGTAGATGTGATCTTGGCATGTTGTATCATACATAATCACATCATAGGTATAGCTCCAAATGACGATTCATGGAGGGTCATTCAAGAGCAACAATTTGAAACCCAAATGTTCTAGTTGAACAAGTATCTCACACACAGCAGGTCTTATCAAACACAAAGTGAGGCGAGCTGAAAATAGAGAATGGGCAAGGAAAAGGGATGCAATTGCACATGCTATGTATGAAGATTACACACGAAGACGACACAATAGATAATTTAGATAGTTTTTTCATCTGGTTTTTCTCTTTTGACATTCATGAATCAATGTAGGAGCTACTGTTTGATTTGTTGTGATCCTGATCATATAGGTTGGATGGCTTAATGACAAGAATATATTGGATGTATATCTTTGTTGACTTTTTCCTCATAAATCTAGTGGACATCATGTGATACTAGCTATTAAAGTATTTTTCTTGACATGGCTTTTGTGCTTCAAATGGTTGTGTGAGACATGGAATTTGCATGGTAGTTTTCTTTTCATATTGTTGGTAATGAGATTTTCTTGCTTATATATTCTTATTGAAATGGGTCACTTTGAAGTGTCTTTCAGGAACTTCCAATTTGGTATTAGAAAAGTACTATAGAAATTGATTAATTTTTTCTCAAGATGGGCAAGAAAGGAGAGAAATGATTTAGGTGGTCAAGACCTATGGGCGTTTGATGCTTGAGATTCTTGCCGATGAGGTGAAACTTGGGAATAGACCTAACAATAGCTTTAAACCAAGTTCATTCACACGGTGGTAAATGCCATAAAAGACAAGTTCAAGTTACGTGCTCGCGAACATGTGGAAAATCATCTAAGGACCGTATGACGCCTTGATCCACTATAGTAAAAAATTGAAAAAAGTGGATTTGGTGGGATGATACTTTGAAGATCACCTACCTAGTGTGTAAAACCATGCCTATGTTCAGGTATTTGATATATTTATATCTTGTGTATATAAAATTTTCCACTTTTCTAGTTTTTGTTAATTTTCCAACCTATAAAAGACTTTTCTACTTGTATACCCGATTCCCTCGCTTCTCTCAAGTTAGGAAATGAGCTTCTTATGGTTTTGTTTTTGTCCCAACTTTCCTTCCCTTGTACAATTGTCCATGCTCAACCCTTACACATCAGAAACTGAAATAGAAAGATATACTCCTTGGAGGACATGATTTTTGAACACTTCTTGTAGGTAGAGAATGTATCTTACCCAGTTCTTGGATATCCACATGTCTTTCCGGTTATGCTGAAATCATTTAAAAGGAAAAAAATTCCAGATCCCTTAAAATGGACATAGTTGATTTACTATTCGATCCACTAGTAAATAGTGATATTGACCAGCTCCCTTGTGACTAAGCTCCATGGGATTGATTGCCATTTTTTGTCATAATCAATATATCTTGGTGGCTCATTGTTTTGGTTTGCTTGCTTGTACTTTGTTTGGTGGTTGTCCAAAACATGGACCTGGTTTTACCTTTGAAGCATTTTCCGTCTCCTGGAATTTCAACTTTCCATATCTTCCGGGGTCATGTTATGGTAATTAATCTCCACTCACAACAAATATGTGTGGTAAATTTATTTTCATTATACATGTAACATGTATCATGTATATTAAAACTTGTTTATTGGGGTAAAGATTTCAAAGGTTTAATATAAAAAGATAGTCTTTTCAATATTATAGTGATGTCTTTCTTGTAGTTGTTGACCGCTTACCGGTTTGTGATATGCAGAAAAATCCTGGTCACGGCAAAGTATATTCACAATAAAATTGAATTGTATGATGAAATGGCTATTGTAGTTGGAAAAGATCTAGTCCACCGGGTCTTTGCAAAATCATTTGTCGATGTGAATTTGAAGCTGGATTTGTTGCATGATGTTGCTGAGAATACCGTAGAGACAAGTGTGCAAAAGGATGCGACTAGTGCTGGAGCAACATCATCAGAACCAAACAACATCGTAAAAGAAATCGCAAACAATGGAGACCTTGAAAGATGACCGAAAAACTAGAGAAGTATGCAAAAGTTAGTGCAAACAAGCTTGATATCAACTGGTACATGATGAGATTATGAAGATAGAAGGCTATAGTGAAGAATTTCTAGACTCGATATTCGATCATTTGGTGCAAAATGAGAAGTTGGGAAAAGCATTTATGGCGAAGAGTCAAAGACTGATTGATTTCTCTCGAGAGGTTCAAGAAAGATTAGCGTGGAATGATAAAATATCAAGAAGTAACCATGACTATGACATTAGATTAAGATTTTCTTGGCAAGAGTAGGGCCAATGTTGTTGCTTCTTGTGATTTGCTTGATTCATATGAAAACTAATTTATGTCTTTGGAGGCCTATGATACTAGTCATTTGAGCCAAGTAGCTTTGGTTTTGAAAAGAAAAGAAATTGACATATTCTCTCTTTTGAATTTGGATGGGATAGCGTGGGCCCTGATGCAAGTGTAATCCTTAGTCCAATGACACATTTATGTGTTGACATTTATATTTTTTAGTGGAGTCATTGGGGAGATTTTACCTGTTATAAGGCATTGGTTTTCATGTTGCGAAGATTGTACTTGTTTGACTGCATCCGTGACCAAAATGTGAACTTCCTTATAGAACTTTGATTTTGATGTTTACAAGCTTGATCGCTCGGGGAGAAAATGACATTTGGTGAAAGATTGGCTATCGCTTTGTTTGGGAATTAATCAATCCTTGCTGTCTCTCTAAGCAAGTCCCGTGAATTGAAGGGAATTCTATCTACTCGGTGATCATTACATGTTCAATCAATGCATTTCCATTGGAAACAAGAATTATGCTTTTGAAGGCCATGATTTGGGATATTCAACATGGAAGAGAAGAGATCAGAAGTTTAAGCTATCCACCTGAAACCATGAAGTTTAAGCACCCACCAGCTTTGGATTGCTCCCACTTCTCATCTAGCTAGAGATCGAGCCGAGTAGGCTTTTCGAGTATAAGAATATGATTTTACTTCATCAATTGGTGATTTGACAATCTTTAATTTTCTGGTCGAGTAATTTGGTTCTTCAGCTTTTGCCTCTGCCCAAAATCATGCTTGTTCTACTGATTTGCAATAGACTTCCATGGAGATAACTGTATCTAGAACTCGTCTCTTGGTTTCTCTCCATATGTTACACCTAAACAAGTCTAAGCTCCTGACTTGCAATAGACTTCCATGTGATTGATTGGCTATGATCCTCCGTAGAAGTTTGAATTCAAGGACAAATAGCTTGATTGCCTGTAATTGCAGTTGAATGTTTTAATTGGTGGCCTTAGTTTGGTTTCTGTAATTTCTCTTTTATCTTATTTAATCAAATTCCATCAAAAATATGAATGGAAATATGTGAAAAGATACATAATATGAAAGTCAATTTTGATGAAAATAAGAATATGGTTATAGTGGATATAAAGTAGAATTGGTCTGTAAAGAGATGAAAATTTGAAGGTAGAATAACATTTGGAACACATCAACCAACACTAAAAAAAAAAGAACTTGGAAGATATTTTCACTACTAACCAAACAGCGGAAAATTAAGGAAAAAATGAATTTGGAAAATATTTTCACTAACTAACCAAACACAGGAAAATTATGAAGAAGGAAATGATTTTCTAGGAAAATAGCTTCCATGGAAAATATTTTCCCTAGCAAAATATTTTACGTCCAACCAAACGGACCCTAAATAAACTAAGTTTTCACCTCGACTCCACGTTGATGCGCTTCTTTAACAAGGCCCTTGAATTCATCTATGGCACCAAGACCACGATTAAGGGCAACAGCTGAAGAATATCTTGTCATCGGTGAAAAGAAATTGACAGTTGAAGATCCCTTGAACACGAAATCAGATGAGGATGCAAAGATGAAGGTGGACGTCCATTTTTATATTTTCACGACTTCAGATCAAGCAGAATCTACACCGAAGACCCAAAAACGGCTACTCAATCCATTGAAAAGATGCCATTTGCAAATGACACTAAACTCAAATAAACAAACATGATCGAAAAGCATCCAATACCACACAGATAAAACTTCTCTAATTGAAAAACATTTACTCAACAGCTTTTATAATTATAGAAGTCATTTTAGAGTATGAAGAGTAAATTTGAAATGGCAAAAGCCAAGAAAATTTCGAGTAACTCTTAGACTAATAAATATCATCGGTTAAAGTTATCGTGTATCCAAGAAAAAACAAAAAGAAAAAGGAACCATTTAATTTAGCTAGATCATACAATAGTCTATTTACTTATTTTGAAAAGAAGCAATTCCAAGGGGTTCTCCATCCACAACTCCAAACTTCAAAGAGTGACTTCATTCTTAAATTTAAACTATCATTCTTTCTCAACTTAATAACTTCTTTGGCTAAAAGTTTATTTGTTTCCTTAACTTTGTGGGACCCCAATACCATTTCATTCTCGTTTCACTCTTCATGATTTGAATCTTAAAACACATATATGGAAATTATAATATTTATGTCTGACACCTAAATTCAAAATCAAAACTTAAAAAAAATAATTAAATTTTGCTCTGTAGGAAATTATGTAGAACAAAAACGCCAATTAGTCAAACCCGATCAACCGGTTGATCAAACCTGGTCAAACCCGAGTTTTCACCGACTTTGACCAGATTTTGAAATTTTCAATTTTTAAGAATGATTCGGACCAAATGCCTGGCCGGTTCCCGATTCAACCGATCGGTCCGGTCCTAGTTTAAAAACATAGGAAAAACCCTTAGCCAATTAATCAACATGTACTATTATTGTGCTAACTTTTTTCTTTTAACAATGATATCATAGCATAAGCATATTTTGGGATACTCCTCAAATTAGTAACTAGGCAGACAACTACATATCAAGTGTTTTGACTGATGATTCATTGATCCGAGAATAAAAGGCAAATCTACGGGCAATGATGGCAAAGGCAGTAAAGTGAAAATCTAGCATTTGTAAATTGGGAGGAGGAAGCACCTTAAGAGTTTTAGTTACACAGATGCTGTCGTCTTTGCAAAACAACAAATATTGACTACAAACTATTAGGTAACTAAACCTTTCTTCAAGCAATAAAAAAAAGTCACTCATGAGATATCTTTAAAAATTGGAATATATGATAGCAATTGCTACACCACATGATGGTTGGCTTCCGTTTGGATTCTTGTTTTTCGGCCCTATTTTTGAAAAACTAAACCTTTCTTCAAGTAATAAAAAAAAGTCACTCATGAGATATCTTTAAAAATTGGAATATATGATAGCAATTGCTACACCACATGATGGTTGGCTTCTGCTTTATTCTTGTTTTCGTCCATATTTTGAAAACCGTTTTTCCACACCAATGTTACAAGAAAACAACCCCAAAAACAACACATATGTTTTTCACAATATTATAGTTTTTTTTCCCTTTTTTCTTCTTTCTGGGGAGGATTGGAAAAGAAGGAAAAAAGAAAAAGAAATGGAAAAAAAAATGGAAAAGAAAAGAAAAGAAAAAGAAAATACAAAAAAAAACCATCCAAATACAACTACTGAGAATTGCTTTTCACTGACAGCATAAGATCGTTTTGAAAAACAACTCCAAAAACAGCTAATCCAAACAGACCTATATATGAACCTGAAGCAATTTCTCATCATACAGCACATAAATAAATTGCTTTGGCAGAATAATGATAATCAATCATTGTGTGGCATAAAGATTGGAATCTAATAAGCATCAAAAATATTCATTTTTAATTATCCCATCAAATTCTTGTGCAAAAATACTCCAAGCTTGAGACATTGAAGACATGTTGTCAAACAATTAAATGATTCCAGACAGATTATATACCTTAATTTGGACAATTTCATTAAAAAAAAATTTGCTTGCAATATAACAAACGAGTTTATAATGTTGTTAGCCTTGTCTCCCTCTTCAAGTATTTAGGAATATCAAAGCTCATATAAACACTCACTAAAATTCTGGTGTAGATATAAAATAAGAAAAAACTTTTCAGTAAGTTGTAAGTGGAATAAAAAAAAAATTTATTACCCTTACTGTGAATAGCCATTCCCATAAAAAAAATATGTATGCCTTTTCCTTTCTTGATTAACTAAAAAAAAGTGTGATATTACCCAAGAATAAAAATAAAATAAAATAAAATAAAAACAAATAAAAGAACACATTAGATAAATTCATTGGAAATGAATGAAGCCCGTTATCTTCTTATGGATCTCTTTCCCTTCCAGATTTTTTTCAATTAGGTTAAGTGACCATGGTAATAATATGTGAGATTTCCTACCCCATGCAGAGAGAGACAACACTTAATTGCCCAACTAAAATCATCATAAAGCCGCTTTTATAATAGAACCTTTGTAATTCATAATTTTACATTCCTTTTCTTCCCCGACATTTCAACTAGGTTTTTTCTTTCTACCCCTAAAATTTCACAAGAAATCAACTTGAGGTCAGCACTTTTATCAGATAAATCAAGCCCTTTGCATCTATGACTTAATATAGACTAGAAAAAATTGCATCATCTTTAGCCCTCCGTCTTCCAGTCTTCCAGCTAACCACCATCCCCACAAGTTCATGACTAGGCCACTCCCTCTTGAGTTTTGACTCCAGTTAAATAGGTTAATGCTTAGTTCATGATCACAAGTTCACACCTATTTCCATCATCAATCATGCACCAAATACAATTAAAAAGCAAACGAGTTAGTACCAAATCTTTGTCATCTGTGTCACTTGGCACATCAAGTACTCTATTATGTACATCCTAGATCATAAACATCAATGGTTAAAACATTAGCACACAATTTACCAAATCATTAACAAGTACTTCCACTGCAGCATGCTTCACGCAAAACCAATAATCAAGTACAATGATAATCTGACTTCAAAACTCTATGTTAGCAAGTACCATGAAAATCTGACTTTGAAGCATCCGTACTCTTATCCGATTCCGATCCTATCGGCTTAGGGACCACTTTATCCACCAGCAGTGCATCAATACTTATGACCAAGACAAAGTCTCAAACATCATGGTAGCTCTGGTAAACTTAAATGACTCTACCTCATAGGAGACTGCTGATGAACTAACTCTCTGACAGTACGGGAGTGATTGATAAGTAGGCTTCCGTGCAGAAAGAGTTTTTAAACTTGAAGATGTACTTGCGTCATTCTTAAATCGATGAAGCATTAGAGATGAGACAACAGAATGCTATGCAATTGTAGGATGACTTTGAAATCCTGAATTGTTGTAAGGTTGCTGTCAGTGTCAGATTTGTTTAAAGGAGCGAATAAGAACACTTAAGATTGGTTGTAACTCCACTTTTCACCACCTAAGCCATTTCACAATTCCTCAGGGCTTGGGCTAAAACGTGTTATATGTGAGACCTGAAAACAAAAATATTAACACCTGCCAGAGAACAACAAAGATATTCAAACAATAAATAGATGTTCCTTATTACCTTTTGTAAAAAATCATAAAACAAAAATTTTCATTTCAAGGAATAATGAATCAATTTGTCCATCTCGAACTATGTGTGTGTTGAAGGCTGGCCATGAGCAAATGACCCAATTACACCCCTCCAAGGTAAGGAAAGCCATAATGAAGACCACAAATCACAAAATCAGACAATAATAGGGTATTACAAAAAAACTACAGGCAGTGGAATGACTGATATAAATCAAAGTATCAAAGAATTTTTGAGAGAGAGAGAGAGTTGATGAGATGCATTAATTACAAAATAAGCAAGTTCTTTGCAAGAACTCGGGTGGGGTAGCAAGTGATGTCAAGAAACATGGGTTCAAGACTTCAAAAGTGACTAAGGCAATACAGGGACCGTAGAAGAAAAAAGTTTCTTCTTTGAGCACAAGGAAATTAACTGTGGACTCTCTACTTTTCATTTCCCTACTGTCTGGTGCGGACATATTTGGGAATATGCTGATTTTACCAACTAAAGCCAGGGTCTCAAGATAGGTCAAAAAAGAATAAATAGGTCACTTTACAGTTTTATTCACCCATCTTCATGTCTTCTTTTGTGAACTGCATCCATGCAACAGTAGGAGTCCACTGGAATCTTACCTTGCAATCTCAACATATGACTCCGTACCCAGTGGTGTCCTTTCTCACGCTAACCTTTCAATTAATTTACCAACTCAAACTGCTCCAGAACCACAGAACCCACTCCAAACTGGTTTCTCCAGGACATAGAGGTGTACTTACTCACGTCTTGATTACTTCTTTCAAAAGACGTAGTTAGGTTTTTAAGAGTCCTTAATTTTTTGAACCTGGGCTGTAAGTGAGTAAAGTAAAAATAGGTTCTTGCAAGAACACAATGTCCACAGGCATAAATAAATCATGAAAGACTTCCACTTTAGTAATTTAACTGGCAGCTCATGTCAAATTTCAATTCTAGTCACTGTCAAATTTAAATTCATACAGGCATATAATATGCATTAATCAAAAAGAAATGGTTAACTAGAATATACAAAAGTCAGCAGTAGCGCATGAAATCGTAAAATCCTCAATAGTAGTACCTAAAATTGCAAATAGTATTATTGTTGTTAATCCTTTTGTCTGCAGCAATCCTGGAATTTTCCATACTTTGAGCCACAGCAGGACTTCAAAAGCTGGGGTAAAGTGGCAAAACAATGAAAAGGCAAACCAACTTTTAAACCCAGTCACATATCTGATATAGCCAAGACCAGAGTTTTATGCTCATATCCAGCTTCTGCACATAAAACAAATAACACACAAACATCCACTAAGGTGTGATGGGAACAGCAACATGCATATAGGCCATGTAACAGCCACAATTTCTCTCCCCAAGAAATATTTTGGTATACAAGTCTGCTTAAATTATCATCTGTGTTGATCAGTAATTAAATAGATGAAACACATGGAAGAAAAGTAAACAATTTGACAACACATCTTTTCATTATGCAATAGTACATACGATTCCACAACTTGCATACAAGAGATTTCAGTAACCTAAGCATTGGAGAGAGGTCTACAAATAGGTTTGACTTGGTTATTAAATCCACATACATAAGTATGCCTCATACATGTACACATATCCAGACATATTTTGCCATTTTATATAGGTATTTTAGATGGAGATGTGGTATCATAACTGATTATCCCAGTCTCAAATACATATTCATAAGTCCCACCAAATATCACAAAAGTAGTAGACCTTGTACTATGTATTTTGCTTCAAACTATGTCCTATTAAAAGCACACTCTTCAAATACTATTAATCCTATAAACAATTCTGCTGGTCAAATAACTCCATAGTAAACAGCATGAATCAATACTGTGACAGAAGCCATACCTATGCATATCCTTTACAGGTTTGGATAAGAAAAGAAAAAGAAAAGCCACATTTGAGATAAGGAGCACAAGTCCTTTAGAAAAACTACTAACTTGCCTGAATTCATTATGTTCTTTATAGTAATTGTACAAAGTTTGGAGTTATTCAATCCAATGGACAGTTCATTGGGTATTTCAAAGCAAATGATAATTCATTTTGGACTACTGGCTGAACCAGAGATTGAGGTTTTTTTTTTTTTTTTGTGGGGGTTTTTCTTTTTTTGTTTTTTTTGTTGCTGCACCAGTAAAATTGTATACTTGAAGAGGCACCCTCACAAGTTTGTAAAAGACTGGGGAGATAAAAGTTATTATAAATTTTTAATTCTTTAAGGAGATACAGAAGAATTTTTAAAATTTTGTGGGCGAGGATCGGCCTGCCACTCTCTCCTCCCCTGCATCCGCCAGTGACTGGGACAATCTATTGCAAAGCCAGACGAAGATGGTAAAATGCATTTTCCTTGATACTATACCAGCATCAACCTTTTCAAGGATGAGCAAAGCAATCTCATCATGGTTTACTGATTTAGTGCACCATCAAGGAATATCAAGGTAGATTCATTTATTCATGTATCTACAACCCATAAGTTAGTATCTATAACTGACAGCAAAGTGTAGAAACTGAATTATTAGGTTCATTTATTGACAGGTTAGTTCCCCCCGAAATTCACCTTTTCCTTTTCAACAACTCCTCTAACTTCCTGCCATTTTACTATACCTATAATGCAAGAAGAACCCAAAAAAGAAACAAAAGCAAGTGGAGCACTTCAAAGTCTATGAAAAATAGCTGTATGTACAACATTTACAATCACAGTAATGATATATAGAAGCAGGGGTACTGGTTTGACAATGATCAAGAGCTAACAAAGAACCTAATTTGTAAGCCTAGGTCGCACCCCTTTCATACCATGTGCTTTTGAGGAGCAAAGGACCAAAATGGACAACTCCTAACATGGCTAAGAGACCAAATCTTAGCATTAACCGATAGATTCAAAAACGAGCTTTTCTGCTTTAACTTCCTTTGCATTAGTTATAAACCTTTTCAAATTGTGGTTGTGCATGGTCAACTTGAGATTAATATCACAAGATCTAGCACTACTGGTAACAAATTGTGGACAAATATCAGGTGTTAGAAGATTTCTTTTCTTTTATTTCTTTTTTCCTTATTATGGAGGGGGGTCGGAGGCGGAAGGGAGCAGGAGGGGGGATCATTTTGGGAAGGGACTGCCTTGAAATGTTCAAACTTTTCCATTGCATTTGCACCTTTTTCAAAGTTGATGGCACAGGGCTCCAACACTATCTGCAGCCTCAGGTCCTTGTCCCCTTCAAAAAGAGATGCTAAATCATTCTACCAAATCCATACCCTCTTAAATTTGGAGCACAATTGACAATCACAAAACCATGAAAAACCTCCCAGGATAGGAACAAAACTTGGTCACTTGCATTCCACTCTAATCTGCCTATTTCAGCCTAATAAAGATTACTCCAAACTGATTCCTTGTGGCCAACTTGCCTTTCTTTCCTAACTACCAGTGTCCAGTTAAAATCTTTCATGTTGATCAACCATCGAGGAAATCAGTTTCACCTTTTGTCCATTAAAACTGTAGCCAAGGCCCAAAACTTATCCAAGCCCCATCTCCCCCCCCCCCAACCGCAAAAGAAAACAAAAAGGAAAAAATGTTTTCCATATATTTTACAGTGATCAGAAGCTAAGTCTGGGGACATCGAGAAGAAAAGACATAAACTCTAAAAATTTTCTTAATCTCATCGAAGATTTTCCTGCACAGTCGTTTTATCAGTCCCATACTTCCAATCATCCATTCACCAGCATCAGTCCCATTTTACAGCTCGGAGTTTAGCTTCATAAAGCCCTCATTCCCTTGTGAATCTTTACAATTATCAACCTCCGAGGAACTTTTAAACTACATCAACTTCCTGATTAGTTATTCTTATACCATGAATATAAACTGCATCAAAAATGAATGAAAACTGATTGTATTGACTCTTCATTGCATTCTTGGCACAGACCAGCATAAGACTTTTCAAGTTTTAAAATAACTCCAGTCAGTAAGTTGGGAGTTTTGGATAAGTTCCTCATTACCCCTAGAGCTACCAAAAAATTCCAAATAGCTTGATTCCACAGCAGGAAAACTGTCATGGTCGACAGGCAGAATTTGACTCATCCAAAACGTATGGGTCAAACGTTCATCTTCACCATCAGTTAAGAGAAACACCAAACTTAGATTTTTTATGGATTTTAGTGAGAAAACTTTAGATGACAAAACAGCAAAAGAAAAAAATCAAGTTTAAAAAGTACATCTTATATCATCACTTTTCAATTTGGACAAAAATAAACACATTTGCAACAAGTGTTGCAACCAAATCTCATTTCACATTTACAAAGCAACATTGCTTTGCTTCTTACAAATAACACCATCACCTTTCTATGCAATACAGGTTCTAGATAGGCTACAAATTGCCAGTAGGTCCATAGCCTTTAACAATTCCTACTCTTTCTACATCCAAACGAACAAAATAAAGGTATCAAAAAGCATCTGATAATACCTGAAACTTGTGAATCACAATTCTTTACAAAACATCAAAGGAATAAGCTATATATGCATACAAAGGTCATCAGCCCATCTAACCTGCTCCAAATATCTTGCCAAGGACAAGAAACCCTAGCATTTCAGCCCAAGAATAACAAGTTTGATTTACTTTTCTTTCTTACAAAAACTGCTTAAGAGTACAGTATAAAAAAACACCACTAACTATATATGACTGATTGATAACAGCTTACCCAATATGAGGATTTAATAAAAAGCTACTAGGAATAATTTACTCCAAACTACTAACAAAACTGGCATGTCATACTACTCTCAAAAGCTAAATTTCTAAGATAGCATACACTAAATTAAAACCTGAAACCAGCAGTATCCTGTATTTGCATATGAAGGATGCTCAGTAGTTTGCGTGATATAAGCACTTCCAGAACCCAACTCTTCATGAATCTATTTTGCAACATTGTACCTCAATACCGTTCAAATGCAAGCAATGAATGCAAGGAGTGGCGAGAATCATCAAATCTCCCAACCAAATTAATCTCCTTGATTAGTGGAAAGAATCTTTAAGTCAATATGCAGACTTGTGATTGACAATCCATTACCCAAAATGAAGAAGATTTCAGCATCATAAGTTTTAAAAAGCAAGATGATAGGTTTGAGAACTGTTGATCATTCATAAGTTTATATAACCCTTCAGATTAAAATCTGCCCATTTCTTGTCCATATGTAAGATCTTATGAGACGGTTCAAATTGCATACTTCAACCTACTTGCTTCCTGTTTACTATATAAAGCATCACTCCCTAAAATGGCTTACTATAAAATAGCTAGACATTGTGGCTTTGCTCCTGTTAATAAGGGAAAAGAAGAAAATAACAAAAGTTATTAAGTAGCAATGATGACAACATATAAACTTCTGAATAAGGTATTCCACTGTTTGCCCTCATTGCATGTAAACGAGAATAGCAATGGCTGAATCTTACAAAAGACATCCACTGAAACAGCATGAGCACTATAGTGTGCATAGCTGACAAAAGTAAAAAAATTTAAAGAAAAAGATATTGTAGAAATCACTATCAGCAGAAAAATGCAGGGTCAAAGAATTACCAGCCATCAAAAACTGTTTAATCTTGAATCATTTTAGCAAATTCAGGAAGGAGAATCCACAAAAATCTATTCAATCAGAAGAACCATGTATTGACAAATCCACTACAAGGCAGCATCAATCTGGGACATCATTTATATGTCCAAGAACACTTTACCCAGATTTAGGATCATCATTTTGAAGCCTCCATTTGGTAATAGAAAATCTGCATTTTACGGGTTAACAGGTATATCTTCTCTATTCGAATTTGCAGCAGATGACTTGAATGCAATCCATACATACAATGCCAAGAAGTTACACCAGTGTGTGAGAACTCAGAGCTTTGCACTCTTCAAAGCTTTACTTGTCAAGACCTACCATTTTATGAAACAACAGATACAGCCACACATCACTCCAATGTTCACAAAAGTTAACCCTATCTTGAGGGCAGAGGAGAGAAAAGCAATGTAAAAATTCTATTGTGGTGGTAAGTGGCACAATCAAGTAGAACACTCTTAGAACCAAACCAATGCACAAGCAACAAACAGAAGGTTGCTTGCCTTTGATTACTTAAGTATTTGGCCCTCAGTTAAACAAATTTGAACAACCAAAAGCATATTGTATGTCACCATTGCAACTTATATCAGAAAATAAAAGCTATATCCTTTTGTCTACACTTTACATGACATTCGTCCCCAGACATTTCCATGGGTACAGTTTGGTTTCGCGCCTCAAAATCGGTTTCATCTTCATTACTTGAGTGATTCTGTTCTGAATACCCTCTTCAATTTTCTCACAGTATTTTCTGTCTAAAACATTGATCTGATTTGAAGACTTTAAAGCATCTCGAACTAACATATAAGTATATTCTCTGGGAATTGATCCTTGCTCTACCAACTCAACTAGAAAATCCCATGCCTCCACAACCCTTCCTGCTTCACAGAGAGAATGAATTATCGGAGTATATGAACTTGTTGTTGGTGTTGCATGATGCAGTTCTTTCATTTTCTTCAACATCTCAATTGCCCTATCAATATCGTTCACTGCACTGTAATACCTAATAAAAGAATTATAAGTAACCCTATTAGGCAAACAGCCTCTCTCCATCATATCATCAAGCAACTCCAATGCCCTCTCTATCCTATAAGTCTTACAGCATCCATTAATCAAACAATTATAAGTCACAACATCAGGAACAAACCCTTTAAACAGCATTATACGAAACAAGTGATTTGCCTCCCACAAACGCCACCTAGTGGCTTTCTTAACACCAGTTTCCATTCCATATCTACAATAAGAACTAATCAAAATTGTATAAGTAAAAGTATCAGGAGGACATCTAAAACCTGGCAACTCCATTTGTTCCAACAAAAGCTTAGCTTTCTTAAAATTCCCAACCCTACAAAGAGCATGAATCATGGTGTTATATGCAACAACATCAGGCTTACAGTGAAATTGCTTCATCCTATAAAATGCAGCCAATGCTTCATTAACCAATCCCTCTTTCCCCAAAACCTTAATGACACAAGTCACAATAGAAGTATTAACAACCCCTTTTCTTGACATCTTTCTAAGAAATTCCCAAAGGGGTTTTAAGCTATTCCCCTTCGCCAAAACAAGGGCCATTTCTTTGCAAGTAACATCATTGTGGATAAACCCAAAATGGGATTCAACCCAATAGTAAAAGTCAGTAGCTTTTTTCAATCCAAGATTGATTTTTTCTTGGTTTCTATGAGCAGCAGGGCCAAGAATGCGAATACCATTTTGAGCTTTAAAAGATTCAATCTTGAGGCTTCTTTGTCTCAGTGGTGCCCGGTGGCCAAAGCCCTTCTGATTGCCAATTGATCTTGCGGACTGAAAGAGGAATATTGGGATGAATCTTAGAACTTCAGTGACTGTTTCTGTTGTCCAAATTGGAATTTTGGCTCGCGGGATGCTTTGCACTGAGGCTGAGGATGAAGCGTTTGTTTCAAAAGATTGGTTTTTGATTATTGCAGCCAAAATTTGATTTACAAAAGGAGTTTGAGAGGGAGGACGGTGGCGAGGTGCAGATGGATTCATGTAATAATAGTAGTATTTCTTTGCAAAGGAGTATTGATTCCTGCTCTGCTAGTAAAAGTAGTAGAACAGGGAACCTGACCAAAAAGGGCCATAGCGCGGAGAGGCACTCGACCCCGGGGATGGGCCTCACAATTTGGGCTACTTTCCATTTACAACAATTCGACGGACACGATTAAATCTGAAAAATGGAGGTTGCACATAAAGCCAGTAATGACTTAATTGGAACGACGTCGTTTTTAACAATAGAAAAGAAATTCAGAAGTCATGTCTTATTGGGGAACGTCGAGTCCGTCAACTTATTAAGCAGTAAATTAAAAATTAGGAAAAAAACAAAAGTTCTACTTCCGTCAACTTAGTTTAGAAGCAAATTCCTTTTGTTCGTTGAAACGACGTCGTTTTTGGAATAGAAGAGACTATTATCGTTTAGAGCAGAGTAAGGTCGCTGAGAGCAAACCAGAATTCTCTCACATCGAGCACACTCAGTTGATGAAATTTCGAAACTCTTGCAACAAAATCTTGCACAAAAGCTACCATATCAGGTGCTGGGTATTGCCGAAGGTGTCGAAAGTGAAGCTTTTTTCGTTTTGAAGAAACGTATGCTGTAAACCCTAATTTAATATTTGTGAAGGTAGAAGTTACGATTGGGTCTCCATTGTATTATAAGATTGGGTAAAAAGTTTTCCTAGAGTTTGAATTAATGCTAGAGAAAAGGTTTTACAAATTATGTTGGTGCAAATTGTCAACGTTGTGATGTAATCGGCCAAGTTTAGTATATATAGATTTGATAGAAATATAGTTAGGTCTTTTTGCCTGGAAGTCTAAGGATCAAAGGGCTATTGGAAAAATGAGTTGAAGTTTGCCGAAGTACATTTTTTGTTAGGAAAAACAGACTTCGTGTCAAGGAACTCCTCTTTTTTTTTTTGCCCCTTTTTTGGTCTACTGCAACCTATGGTAGTTACTCTTTTCTCCCTTAAGTTCTTCTAACTATGTTGCATGACTATCTTCGAAGAGGAGAAAGTCAATAATTCAAATTTTGCTCTAATGTAGTAGTCATAAGCACCCTTACACAATGTAGTTGTAGAAGTAAATCAATCCTGTCCCCTGGCTAAGTGGAGCCACCAGCACAAAGCAGGGTTAACTCTATGGGATAAGCCACCAGATTTGGTTAAGTAACTTTTAAATGATGATGTAAGAGGGGTTGCATCCCCACGTTTAGTTAGGGTGTAATTGGCTAGTAGGCCTCCATTGTACCAAAAAAAAAAAAAATCAATCCTGTCCCGTAGTAGGGAGGTACTAGGGATAAATTGATGGAGAAAACATTGTTGAACAGTTTAACATTATTTGCATGCTTAATTTGATTCTTGATACAGGTAGTCTTATTTTTCCATATGTAATAGGTCTTTGCATTGCTATGGTAGTCGTAATTCAAAAAGCACTTTTGCTAGTTGTAACAACACTTATGTGCTTCATAATGAGAGTGCCCATGAAATGCTCTGGTTTTCTTTTTTCTTTTTTCCCTCATGCAAATTTAAGTCTAGCAAAACATATATGCCATCATGGGATTTGAAATGTAGCAATGTCGATGATCATGCTGCTTAAGCTATACATTTTTGCTTATTAGAATTTCTTTGTCATTAAAATCTGCATCTTTGCCATTTGAATATCATTACTGTGATATACTTAATTTCTCGGTCTTACATGTCGAAAGTGATTTACTCACAATGGAAAACACTCTTCATCTCGAGATAAGTTGAATATTTATTTATGTTAAAAAAAAGTTGAATATCTATTTGAGTACAATGCAGAATACTGGCTTTAACTGATAGAAATAGAGTAATCTTTGTAGCATCAGCATTCTACAGCTTATCTTCAGTAGAAACAAAAGACAGATTGTTTGTCCAATTGGTATCTTGTTTACTAATTACGTGGAAACAAAAATACTACACCAATTTTTAAAAAAGTTACACCAATTAGTTGAAATGTTAACACCAATTTCTTGACAAGTTATAACAAGGCACACAGATTACTGAGAATACACAACGTTTATGAGGCAAGTTATACAGGATTTACCTTCGATCATGTACTAACAAGGTCTTAATGTGTGCCAGGATGTTGTTGTGTTATACTGGTATTAAACACTTAATTTTCAAACTGTTTTGGGGAGAACTTGCATTTTCAAGTACAAATTTTGGAATGAATAACAGTTCAATCATGTCATGTCTTTTGCCGAACCTCTCATTCAAGTCAAGCATAATGCTTATCCTCGCTAACTGTGACATTATTTTTATTCATAGACTACATAAATGCTTTAAGGAGTGATTTCCATCATAAAGAAGGATTATGTAGAATTTTTCTATTGAAAACAGTAGAAAGAAAAAGAGTAGGCAAACGGAATAAACCCAAATAATAATTAATTGAAAACAGAGAATAATTAAATACCCATGAACATATAAATTAAAATTAATAAACAAAATGATCTCACAGTTATGGTGCCCCGAGCCTTGATTATTCCTCAACTAGAAAAGGAACTAGCCACGCCTCGACATCGAAGCCATGCAAGTCGTTGGTTCCATGCAGGTTGAACGGAAGAAAGGTACTTGAATTTGTAAGAAAAAAACCTTCACTTGAATAATGCGAATAAGAAAACTAGAGAATTAACCAAGTACTTGTCTGACGAGCCGTGCGACAAAAGACGGAAAAAAAAAACGGAAAAGCAAGCTAAACGAAATTGTTTAAGAAGTTACTGTCTAATGCTAAGCTAAGCGGCGGTGGAACAAAAGAAAGTTTTTAAAGAAAACAAATTGCAAGGCTAGGCTAAAAGGTATCCTACTGGCGGCGCAAAACGGAAAACAATAAATAAAGAGACAAAAACAAGAGCTAGGCTAAAGATATTGAGCGGAAAAAGACGAAAAACTGGAAAACGAAAATCTAAAAATTAAAGGTACTGATATGCTCTTATCCCTTCGAAACCAACCAAGAAAGCAAAATAAACTATGCTAGGCTACTGAGAGCTTCGTTCCTACCAACGGCGGAAAAAGATGAAAACAATAAACTAAACTATTTGCTAGGCTAAAAGATGATGAAGTTCCCCCCCACGACAAAAGAACTCTTCCTACATATATATATATATGCATTGGTTTTCAAAATTACCGGGCCCGCAAGGAATACCAAAACTCTTCTTCCCATGTGCGTTTAGACTTCGGAAATCCCTCACAACAAGGAAACAATTTCCTATTAGAACTCAGGTCCACCGCCACGCTGCTGTGCTGTTCACGTGGCCCAAGTACACTTCCAATTACTTCAACAAATATAGGCATTCCGAATTCCAGCTTCCCTATTTCTGTCTTTTTCTATTCCATTCTCTGTTCTCTGGCACAGGCATGTCTTGGATGTACAAGTCTTCTGAAATTTGCCAATAAATACCAATTTTCACACTAAAGACCTGCAAACGCCACAGAAACAATTTATCAGCAGTAACCCAATTCTTTGCACAACAAATGGTCGAAATTAAGATCAAATAACAACAAATAAAGTGCACAATTATCTCCCTATCAAATTCCCCCACACCTAGACAATGCTTGTCCTCAAGCATTCACTATGACAACCAAGATGACAAGTACTTCATAGCACAATAAACTAACACAAGTATCAAATCTTCTCAACAACTTCATCAAAATTAGGATGCAGAAGATGCAACTCTCACACGGATATTAGTGTATCTCTCATCACTCAAAAGTGTTAAAAGGGACATATACGCTCAAATCAACAACATGGAAAGATATTACCATAAGCTTGTTAATATATCACATCTCCACCACTCAAAATGAATCCAATCCAAAAATCAAAGGGTCTTTAACATGGGATGTAATGCGGCTTAGGTAAAGGGTTGGATAAAAAAGGAAAATTTAGGCTAAACACATCAAAGGAAATACCAACAACCCATTGCATGAGTTCAAATACTTTTCTTCATCCAGATGATCCTTTCAAGGCATACCCATAAATTTCCCCAAAACTTAGCAAGTGCAAGAACAACCAAGGCTTGGCCCAACTATTAAAACACAACACATATTTACAATAATACTTCATAACTCTTTTTTTTTCTTTTTTTTTCCTTCTTTTTTTTGTCTCTTTTTTTTTTGTCTTTTTTCCTTTGCTTTCTTTTTTTTCTTCTTTTTTTTTTTTTTGATTTTTTTTTTTTTTTTTAACAAGACATAACTAATATTGAAACATAAACACACTTGCTAACTTCAACCATACCATTGCACCACTAATTGAAATCATAATGCAATAAAATTAAGGCATTCCTTTGACACAGGGTTCAAAACAAAGAGGGTTCAAACAAAAAATTGATTTAGGGTAACACAATGGGTTTTTAAACAAAGAAAAGGCTTAAACTCAAACATGGTCAACTAGGGAAAATATAATTGGGACAGGTCTTTAGAAAGTCAAAAGGGTTAAACCTAAGTGCCCTTATCATTTTCATGCATCAAATTCAATAATGTGATCTCGACATGCATAACAAAGCAAGTTCTAGAATAATCTAACCATGTGCGATATCACTCAATGAAAGAAATTAGAGCAAATATAAATGAATAGTGTGCTCCTTAGGCTCAAAAACTCACCAATTGCTAAAAATATGTCAAATCTTGTACGTCCATCATTTGAATCAATTGCAAAAAGAATAAAATACTCATGCTAGCAAAAATTTCACTAATTATACTTGCATCTTTATTACTTTTCACAACAAAACAAAATCCTAAGAAATTGCAAAAAATTGTGAAAAACTTAAAAGTTTTTGAAAAAAAAATATATATCTGAGAAAATATCGCCTCCCCCACACCTAAATCAGACATTGTCCTCAATGGATGAAAATAAAGAGTAAAAGAAAAGTAAGAGGACTCCCCTGATTAGAGAATTAAGCACCGGAGGAGGTTGAATGATGAAAATGCTTGAGTTGATGTCCAATCATCAATGAAATTTGGAGCACAAGGACCCGAGAGTCACAGTAGACAATGAGTACGGACACTAGATGCTGCAAGGAATAAGATAAAAAGAATTAGAATAAAAGAGGAATTTTTTTTTTTTTGGTATACACCCTATCCGTTGTAAGGCGTGGGCACGCTTTAGAAGCATGAGTCTTCTGCCCATCGCTCCCTTGCACTGATGTGAGAACAGCCTATAAGGTGTGGGCACGCCTTGCAAGTCAAAGTCTTCTGATTCTCACCCAGACTTGAGCATCTGACATCTGCTTAGAAATCTTTAAGCACGTGAGCTATTTTCTTCTTTTGACTAGCGGATGGCTGCAAACATGGAAGTAATGCTTTCAATTCTTTTTTACTCCTTCATTACAATCAATTAATAACCTAATAGTTTTTGCAACTCCTAACTTATCTCTATCATGAAACTCAAAAATTTCTGGTATAACAAAATCAATCTCACCAACAGAAACTATAGAATGAGAGATAAGAGTTAGGGATTAAGGAGATGTCACCACAATTGGGATTTCTTCATTGGACTTTTTCACTGGAGAGACTAGAGGTTGGGATCCCATTGTTTCTTCCTCAGTTTTCTCTTCAACCACAGACTTAGATTCTTCCATTGGAATCTCTTGCCATTCATCACCACTGCTCAAGGTAATTGCACTCATATCTGGTTCAAATTTGACAATGGTCTCTGAGTGCAATTGTTTAGAATTTTGAGATGCCAATTGGCTCACAGTAACGGCCAGTAGACACATTTGATTCTCCAAATTACGAAAGCTTGTCTTTGTCTCTAGCTGAAACTGAGCAGTCTCAAGTTGGAATTGAGCAGTGGTTTGGTGGAGTTGAGCAGTGCTTGTTGCCAAACTCTTAACAAGATCTTCCAAGGAACCTCCCCACTAGAGGATGAGAATTGAGATGTTGGACTCACTTCATAGCTATAGTTGGAATAATCCCACCATTCTTGACCACATACATTTGAATAAGTATCAAACATTGGTGTTTGATAAATATCAAAATTTGGTGGAAAAGCCAGATTATCTGAATAAGGATCACTAAGACAATAGCTCTCATTAACCCAATTAGGAACAAAGTCCAATTTATCACGAAAACATTAAAAATTAGTAGCCATCAACTAATGAGAAGAATAGAGGAGAAATAAAGTAAAAAAAAAAATTTGAGAAAATAATTTAAGCACCAGTCCCCGGCAACGGCACCAAAATTTGGTGGGTGTCAAACAGCCAAAAATAAAATATCTACTCTAAGAATATAAATTCAAGTATAATTGAGAGTAGGGTCGTATCCACAGGGACTGGGTGATTTATTTTCTACAGAGAATTTGGGGGGTTTTTGAAGAAGATAGCAAATAAAGGAATAAAAACTGAAATTCTAATTAAGCAAGAATGCAGGAATTAAATAACACAAGAAACAATGAATTAAAACAACCTAGTCAAGGAATAAATCTTGGCACCGGTGCACACAACTGATCATAGATCCATAAAAATATTCATACATTCATGAATAAATTGGTTATAGTAGTCAAACGACGCGCCCAACCACCAATCTTTCCTTAATTTTATAGTAGCCCAGAGACGCTCATAGACTACCCTCTTGTGAACTAGACAACCCTAGAGACGTTCATAGGATTTAATGTAGTCACAACATTAGGAATTAGAAAGACCCAATTCTAGATGGCAAACACACATGCGGGTTTACTTAGGCCAGATTAATTATCCCCACGATCCAAGTTAGACCACTTGCGAGGCGGTGAAACTGTCTCGTGTGCCACTAATTAGGTTGCTTAAAGGCGACGCGCCAACACCCTAATTGACTATATATTATTTAGACAATTGAATAACAGACCTAATTATCCAATAAACCCAAATAATAATTAATTGAAAATAGAGAATAATTAAATACCCATGAACATATAAATTAAAATTAATAAACAAAACGATCTCACAGTTATGGTGCCCCGAGCCTTGATTATTCCTCAACTAGAAAAGGAACTAGCCACACCTCGACATCGAAGCCATGCAAGTCGTTGGTTCCATGCAGGTTGAACGGAAGAAAGGTACTTGAATTTGTAAGAAAAAAACCTTCACTTGAATAATGTGAATAAGAAAACTAGAGAATTAACCAAGTACTTGTCTGACGAGCCGTGCGACAAAAGACGGAAAAAAAAACGGAAAAGCAAGCTAAACGAAATTGTTTAAGAAGTTACTGTCTAATGCTAAGCTAAGCGGCGGTGGAACAAAAGAAAGTTTTTAAAGAAAACAAATTGCAAGGCTAGGCTAAAAGGTATCCTACTGGCGGCGCAAAACGGAAAACAATAAATAAAGAGGCAAAAACAAGAGCTAGGCTAAAGATATTGAGCGGAAAAAGATGAAAAAATGGAAAATGAAAATCTAAAAATAAAAGGTACTGATATGCTCTTATCCCTACGAAACCAACCAAGAAAGCAAAATAAACTATGCTAGGCTACTGAGAGCTTCGTTCCTACCAGCGGCGGAAAAAGACGAAAACAATAAACTAAACTATTTGCTAGGCTAAAAGATGATGAAGTTCCCCCCCACGACAAAAGAACTCTTCCTACATATATATATATGCATTGGTTTTCAAAATTACCGGGCCCGCACGGAATACCAAAACTCTTCTTCCTATGTGCGTTTAGACTTCGAAAATCCCTCACAACAAGGAAACAATTTCCTATTAGAACTCAGGTCCACCGCCACGCTGCTGTGCTGTCCACGTGGCCCAAGTACACTTCCAATTACTTCAACAAATATAGGCATTCCGAATTCCAGCTTCCCTATTTCTGTCTTTTTCTATTCCATTCTCTGTTTTCTGGCACAGTCACGTCTTGGAAGTACAAGTCTTCTGGAATTTGCCAATAAACACCAATTTTCACACTAAAGACCTGCAAACGCCACAGAAACAATTTATCAGCAGTAACCCAATTCTTTGCACAACAAATAGTCGAAATTAAGATCAAATAACAACAAATAAAGTGCACAATTATCTCCCTATCAGTGAGATTAGCCCTATCCTCACGAGTCAACTCATTCCTTGTTTTTAATCTGAGAACATAAGTAATAGGATCATCAATTGTAGCAGTATAAGGACCTTCATTAACAATAAACCATAGATTGCAAGAATATAATCAAACGTTCTTTCCAACTAACATAATTTGATCCATTAAACATAGGTGGCCTAGTGACTGATTGACCTTCTACAAACATGGCATTGTTGGTTGTTATCTTTACTCTAAGCGGTTAAACTTGATCCTAGAGACCAAGCTCTGATACCAATTGTAAAGCCCAAAGACAACTTAAGAGGGAGGTGAATTAGGTTGATTAAGAACTAATCAAATAGTGCATATTTTTCGTGATTAATAGTAACTTTTTACTCAATTAATTTGACAAGCAAATAAGCAATCAAGACCAAGAAGTATAGGTGATATTTTAATCAATGAATTCAGAAAGTAAGCTGGAAAAATAGAATGATAGAAAGCAAACCAAACTTCTTCAAAACTCCACTTGAACTTGAAGAAAAATCCTCAATTTAAGCAACTTCAACTTGATGAATTCGATCAACTTTGTGTACAATGGAAGGATCACTTTCTCCTTGCCCCAAGTTGCACTTAGTCAAGTTAGGAAGTTTTACACTCTTACAAAAAACCCTCACAAAGCTACACTTTTGATGAACTCACTCACAATTGAAAAGCTTGCTAATGAACTCACACTTCAAGACTAACAATTCTTATTCAATGACTATTTTCTTGCTAAAATCACTCTTAAGAACTTGTAATCTAAGTGTACAACGGTTACTTTTAATTTCAGACAATGCATGTATTTATAGGAGACCAAAAAGTGCCTTGGTATTGAGGTCAATGGATAGAAGAAGTTAAAGAGTCAACTAGCCATTGGAGCTATCGGACGTCCGACACCATGTTGTGCGTCTGATACTAGCATCCGACAGACTATTTCGTTCTTTATCGGACGACTAATGAATATTCCTGCGTCCGATAGGCTTTGCGTCCGACAGCGACCAATGAGCTCAGAAAATCTTCTTGAGAATGATCAGAAGGCCGATACATGTTTTTTGCGTTCGATGGGCTTGCGTCCGACAGCGGCCAGAGAGCTCAAAAAACTTCTTGGATATTATCGGACATCCAGTGGGGTTGTTGTGCGTCCGAAAGAAGTGTCCGATAGATCCCCTGTCTATCGGACATCCGGTACATCAAGTTGAGCATCCGATAGAGATGTTTCGAATTTTATCGAACGTTCGATATAAAGTATCGAGCGTCCGACAGTCAATAGACCCATATACATTTCTTGATAGGATTCTTCAACAAGATTCCTTACATTGATGACCTGTGCTGCAATAATCTCAATGGAAAATGTTAAACCAATTTCTTCAATTGTTTTGTAATTGTCAAAATTCGGGATCACGATTAACACTTCCAACCTGAAAATTGGAAGAATCAGCCATTTAAAAGAGAGAATAACTCCTTAAACGCTCAAAATTTGGCCAAAGGAGGAGGAGCAACAAGTGGAAGCTCACGGCCTACCCTCCCATCTTCAAAGCCTACATTCCAATCATCCAAGCCAAGGCCAAGAGAAGACAATAGGGGTAATCAAGAGGCGACAAAACCTAGAACCCGAAACACTAAGTGTTTCAAGTGTCAAGGTTTTGGACATATTGCTTCCCAATGCCCAAACCAAAGGACCATGCTCATGTTAGAAAATGGGGAACTCTTGACAAATGATGAGAATGAGTATCAGGATATGCCTCCCTTGATTGAAGAAAATGAGGAAGAAGAGGAAATGGAAGAAGTGGCGGCCAATGGTCAATTTGGTCTAGTGGCAAGAAGAGCATTAGCTACTCAAGCTAGAAAGGATGATCTCCAACGTGAGAACATCTTCTATTCAAGATGCTACATAGCCAACAAACTTCTTAGCTTAGTAATTGACCCAAGAAGTTGCACTAATGTTGCCAGTGCACTAATGGTGGAGCGACTTAACTTGCCCACAAGTGAACACCTTAAACCTTACAAGCTTCAATGGTTGAACAACAGTGGAGAGGTACATGTTCATAAACAAGTCTTGATTTCTTTCAGCATTGGTAGGTATGTAGATGATGTTTTATGTGATGTAGTACCAATGCAAGCCACACACATCATTTTGGGTTGACCTTGGCAATTTGATAAAAGGGTCAATTTTGATGGTTTCTTGAACAAATACTCTTTTATGAACAATGGTAAAAAGATCACACTTGCACCTCTTACACCACTACAAGTGCATGAGGACCAAGTCAAGTTGCAAAACGAGTATGAATCACATGTTGAACATCAAAAGAAAATTGTGACAGAAAAAGGCCTTAAGGCCGAATTTAACCCTAAGTCCATTAAGCATGACCAATCGGCTATTGAGCCTAGGAAAAAGAGGAAAACAAGCATGCTAGCTAGGGTTAAACATGTAAGGAAAGCTTTGCATTCTAACCAAGTATTGCTTATCTTATTTTGCAAGGAAACCTTACTCACTAATGAACTTGATGCTTCATTGCCTAGTATTGTTACTAACCTGCTACAGGAGCATCAAGACGTGTTTCCTGAGGACATTCCAAATGGATTGCCACTTTTAAGAGGGATTGAATATCAAATTGATTTCATCCCTCGATCAACCCTTCCAAACAAGGTGCCTATAGGACTAATCCTAAGGAAACCAAGGAACAACAACGACAAGTAGAGGACTTACTTGGCAAAGGCTGGATTCGTGAGAGTTTAAGCCCTTGTGCTGTCCCAGTTCTACTTGTTCCCAAGAAAGATGCAGGATGGAGGATGTGCACGGATTGTAAAGCAATCAATGCCATAACGGTAAAATATCGCCATCCTATACCCCGTCTTGATGACATGCTTGATGAATTACATGGTGCAATTATATTTACTAAGATTGACTTGAAAAGTGGATATCACCAAATTCGAATGAAAGAAGGGGATGAATGGAAAACTGCCTTTAAAACAAAACATGGCTTATATGAGTGGTTAGTCATGCCTTTTGGCTTAACCAATGCACCTAGCACATTTATGAGGTTAATGAATCATGTTTTACGTCCTTTTCTTGGCAAATTTGTGGTGGTCTACTTTGATGACATCTTGATCTATAGTAAAAGTTTAGATGAGCATGTTATCCATTTGCAAACTATTTTGGATATGCTTCGCAAGGAAAAGCTCTATGCCAACCTTAAGAAGTGCACATTTTGTACTAATCAACTTGTATTCCTAGGTTATGTTGTGAGTGAACAGGGTATACAGGTTGATGAAGCAAAAGTGAAGGCTATAAATGAATGGCCAACACCTACAAGTGTGAGTGAAGTGTGTAACTTCCATGGCTTGGCAAGCTTCTATAGATGCTTTGTCAAGGACTTTAGCACAATTGCTGCACCACTTACATCAATTGTGAAGAAAAATGTGCCATTCCAATGGGGGAAAGAACAAGCTAAGTCCTTCCAATAACTTAAACACAAGCTCACACACGCACCTATTTTGAGTTTGCCTAATTTTGACAAATCTTTTGAAATAGAGTGCGATGCCTCTGGTGTAGGTATTGGAGCTGTGTTAATCCAAGAAGGTTGTCCTGTTGCCTATTTTAGTGAAAAGCTAAATGGAGCATCCTTGAACTACTCGACTTATGATAAGGAGTTAATGGCCTTAGTTCGAGCTCTCCAAACTTGGCAACACTACCTGCGATCTCGTGAGTTCATTTTGCACACTGATCATGAATCCCTCAAGCATATCAAATCTCAAACTAAGTTGAGTAAGAGGCATGCAAGATGGATAGCTTTTATTGACAGCTTTGCCTTTGTTATCAAATTTGTTATCAAATACAAGGCAGGTAAAACTAATGTAGTGGCTGATGCACTCTCTAGAAGATATACTCTTATCACTACATTAGACACTAAGTTGCTTGGATTTGAGTATATAAAAGATCTTTATGCTAATGATGTGGATTTTGGTGAGATCTTTACATCTTTGCCACGAAACACTCGTGAGCATTACTTCATTTCTCAGGGATACTTATATTTCAAGGATAAACTATGCATCCCTATGTGTTCTATGCGTCTATTGTTGGTATGTGAAGCTCATGGTGGAGGACTAATGGGACATTTTGGCATAGCCAAGACTTTGATGGTTCTCCAAGAACATTTTCATTGGCCACGTATGAAGAGGGACGTAGAAAGGCATATACAAAGGTGTGTTACTTGCCTTCTTGCCAAATCTAAGGTAAATCCTTATGGCCTTTATACACCTTTACCAATTCCATTTGAACTATGGATTTTGTGCTTGGTTTGCCTAGAACTAGACAAGGTCATGACTCTATTTATGTTGTGGTTGATCGTTTCTCTAAAATGGCTCATTTTATTCCTTGTCATAAAACGGATGATGCAAAACATGTTGCTAATTTGTTCTTTAAAGAAATTATCCGTTTGCATGGGGTACCTCATACCATTGTGTCTGATAGAGATGTAAAGTTCCTTAACTTTTGGAAAACTTTGTGGTGTAAACTAGGTACTAAATTGCTGTTTTCTACGTCTAGTCACCCACAAACTGATGGACAAACTGAAGTGGTTAATAGGACTTTATCCATCTTGTTGAGAGCAATCATTAAGAAGAATATCAAAACTTGGGAAGATTGCTTACCTCATGTTGAATTTGCATATAATCGCACTGTGCACTCTTCTACTCAATATTCACCTTTTGAAATTGTTTATGGCTTTAACCCTCTCACACCATTGGATTTAACTCCTTTACCTATTCATGAGAGAGTTAGTTTAGATGGAAAGAAAAAAGCTGAACTTGTCCGCGATTTACATGCAAAAGCAAGGGCTAACATTGAGAAACACGCCATTCAATACATCCAAAGTGCAAACAAGGGGCGTCGTCAAATGATCTTTGAACCCAGTGATTGGGTTTGGATCCACATGCACAAAGAGAGATTCCTGCCCAAAGGTAACAAACTCCTTCCAAAGGGGGATGGTCCATTTCAAGTTGTGGAGCGTATAAATGATAATGCTTACAAACTTGACCTCCTAGGTGAGTATGGTGTACATGCTACTTTTATGTTGCTGACTTGAGTCCTTTCCATGCAGATGATGAACGTGAATTGAGGACAAATCACCTTCAAGAGGAGGGGATTGATGAGGGGCTCACGGCTGTCCATGCTACAAATGATCAAGTTGTCCAAGTTCCAAGTGGACCAATTACAAGAGCACGTGCAAGAAAGCTTAGGGAATCACTTCAAACTCTTGTGTACACCATCCAAGATTGAATTGGGGCTGATTTAAGGAGCATTGAAGGCTTAACTAATGATGGTTCACCAATGTACACCTTGCTCCAAGTTGAAGAGTCCAAACCAGGCTAGGGTTTGAAGGCTTCAATCTACTGTTTGGTTTGATTAGTGAATAAGGGCACAATTGTCCATTTTTCATTGTTTTCCTTAGTTGTTTAGTAGGACATAAAGTCAGACCAGTCTTCATGCTATGCTGGCCCAATTGCTCTTAGATTTTAGGTCCATGTTTTACATTTAGTAGTTTCCTAAAAGATGGAGCCATGTTGGCCTATTTTAGTTAGGTTAGGTTTTTAGTAATTAGAGTCCAAGTTCAAGTAGGATTTGAGAGTCTTTTGTAAGGCTATAAATAAGCCTACAAACCATCAATTTTATTCAAGCAAGTTATATCAAATTTTGTAAGTTCTCACTTTCTCTTTCTAAGAGAGCCTTTCTTGAATACTTGAGAGTTTTCTTGAGTTATTCAACTTGAATTTATCAATCAAGCAAACACCTTGATTATGGCGTTCTTCTACCTACAACGTTGGTTCACTAGATCGTTGGTTCGTGGGTCAAGGTTAAGTCCAAGGTTCATTAACCCGAGGTTTAGAGGGGTCAATTGTTCCGCCATCCAACTTGAATTTTCGTCTAGATCCGTCATTGACAAGTACAAGTTCATACCGTTAGGGAGGGTTCGTATCACTGCCTTATCAACTGTTCGCTTGTTTATGCCACGAGCTTTTGTCCCGCTACACTCTTCACCAGTTTTATGTTGGTCACTTTGTGTCGTACTAGCCCCCCAAGTTCGAATTTCCATTGTCGCAACGAGTGCTACAAGAAAGTATCTGTTCAACTTTCTTACTAAGTTTGTTCATTGTCTTAACAAATAGTGAGGTCGCATCTGGATTCCTAGCTGCCCACACTGCAACTTTTAACGCACTGGGGCTTACCAGTCGATACCTATGACCAACATCAAGTTCTGGTTCTGAATGAATTTCTAATTGCACAGTGTCAATAGCGATGCCATCTCTAGCCTCCCGTGTCCATCTCTTCATTATGTATGCATTGTGAATAACTTTAATCTCCAATTTATCAAGAACTTTTATGCAATGGGCGCACAAAATTCCATCAGAATGAAATTTGTTACAGCTGCACAAAATGGACTGAGTTGATGGATAATAACTCACGGTACGGACACATCCACCTTCATAGTTGCCAACCGAATACTCTGACACCTCTTCACTCAACTTTATCGCCCTTACAACTAAAGCACTTGACTCGTCAAATTCATTTTGAAATTCTTCAAATATGGCTGGAGTATAAATGGATGCAACCTGATTTAGCATCGGTGACCTTTTCAAGCAAAGTTTTGACAACTTTTGTCTTGTCTCATACTCGGCAGCTAACTCTTTCTGCCTCTTCTTCCCTACCATAGTACAGAAGTGATTGAAGAATTGAAATGGATTGTGGTCTAACTTCAAATGTGCCTTAATTTCAGAGTTAAAACTCTCACTCAGTTGGGTGCTTCGCATTCCTGCTGTCCACCATTCTTTTGTATGGCACCTAGCCCATTTATGCCTCAACTCAAACATATCACTAAGCCATTTGTTTTTTGCCCCATTGTGCTCGGCCATCATTTCATCCAATATTTTATCGAAATCATCTTCTTTTTCTATCCAATGCATGCAATCCATAAACTTCCGGTAAAGTGAAGACTCAGTCTTGAAAAGATTGGCTAGGTGCTTCACAAAATTTCTCTTAATATGGAAAGTGCACAACCCATGATAAGTCTCCGGCAAAACTCTTGACATAGCCGCTGCCATTGCAGCATCTTGGTCAGTGAATATTGTTCTCGGATGCTTATCCACCATTGCCTCTAAAAAACTCTCAAACAGCCATGCGAAAGAATCAACTGTCTTGTCATATAACAATGCTGCACCAAAAAACAACCATCTGTCTCGGTGATGATTAAAACCAATAAATACTCTTAGTGGCCTGTACTATCTGTTTGTCCTATATGTTGTGTCAAATGTAACTATATCACCGAAATATGAATAATCAACTCTCATTTGAGCATTTGCCCAAAAAATATTTGTTATTTGTTCCTCACAGTCTAATTGCACTATGTAAAAATAATTCAGATTATTGCCAACCTGTCGTCTAAAGTACCACATCAAATTTCCTGCCTCTCCATACTTTAGACTCCTCTCCCCCCTAGTCCGCAAATGCCTCTTTATGTTTTCTTGTGTGCATTCCAGTTTGTGTGCTCCCCATGCTTGCTTCACCATCAAGTCATACATTTTGCTAATTGATAGACCCGCATCTTCTGCAACTCCAGTTTCAATTTGTTGTGCCTCATTTATTTTTCTTTGTGACACCATGAAGTGCCGGCATTCTAGTAGATGTAATTGGTGATTATGTTCTTCTACAAAATCTGAAACAACATATTTCTTTGATTGTCTATTCAAGATGATACCCATTCTTGCACCATATCCTGTTTTAGTTTCTGCTCGAGGCCTTTTGGTATTTACATCCCGTGCATCTGCTCGCCTCTTACCCTCTTTGGTGCACGTGAACCTCCTTGATGTTAGCACTTTCTCGCTATTTCTATTGCCATACTCCTTTCACATACTAAACGCAATTGCTGCAGCATAAGAGTTGTAGAAATCGTACGCATCTTCTTCCGAGTCAAACTCCATTCGCAGCCTTGAAATGCCATAACTAGGTGATTGCAAATTTACATCTTCACCCAACTCGATCCCCCTGATTCATAGTAATATATAGTCATCAATGCTCCTTTTAGAATTTGAGTTGCAAGTCGTAATTATAAAATTATAACTTTTTTCATTGCTTAATCTCGCAAACACTACGTAGTTCTTTTATCCTTTTTTTACCATAATCACTTTAGAACAAAAGTTAGTTTTCAAGTACAAACGCCTCACAGGTTATGTGTAAGAGATGAATTGTTAGTATCCAAATTCAGCTTTTTTAGGTTTGGAAAAAGAATATAAATCAAGCTAGCACATTAAATGCAAGTCAAAGTGTAATTCTTCCTAAAATTTTCATACGTTTGCCGGGACTAACATTTACTTGAATGGAGGAAAAAGGTATACACATTTTTCTGTTAAGGGTGCAACAGGTGCCACCCCTTTAGCTCAAGATGCAGAGTGTGCAATACATTGGTGTAACAGTCTACATATATGGTGTAACTATCTATGTCATATGCGTAACATTACATAGGATGGAGATCCATCATCATCTCTTCAAACTTATATGTTGCCTTGATTGGATGTATATAGTACCTTCAATTTAGGAGCAATAGAACAGAAAAATGATGAGGAAAAACCACCTATATCCAAATACAAACGCCTCACAGATTATGGGTAAGAGATGAACGGTTCGTTTCCAAATTCAGCTTTTTTAGGATGAAAATGAATATAAGTCAAGCTAGCAAATTGAATGCAAGTCAAAGTGTAATTCTTCCTAAAATTTTTATACATTTGTCAGGACTAACATTTACTTGGATGAAGGAAAAAGGTGTACACATTTTTTTGTTAAGGGTGCAAAAGGTGACCACCCTTTAGCTCAAGATGCAGAGTGCGCAATACGTTAGTGTAACAGTCTACATTTATGGTATAACTATCAATGTCATATGTGTAACATTACATACGATGAAGATCCATTATCATCTCTTCAAACCTTCATTATTGGATGTATATAGTACCTTCAAATGACATAAGAGCAAAAGAACAGAAAAATGTTGAGGAAAAATCACCTATATTAGTCACGTTCACTTACTTAATCTAAAAAGGGAATTAACAGAGAATATGCAGGACTTTTAGAATATGCTTCTACACTTTGAGTTCTTGCAAGGGATATCCCATATCAGTCAAAAGAAATGGCAATAGCATTCCAATAAAATTAACTGAATATTTCAAATTTATTAACTGGAAATAGGGAAGTTACTATATGAATATATGAATTAGGAAACATCTTTAATACCATTGCTTTTTCTGTGGGATCCCTTCTCGGACTGGGACTTCCTATAGCTCTGCGAATTTCACACACTCTATCTGCCACAAAGGAGAAGAAGAAAGCCAAGCACATCTAAGGTATATTTGCTACAATCGAGAAGAAGAAAGTCAAGTACACTCTATCTACCCTCCGTTTTTCCAAAGATCCATGGGAGTTGGGAGAAGACAAGGAAGAAGATCTTGCACACTGAATAGAGAGGCAACGTAAGGGAGAAGAAGGATGCAGCCACATACTTTGTCTTTAAAATTTGGCTCTAATCTCATTTCCAGCAGCTTTAATCTTGACGAAAGGGGTGACACCGTTAGCTCACTTACTTCTATTTTGGTTTTAATTTTTTTGATGCAAAATGACGTAGTTTTGTTGGTTGACTTCAATTGCTTTGGTGTCTCAATCTTAACCATTGATATGTTGACTTTTAATCCTAACCATTAAATTGCACCAAATGGAACTTGTGAGGCCCCATTCACCTCAACCCCATCTTTTAACCCATTCTATTTCAGCACAAAATGATTATTTTATTTTTTTTATTTAATCAAACTTATTATATTCCAGACCGTCTTTGGGAGGATAAGGTTAGAGGGAAGAAATTGTAAGTAGTAAATTTTAAATTTAAAATTCCTTGGAGCCTAATGCTATGCGTCAGGTTGTCATGATATATGAATTCTAGTTGGTAAGTGGTTTGTTATTGCAGAATATTTTAATTGTGTATTAAAGAGTTTTATATTATAGTCTTGTAGGATGAATGAGAAGTAGTATTCAAAGGAAATCTAAAACGCTGTGGTTAATTTGCTAGAAAAGAAATCCAAATTTGAATTTGTTCTTAATATTGTTAAGATCTAAGCATCCAACTTAATTTCACATGTTGAATGTGAAACTCTATATTTTTGTTTGAGAGTCAATTTCAAAGTAGTTAAAAAATAGAAAATTAGTTGAAGTAAATCAAGGGACAACTATATTTTTTTTATGGTGGTTAGTTTTGACATGTTTGCTGGGTTTGGTTGAGCCACGAATCATGTGGCTTTGGGTGCAAATGACTTTTTATCAAAAGTTGGTAAAATACGAAGTTACAAATTTCTAGTATAATTGAAAAGAGTTTATCAATATGCATTTATTATTTGCCACTTTTGGCCATGGTTTTTGACAAGTGCTTGATTGGATAAAACCTTTGTATCTTTACCATGGAAGGTTTTATATGAAACAACAAAAGAAATGGAGAAATGTTGGGAAGAGAAAAAGAGGATGCCTAGCAACTAGTTGGCATCACACTTGTAAATTTAAGGATTATAGTGTTTGTCATGCTACTATTGTCCTATTAGGCGTAATGCGTAGGAGTTAAATATGATTATAAAGAGGCTATATTTTATGATGTCAGTATATGATGAGTTGTGGTAGATGTTGATGTATGCTGGCAAGAACATCTTGTTTTATGTGTGTATGGTTGCCAAATATTTCAAATAAGTTGACAAATGGTAATTTATTTGCTACATGGACAAAAGGTGTTATGATAGATAGGCTAGTCTGCATGGTTGCGGAGTCTTTATATATAGTGTAGAAATGTAAGGTTAATGAGTGAGAAGTGCATAGTACATAGTTTCTTTATTTATTCTTTGTAAGGTTTATGTAGTTGATAATTTGGCCTTTTTATAGTAGGACTATGCTACAGTAATACAAGTTATGGTAATGCTAAGGAGTTAACCTGCAATAGCAGGTTTTACCATGTTTAGTGACAAATTAAATCTTTTAGTGTCTTTTCCAATATTGTATTAAAATAATTAATATTAGCAACGGTAAGTTTACTAAGAAATATTAGTAAGTATATCTCTAAAAGTAATAATTTATAATCATCAATGAAAAATTACGATTTTTAATAAACAAATTTATTTTTTAATTTAACTTATTAGAAAGTTTACTAAGAAATTTAGTAAGTATATCTTGTAAAGCAATAAGTTATAGTCATCAATGAAAATTTATGTTTTTAATAAACAAACCTACTTGCTTTTTAATAAAATTTATCTTTTTTATAAATAAACTTACTAGTAAGTTTTGTAAGAAATTTAGTAAGTATATCTCCTAAAGTAGTAAGTTACAGTCATTAATAAAAATTTACATTTTGAATAAACAAACTTTGATACAAGTTTCCAAGCCCTTAAGTAAATTTAATTAATTAGACTAGATGTAGTTAGCCTATAGGGCATGAATACCCAATGGCCTTAGGAATGGCCTTAGGAATTTCACCCGCTTTTATTTTGTTAGCTAGTTAGTTAGTTAATATTTAAGACATTCTCAAATTATTATTCATTCATCGATTAAGAAAAACACTTACGAGTTTCTGCTTCTTGAAGCAATCTTGAATATCTTAGATCATTCTAGGATATTTGACACTTATCAATCTAGTAACCATATCAAGAGATCGCTGACCGTGTGATCAACGGGTTCTTGATTCTTCCAAGTCAAATCCAAATTCAGCCTTCTAGATCCGTAGTCTATAATGGTTTCACACAGTACGTACAAACTTACTTATTTTTAATAAAATTTACCTTTTGTTGAATTCAACTTACTGGTAAGTTTATTAAGAAATTTAGTAAGTATATCTTCTAAAACAATAACCTATAGCCATCAATAAAAATTTTTGTTTTAGTAAACAAATTTGCTTAATTTTTAATAAAATTTACTTTTTTTATATTTAACTTACTAGTTAATATACTACATAAAAAGGTAAAATCTGCCTAGTTTTTTCAAGTAAATTCTTAATCATTTGGGACTCTTACTCCTTTCCCTTTTTCATTTTCATCCACTTGATTATCCCAACAACTCCTGGAGAAATTCAATTTCTTGATAAAAAGTTTGCTTGGTAGAGGGAGTAAAGTGAACTTTTCTAGGAATTTAGATTGTGATTTTTCTAAAAATTAAAAAAGTTACATTTTAGAAATTGTTGGCATTGACACTTCATTGTATTGACCACATTTTATCAACATAATATTAATATCATTACTAATAATTGAAGTTCCATTAGCATTAATCTATCAAATTAAATAATTAATTAAAGTAACAAAATAAATGATACCTAAAAAAAAGGAAAAAATATGCTCAATTGGATGTGTTTAAACGACAACTTCTGTTAATGGATATGTTAAATTATATTTTTATTTGTCCAAAATTTATATGTATTGTATATCGACCAAGGATTAGATTACTGATTACTTAAACAAATTATACCAAAACTCATGGTATGATGTGTACTGTATTTGCTTACCTTTATATTAATGTCATTATCATTTATTCCTATTTTTTTTAATGGTGAAAAATTCTTTGGATTGTATTGCTTGGAAAAAGAAGAAAATCTTTTATAAATTATTGCAATTGAATTACAAAATGCTACTACTTTTAGGAAAAACTATGTATTGTAAGAATGGTTTAACAATTTTCTAATAAACATAGCTACTACATCCAAATGGAAAAAAGAATTTGATTTTATTTTGATTTGATTACAAGTACTTCTACTAGTGATAATATATATAGTGAAAGTGGTGAAAATTTCAAAGTAACAATCACCTAATACATGGTTGTAGTAATTTTCAAGTAAATTAGACTAATACATGCTACAAAATAACAAGTTTAAGTCATTTGTGAAATGACAATTTTAGCAATTTTCAAATCGTTCCCCTATAAAGAAATATAATTATTGTAAAAATGTCATATCTTAATATTTCACATATCATTTGCCCATAAAATTTTAAGATTGTTCTCATAAATTTTACTGATTCTTGCTATGTACAAGTTTCACAAGATAATTTGCGGTAGTTTCTATTATAAAATAATAACCATATTTATTGAAATTCTGGACAGATATGATATAACATATAATATGTGTCAATATTATATAAAATTAAAATTTTAAGATAAAACTATGAGTTTGATAAAAACGTGCATACAAATTCAAAATGTAAATGATAAAAATATATTTGAAAGTTGCACAACTTAATATATGGGTAAATTTACTATAAGTTTCAAAGATTATACTACATTAATATAACTTTAACATTTATACTTATGATCTTGATGATAAATTTATTAAAATTGTATCATTTTATTCTATTCATGTAGATTAATTTATAAAATTATGATGAATAGACAAGTGCTATTATTTATATAACTTGACTCAAATGATTTCTTATTATTGTAAACCAAACTTTTAATCCTTTCAGAAATTAAAAAATAATTCAAAATTTATAATATGACAAATTTTTATTACATATTTTATAAGGTTATGTGAATAGTAAAAATAGTTTTTTTAATAGTTTTAAATGCATAAAATACAAAGATTTATAAATGATATGTGCAATTGTGTATTATGCATGTATATTATGAGTAATTTTTAATAACTATAATATTGAATTTCAATCATTAATAAAAAAATTTTAGCATTATTTCAACTAAACTTCCCCGAGTGTTCACTATTTTAGGGAACTTAATATATTCACGAAACACCGCATCTCCACTGCTTATTGCAGTTTTCCAGCAAAACAAAGAACTAGAGGTTTTTCGACATTTCTTCCACAACATCGCAATCCTCCTTCCATCCTCATATACAGGGTGCGAGGAATTCCTCCGTAGTCAGAGATTACATCTCCAAGTATGAAGATTTTGCAGAATGGGAGACATTTCAATCCGATGGTCAGAGCAGACAAGCCGCCGACCGAGTGGATGATGTATATGCCGCTACGCTAGACTCAAAGGATAAAGGAATGGCTTTGGATGTAATCAAGAAGGGTGATCCTCGATCCTTCGTCATACATTATGACCGAATGTCCAGCAATCTCGATCACATCTTTCACAGGCCATCTGACCCGTACCAGATTAACTTTCCCAATTTTCAAAATGTTCCACAGTCTCTGACCCAGTGGGCCGCAGAAAACGTATCTGGGCCTGACACCAGGCCCCATAAGCCCAAGTCCATTATTTTAGAGGGTCCAAGTTGAATAGGGAAGACTTGTTGGGTCAGAAGTCTTAATCCACAGGTTCATAACTATTACGCGGGTCACATCGACCTGATCCATCATTCTGATGACGCATGGTATAACATCATTGATGAGGTCAATCCACAGTTCCTTAAGCACTGGAAGGAGTTCATTAGAGCCTAACATGACTGGGTGTCTAATTGTAAATATGCAAAATTTAGGAGGGTAAAAGGGGAAATTTCATTAATCGTGCTCTGCAATCCCGGTCCCAACTCCTCTTACTACGACTATTTAAGTGCAATAGATCGATCCGATCTATACAATTGAACTAAACAGAATGCTGAATTCTACTTCATCGATCAACCGCTCTTCTTGCAAGCAGAAGCATAGGAGGAAGAACAGGAAGCTGATTAAATTTAGCTGCGGTTGCTGTCTTATCAACAGCAATGGATGCACAGATGGACATTTCATACTCCCAATTAATATCACGAGAATGCTTTATCTCGAACTTCCAGAATGATCCTCTCCACTTCATCACTCATCAGACCACACCGACCAGCTAATCGGTGTTAATACGCACAAACTACAACCTCCAAGGCTCTCCGACTAATAGCAATATGTGCAAGGGTCAGGATTTGGACTTATTTTAAATTACAAGATATCCCTGCAGATGCCATTAATTAGAGAGTACGCGCACTGGTAATGTGCTATATCAATAATTGCGGTATTATCAATCCAGTTGTAATAAAAGCAACGTGTAATTATATTGTAGGTACTTGGATTAACTGTAATTGTGTTACTTTTCAGTATGACTGTATTAAATTCCATGATGAATTGTAATAGGTCCCACTTTATTAAAAAAGTGAATTACAACATGCACTATATGCATGTACTAGTACATGTACTTTTCTACGATACTGTTTCATTGTGGGGTTCATTTTTTCTATCAAACGAGCACTATGCTCTTGCTTCTATGCTTGAGTTACTACCAGTTGAGTTGAACTCGTCTTCTTCCTCTCTATCCCTCACGAGCATTTCCTTGACCTGATCCATCGTAGGGAAGAACTTTCCAAACTCTTTCATGAACCTTTCAGATCCTATACTAATAGTTGTATGCATCCCCATGTAAATCACAATCTCCATTCCACACCGTAGCACAACTCTAAAAAAAAAACTTTCGTTATCTCTTCTATCGGCTATCTTATTCTCTTCACCATCCAATTGAATAGGCTTTACTTATACAGCAACAACTTCCTTGACATGCGTTCTTTATGTGGTCCCATTATAACACGTGTCTCAATAACAGTGGCTAACTTTACAGCTAGCATACAATGCTTCAACACTGTTGATCCGATTTATACAACTAGACTAGACAAAATGCTGAATTCTGCTTCATCAATCAACCGCTCTTCTCGCAAGCAGAAGTGCAGGAGGAAGAACAGGAAGCTAATTAAATTCAGCTGCAGTTGCTGTCTCATCAACAGCAATGGATGCACAGATGTACATTTAGTACTCCCAATTAATATTTCAAGGATGTTTTATCTCGGACTTCTTGAATGATCCTCTCCACTTCATTACTCATCAGACCATACCGATCAGTTGATCGGTATTAATACGTGCAAACTACAAGCTCCGTAGGACTCTCCGACTGAGAGCAATGCGTGCAAGGGTCATGATCTAGATTTATTCTAAATTGCAGGATGTCCCTGCAGATCTCATTAATCAGAAAGTACACGTACTCATAATGCGCTATATCAATAATTCAGTATTATCAGTCCAATTGTAATAAGAAGTAGCATGTAATTCTATTATAGGTACTTGGATTAACTGTAATTGCGTTATTTTTCAGTACGAGTGTATTAAATTTCATGATGAATTGTAATGGGTTCCACTTTATTAATAAAGCCACATCGACTTGACCCATTATTCTGATAACGCGTGGTATAACGTCATTGATGACGTCAATACATAGTTCCTTAAGCACTGGAAGGAGTTCATTGGGCCTAGCATGACTAGGTCTCTAATTGTAAATATGCAAAATCTAGGAGGGTAAAAGGGAAAATTTCATCAATCGTGTTCTGCAATCCCAGTCCCAACTCCTCATACTATGACTATTTAAGTGTAATAGATCGATCCGATCTATACAACTAGACTAGACAGAATGTTGAGTTCTGCTTCATCGATCAACTGCTCTTCTCGCAAGCAGAAATGCAGGAGGAAGAACATCGAAAGTCAAGCCCCCTTCTCCCTCCTATCGGGGGTTATTGATTAGTTATTTTGTGCCAAAATAATGCGTTTCTCCATCTTTCTCCCTAAAAGCGTGGCTGTCGAGGTTTTATCAGTCTGTTTGCTAATATAAATTTCCTGATTCCTTTCTAAAAGACTGTCTATTCTACCTTTACTCTCAGAGTCTCTCTTTTCAATCTCTGGTACGTACAATTACTCTGTCATTTTCCCTCTCCTCTTAGGAATAATTGCATCTGGTTTCACAATTTATCTTTTTATTCTCTGGTTGCAAATTTTGTTGCAGATTACTATTGAAGCCCCATCAGATTTTGGTGCAATTATCCTAACGCAGGTAAATCACCAGTTTTTTCTTTTCTTTGATCAATTTCTCGTATGGAAGTACATTTACTCGTAGGTCCCAAAAGCAACTTAAGAGGGGGGTGAATTAGGTTGATGGAAAATTAAAACTTGATGAGTGATAAACACACACAATTAGAGATGATCAAGTTTCCTTGGTGATACAAGCTTTTCAAGACAAGATATGAAGATCACACCAAGTAAATAATCACAAGTAAAATCACAAAATCAAGTAAGAGAGATGAATCCAAATGGACTACCAAGTTGCACCCAAGTCTAATACCCCAATTCAAATTGCTACTTCAATTTGAAGAAGTTACACCAAGTTGTACATGGAAGGATCACCACTTGCTTGCATCAATCTCTTCTTGATCAAGCCAAGAGGTTTTACAATAGCCTTGCTAACCCTCACAATGCTACACACTTGAGCCTTACTTTCACAATTGAAAAGCAATGCTTGTTTGCACACACACTACACTACAATAAAGAAGGAAGACACAAATTCTTTCTAGAATTGCTCTTAAAGACTTGTAAGTAATGGTTGCAAAAAGTTTTTTTCATTTCTAGTCTTTATGGTATTTATAGGGTGCAAATTTAACTACCCAAACTGCTCCAACGGTCCTGAATTAAATGCAGGAAAATATAGCCATTGGGTATGTCGGACGTCCGACACTCAATCCTGTGTTCGATGCCACCGTCCGACAGTTTGTTGAGTTCCTGTGTTGCAAACTGTGGGACGTCCGAACCAAGGACTCCACCGTTCGACAGAACCAGAAGCTCATGTGTTCATCTTCTCAACCTGTCAGACGTCCGAAACTTGGATGACCGTCTGAAAGCATTGTCCGAAACTTTGTCGTAAACTGTCGAACGTCCGAAAGCATCGTCCGACAGATTCCTGACTGGAATTTTGAGATTAAACCTGTTTTGCTACACTCAGACTTAAAAGGGGATTAATAAAAATCATCATGGTGGTTTGTTAATCATCAAAGTAGCCAACAATCTCCCCCTTTTTGATGATGACAAACCACTTGATGATTTGAATAGAATAGGAAGCAAGAAAACATAACTTTGAAACGAAATACTTCCCCTTATTTGTATACCCCAATTTCTAAATATTCATGAAGCACTAGACTCCCCCTTACATCGAGCACCAGTTTTTGGCCAAAAAACAAGGTAAACATTTTCACAACCATTCAAAAATTTTCAATCAATCAACTATTCCATTTTCGTTTTCCAACTTTTAATCATTTAACAACACACCAATACAACAACCATCAACAATCATATTGCCATCATTCAATCATCAATTTTTTTCCCCTTTTGTCATCAATCAAAAAGAAGGTTAAAACAGCAATCAAGGCACAAATTTAAGACATAAAGCAATAAAGGAAGCATTAACAAATAAGATAAGAGAAGATAAGATAGCATGAATAAAGGAAGCATCCATAAGAGATTTAGAAAAATACGGCCAACAAAAGTAGGGCCAAGCAAAAACAACCAGAGGCCCAATATGAACAAAATGATGCCGGCCTAGACATGTCTAAGAGATGAGATGAGTCTAGAAATGTCTAAGAGATGCCTATAAAACTAAAAATGCGGACGAGATAAGCCACGACGCCTGCGAACCAGACGATAACCCTTTGAATTTTCATCCTCCGAATCTGTGTTCATCTCTTGAGGAGGAGTATGAAATTGAGACGGCCCGGGGTCTTGAGTAGTGGCCGCCTGAGAGGTACCCCGCATTTCTATCAATCCTTCAGCAATTTGTTGATCTTGTGCTGTGTCCTCATTACTTGGATTAGTCGAATCAGGTCTGGTAGAAACTTGTTTGGCAGTGGCGTGTGCTTGTTCATGCTCAGCTTGAGTGCCCCTCGGTTCTTCCATTTCTTGCTCAGCAACCTCTTGATCTTGAGAGGGAAGGAGCTCCTCCTTGAGCTTTTGAAATGCCTCCCTTTGTTCCGGATTCATAACCATTCTAAGCCCTTCCTCAAACAGAATGTGCCTTTGTTTGATTTCTAAAAGGAGAGTGAGAATGGGATCCGAGGAAGTGGAAGAAGAAGGCTGAGAGGTCATTGGAGTGGAGTAAGCAAGACAGGGGCGTTTGAACCTAGGAGTGACTGGGGTTTGAGGAGAAGAAAGAGGATCATGAACGGTCTTAGAACGAGACTCCAAAGTAGTCTCTTTGTAGACCCATTCATCACCGATAAAATGGATATTTTTCTTTTCAAAATAAACTTTTGTGAAAAAGCAATTTGGATTTTCAGAAGTGGGAGTACCAGTCAAAGGAATGTTGAAGTGATTGAAAATAGAAGTCAGAAATTTTTCATAAGGAATTTTGAAACGACTGTCGGATTTGATTTTGTTCATAAACCGACATATGATAAAATCAAAATCTACTCTTATATCTTCCATAAAGCAGTAAAACAGATACAATTCCATTTTGTTTGTTGTGGTACGATGGCCAGAGGTTGGAATTAACAAATTACCGATCATAACCCACAGAATTTGCTGCAATGGAGTTAATTCATTTAAATCTGCTTCAGCTGGAACTTCAAAACGTGTTTGAAAATACGTTAAAAGTTTTGTCTATTGAAGTGATTGTATGAAGTTGGTTGTTCTTCATATAAGAAAATGTTTGCAACTTTGCTAGGATAATCAAGTTCAATGGCAGTATTAAAGATTTCATTTATAACATTTGGATCAAAAGTAATATCAATGCCATTCACCCTAGAAACAACAACAGAAGGAGTTCTTCCTTGCCTAATGTTAGCATAAAATTGATGAACAATGGGAGGATAGATAACATGAGGAAAGGAAAGAAGATGAGTCCATTTTTGAAAGGCAAATTTTTCAAGCACCCAATCTAACTTGCAGGCACGAAAATCAGGAAAGGAAACAGAACGTTGAGTGATAAACCCTTTCCTGCACACAATAGAGAACCGGGCCTCAGCATCAGCATCAATGAAGGTTGGTAGAACCTCCCTTGCAGGTTCCTTAATTTCCTAACGTTCAGTGCGTCCAGTAGCACCTCTTTTTCTTCTCTGATAGGTGCGTCCAGAGCCAGTTCTTCCAGATATCTGTTTTGCAGATGAAGAGCTTCCTCTTGTCCGTACCATGATGAATGAATGCAGCTAAATGTGGGTTGCAGGGATGATTTGGCAGAACTAAATAGCTATCCTACACACTACATGAAGCGTGATATGGTTCAGAAAGGAGAAATATTGGAAATTTTTGAACCTAGGGTTTCAGATAAGATTTGGAGATTTTTCAGAATTGGATGAGGAGAGAGAATGTGGAAGATCAGATACTGAAAATGAAGTTGAACAACTAATTTTGAGAGGAATTTTTAACGATTAGCTCTTGAAAAGGATGAAAATGAGATCCTTTTTGCTAAGGAAGATGAAGGACTTCTCTGTTGAAGAGAGAGAGATGAAATGAAGAATGACCGTCCGAAAACCTTTTTAAGAAAAATTTTGAGAGTGTCGGACGTCCGAACGTTAGTGATCGTCCGACACCTGCGTCTGATCCCCTGTTTTCTAAAACAAAACCTTTCTGTTTCTGTCGGACGTTCGAAATGTATAGGACGTCCGATCCCCTGTATTTTCAAAGAGATTTTTCTGAAATTCCCAGTTTGTTCCTCAAGTACACAAATTTCTCTAAGGGCAATGCTTTTGTAAAAATATCAGCTATTTGATCTTTGGAACAAACGTAATTAACACAAATTTCTCCTCTTTGAATGAGATCACGAATGAAATGATGTTTGATATCTATATGCTTTGTCCTAGAATGTTAGATAGGGTTTTTAAGTCAAATTTATAACACTAGTGTTATCACAAAACATAAGTACACATTCATATCTCAAATGAAAGACATATAATGTAGGTTTCATCCAAATCAATTGAGCACAACATGCACCAGCTGCTATATACTCGGCTTCTGCAGTAGATAATGAAATGGCATTTTGCTTTTTGCTAAACCAAGAAACTAAGCATTCACCAAGAAAGTGACAAGAACCACTTGTACTTTTTCTATCTATTCTACAACCGGCAAAATCAGCATCCGAGAAACTAACTAAGGCAAGATTAGAACATCTAGGATACCATAAGCCATAGTTGATAGTTCTTTTTAAATATCTAAAGATCCGTTTTACAGCTAGTAAATGAGATTCTTTAGGACATGATTGAAATCTAGCACATAAGCAAACAACAAACATGATATCAGGTCTACTTGTGGTCAAATAGAGTAAACTTCCAATCATACCTCTATAATGCTTTTCATCAACTTTGGTTCCATCTTCATCCTTGTCAAGTTTGGTGGATGTGCACATTGGAGTACCAACTTGTTTTGAGTCTTCCATACCAAATTTCTTAAGAAACTCCTTTGTATACTTGGTTTGATTGATGAAAGTTCCATCCTTACATTGATGTACTTGAAATCCAAGGAAGAAGTTCATTTCTCCCATCATGCTCATCTCAAATTCCTTTTGCATAACATCGGAAAAATCTTTGCACAAGTGTTCATCAGTAGCACCAAAAATAATATCATCCACATAAATTTGCACAATTAATAAGTCGTGCAAGTTATTTTTGATAAAAAGTGTTGTGTCAACATCACCTCTTTTAAAACCATTTTTCACCAAGAATCTACTTAAATGATCATACCATGCTCTTGGTGCTTGTTTCAATCCATACAAAGCTTTTGAAAGCTTGAAAACATAATTTGGATATTTTTCATCTTCAAAACCGAGAGGTTGATCAACATACACATCTTGATCAATGAAACCATTTAAAAACGTACTTTTAACATCCATTTGAAAAAGTTTAAAACCTTTAAAGCATGCAAATGCAAGGAACATCCGAATGGACTCTAATTTAGCTACGGGGGCAAAGGTTTCATCAAAATCTATTCCTTCCTCTTGAGCATAATCCTTTGCTACTAGTCTAGCTTTGTTTCTAACAATTTCTCTTTTATCATTTAACTTATTTCTAAACACCCATTTTGTACCTATCACGGGATGATCTAATGGTCTTTCCACTAACGTCCATACTTTGTTCCTTTCAAATTGGTTTAGTTCCTCTTACATGGCCATAATCCAATTATCATTTTTGAGTGTATCAACGACATTTTTAGGCTCAAAATGAGAAAATAATGCAAAATTATCTACTAAAGCATTCTTATAAAAACGAATTTTTACCCTCTCGGATGGATCACCTATTATGAGCTCCTTTGGATGGTGTTGAGTGAATTTCCAAACTTTTGGAAGATCTCTTGAACTTTCTTCACTTTTCTCTTCCTTTTCTTGTGCATCTTCATTTTGAGGTGAATCATCTTTGATATCTTCCTTCAACTCTTCATTTTGCTTTTCTTGAATGGTAAGTTCCTTGAGTGCTTCATGTACACCTACATCATCATCTTCACAAACATCTTGGGAAACAACATCATTAGTTTCATCAAAAGTAACATGTATTGCCTCTTCAATAACAAGAGTCCTTCTATTATAGACTCTATAACCACGTTTATTTTCACAATATCCTAAGAAAATGCCTTCATCCGTTTTCTTGTCAGACTTTCCAAGATGCTCTTTAATATTCAAAATGAAACATTTACAACCAAATACTTTAAAATAGCCAACAATGGGCATTTTGCCAAAAAGAAGTTTATATGATGTTTTATTCAAAATAGGTCGTAAAAGAATTCTATTCATCACATAACAAGTTGTGTTGACCGCTTCGGCCCAAAAATATTTTGGCATATCATATTCACAAAGCATTGTTCTTGCGGCTTCTTGAAGAGTTCTATTTTTCCTTTCAACAACTCCATTTTGTTGTGGAACTCTAGCTATAGAAAATTCATGAGAAATACCATTGTGATCACAAAACTCGGGAAAACCACAATATTTAAATTCGGTTCCATTATCACTTCTAATTTTCACAATATTCAAATTGAGCAAATTTTGAACTTTTGCAAATAAGGACACAAAATTTTTGAAAGCATCATCTTTATGAGCTAAGAATAGAACCCAAGTATATCTAGAGAAATCATCAACTATTACAAAGCAATACCGTTTTCCACCCAAACTAGCAACTTGAGTAGGACCAAATAAATCAATGTGTAAAAACTCCAATGGTTTTGACGTAGAAACACAATTTTTTGGCTTAAAAAAAACTTTTGTTTGTTTTCCAAATTGACATGCATCACAAATACGATCCTTTTCAAATTTGATCTTAGGTAAGCCTCTAACAAGCTCCCTTTTAGATACCTCATTTAGCAAATCCATATTAAAGTGGCAAAGTCTCCTATGCCACAACCAAGGATCATTATTTGTAATTTTGAGATATTGAAACTTTTTTGAAATGATTTTCTCAAGAAAAACAACATAAATATCATTGTATCTTTTTTCTTTAAAAACCACATTGAATTTTGCATCAAGAATCAAACACTCATACTTCTTAAAAAGCACGTAAAGATTCCTATCACATAATTGGCTAACACTTAATAGATTATAACCCAAATTATCAACTAGAAGAACATTATGAATAAACGTTTCACCATTTTTACCAACATCTCCAATCCCAATTGTCTTGGCTTTTGTGTCATCTCCAAATGTGACTTTTCCACTACTTTTTGACTTGACCTTGACAAAATGAGATGGATCACCGGTCATATGTCTCGAGCATCCACTATCAATAAACCATTTTGAGGCTTTGCTTGCCTTCTTCAAAAGCACCTACACAAGGAATAGTGAAAGATAACCTTTGGAACCCTTTGTATTTTTGGGTCCTTAGGTGTTAGTTATGATCTCTAACTATCAAGTTGTTCTCAAACCATTTCTCATGTTTTTCTTGACATAACAATGATTTTTCATGTGACCAAATTGACAACAAAAGTTACACATTTTGCTAGTGTCCTTGACACCAATGGGTTTTATATATCTAATACCTATTTTTCTAAGAATGGTAAATTTGTTCTCACCATAAGTAGATCTTCTAACATTCATTTGATAAAAATTTTGTTTTTCACTTTGAAGAAACTCATCCAAATCATCCATTCTTTTTCTCAAGGTAATTTGTTCCTCTTGTAACATTTTGCAAAATTTTTCTTATGCATCAAGTTTCTTTTGCAAATCCAAATCTATCTCAAGTTTTCTCAAATCATCATTTTCATTTTTCAAACTCTTATTTTCTTGAAAGAGCTTTGCATTCTCACAAAGTAAGAAAATAATTTTCATTTTTAATTCTTTATTTTTGACATAAGAATCTTTCAAACTATCATGCAATTTTTCAACAAAAGATTCAATATCATCATCATTCTCATCATCACAATCATAAATAGAATTACTAGTAGATACTTCATTTTCACCTATGGCCATGAATGACATTTGTGCAGATTCCTCTTCTTCTTCTATTTCACCATGAGTTGCACTCATTCAAGTTATTTGGAAGTTGTTGAATTTTTGTCTTCTTTCTCCTCTACCTTCCTTTTTCTTCTTCATTGGACATTCGTTGGCATAGTGCCCAATTTGTCCACATTCGAAACATTTGTCTCCTTGCTTCTTGTTGACCTCTTGCTTTCCTTTTCCTCTTTGATTAGGGTTGAAGTTGTTTGGACCTCCTCTTCTAAACCTTCTTTTATTGAAGATTCTTTTGAAGCTCTTGGAGAGAAGTGCCAAATCATTGTCATCCACTTCAACATCTTCATCATCTAAGGAGAATGAATCATCCTCCTCTTGTGAAGTTTTGAGAGCTATACTTTTCTTCATCTTTGCATTCTCTTCCTCTTGTACCTTAGACTTGAGTTTTAATTCATAAGAGGTTAGAGAATTTGTGAGAGCTTCAATAGGCATGGAATTTAAATCTTTAGCCTCCTCAATAGCTGTCACTTTGCTTTCCCAATCCTTAGATAAAGCATTTAGGATCTTTCTATTCTTCTCACCCAATGTATACTCTTTTCCCAACACTTCTAGATCCTTTATGATGTCATTGAATCTACAATACATCTTGTCGATATTCTCATGAGATTCCATCTTAAAAGATTCATATTTTGTGACAAGAAGTGATTTCTTTTGCTCTCTCACAGTCACTGCCCTCGTGCATTTCCCTAAACTTATGCCATATTTCTTTTGCTATCTTGTATCCTTTCACCCTTGTGGATTCAGTTGCATCTAAAACATTGTATAGCACATTCACAACTTTTGCATTTAAGGTGAGATTTATTCTATCTTGGGGAGTTAATTCCATTCTTGTTTTTGGTCTCGGTTGATGAGTAACCTCATCTACAACAGTGGCTTCGAATGGTCCTTCATTTACAATGTACCACAACTCAATATCTATTGATTGCAAGATTTCCATCCTATCCTTCCAACTCACATAATTTACCCCATTAAACATAGGTGGCCTTGTAATAGATTGTCCCTCTAAGAATAATGCATTGTTAGTTGCCATGATTACTCCAAAGCCGATTGAGCTTAATCTCTAGGAGACTAAACTCTGATACCAATTGTAGGTCCCAAAAGCAACCTAAGAGGGGGGTGAATTAGATGGATGGAAAATTAAAACTTGATGAGTGATAAACACACACAATTAGAGATGATCAAGTTTCCTTGGTGATACAAGCTTTTCAAGACAAGATATGAAGATCACACCAAGTAAATAATCACAAGTAAAATCACAAAATCAAGTAAGAGAGATGAATCCAAATGGACTACTAAGTTGCACCCAAGTCTAATACCCCAATTCAAATTGCTACTTCAATTTGAAGAAGTTACACCAAGTTGTACATAGAAGGATCACCACTTGCTTGCATCAATCTCTTCTTGATCAAGCCAAGAGGTTTTACAACAGTCTTGCTAACCCTCACAATGCTACACACTTGAGCCTTACTTTCACAATTGAAAAGCAATGCTTGTTTGCACACACAGTACACTACAATAAAGAAGGAAGACACAAATTCTCTCCAGAATTGCTCTTAAAGACTTGTAAGTAATGGTTGCAAAAAGTTTTTTTCATTTCTAGTCTTTATGGTATTTATAGGGTGCAAATTTAACCATCCAAATTGCTCCAACGGTTCTGAATTAAATGCAGGAAAATATAGCCGTTGGGTGTGTCGGACGTCCAACACTTAATCCTGCGTCCGACGCCACCGTTCGACAGTTTGTTGAGTTCCTGTGTTGTAGACTGTCGGACGTCCGAACCAAGGACTCCACTGTCCAACAGAACCAGAACCTCATGTGTCTATCTTCTCAACCTGTCGGACGTCCAAAACTTGGATGACCGTCCGAAAGCATTGTCCGAAACTTTGTCGTAAACTGTCGGACGTCCGAAAGCATCGTTCGACAGATTCTTGACTGGAATTTTGAGATTAAACCCGTTTTGCTACACTCAGACTTAAAAGGGGATTAGTAAAAATCATCATGGTGGTTTGTTAATTATCAAAATAGCCAACATTACTTTCCTGTAATTTTTAGAGCAGATTTTGCATATTTTACTGCATGGAAGAATATCAAAATATTGTTTTGGACTCTTAAATTTCTCATATGGAAGTATATTTACTTTCCTGTAATTTTTTAGAGCTGATTTTGCATATTTTACTGCATAGAAGTATATCAAAATGTTGTTTTGGACTCTGAAATTGAATGGTAGAATTTTTTACTGTATATTTTAGATAAATATATGGCTGCTTACATGAAGTTATCTGGGTTTAAAGTTTTATTACTCTATTGATAGACATGATATTTGTGAAAGAAGTTTTGATTTAGGTAGATATATGAAAAATTAAAATTTGGCAGAAGTTTGAGAGCCAATGCTAAAAATGGAAAAATAAAGATAAACACCTTTAGTTCATGATGAAGAAAATGACAGAGAGTTGGAAAAAAATGCTAGTCATTTATTTATTTATTACATATATATAAAGCGGGAATGCATTGGCTCAGTTGAGTGGTTGTTCGCTGACGTGGTGTGTTGCCATTGGTCAGAATGTGGTCGTCACTCACGTGAGCAGCATGTGAGAGACTAGATTTTTTTTCCGTTCTTCTCTTCCTCTGCATTTTTTTTGCCCGATGAATCTAGGGTTTCAACAATTGCCTCCCTTGATTTCATCTCTCTCTGCTTCTCTTCTCATCAAATTCACTGCTCATCAACTTCATTCCCTCCATTCCCTTTCCATTTTTCTCCCTCTCAAAAGTTACCCTAAAGGAACACCCAAAATTATCCTACATCCTCTCTTTGATTTATTTTTTCTCACCAATGCAGTGTGATTAGCCTGCAAATGTGCTCCAGGTTTCTAACCTTTTTCCCTCTTATTTTTTCTTATTACATTACAAGAACTTGCGTCTTCTAATCTTTGTCTCTACTCATATGCCTGTAAATTTTTTAATCTCTTATTTTTCATTTTTCTGGGTTTGCAGGAAGAAGGATGAATCAAATTTTCATTTTTTTTTGTAATTTGCAGGAAGAAAAATGAATAAAATACTGAGCTCTCCTCCTATTCTTCATTGAGACACAAGTAATTGCAGATCTGCTCCCTTTTTTGTTCTTCGGAGGTTTTTTGCTACTTCTTTTTTTTGTGTTTTTTTTTTTGGCGGTAATACCTTTGTTAAATTTTTTTTTTTAAATTTCTATCAGGTTTAAGACCCCTTCAAGGTTTTTGTTTGTCTCTAATTCCATATGAGAAAAGATGAAGAAATATTTGCTCAACTTTTTATGTCTGATGGACTTAAATGATAATATCATTTTTTAACATTGCTATAACAAAAGACAATATGTTTCTCATATTCTTTAAGCTAGATAATTATTTTTAACAAGAAGACTAAAGTTCCTCTTAATTCACGATATATCGAAGAATTATTATTTTATGATGCTGCTATCTTCAGTTTTAGAATGTTCACTTGAGCTTTGTGTACTTCACTGAGATTCTGTGTTTATAAGATGTTAGGGATACGTAAAAACTTAAGTAGCAAGGGGGAATGTTAATCTAACTTCACTTTGGCAGTTTTTTATTTATTTGATCTCTATAATGACATTCTTGTTGTGCTTAGTATTGCATGTAAAGCAAAATTTGGAATTTACTTCACTATAGGTGAGATGGATGCCTTGCCTTGATTTGGTGTTACCAATTAGCATTGAGTTGTAGTCTAATATATCATTGCCATTGCATTGTGCTTCAGAGATTTTAGTAGACTCATTTCCTTGGAAATCTCTCAGGTTCTTTTTGTCCAATTTGTTCCATTTTGTTTACTCAGATTTATGTAAGAAAAGTAGGCAAATTTTTTCCCGTTGAACATTAGGGATAAGTAAATTGCTCCAATAGCATTCAACAGGTGGTATTTTCGCATTTGAGCTACAGTGTTCTAGGGTATAAACACTTCTTTAGTCTAATTATTATTAACTAACATATATATAAAGCTGGAATGCATTGGCTCAATTGAGTGTGGTTGTCTTGGTGATGTGGCCAATTGTGATTGGCTAAGAAGTAACACTCCTCTCTCTCTCTCTCTTTTTTTTCATGTCATCCATATTTCCCTCCCTTTGTTTTGGTAGGGTGGCCTGGTGAGTACCAAAAGAAAGTATTGTAATCTGGCATTTGGCTCGAGGAGGTCACCCCACTCCGCTTTGCCGTGAGATTTGTTCTTGCCATGTCCTTCCTAGGGTAAGGGGGGACGGGTCCACGATCCCGAACGGTTATTTGGCCAAAAAAAATGTGTAGTTCAGATCACTTCTTGTACATCATTTTTCACACCATGTGTGGGGCCCACAAATTTTGTTCTATAGTTACACATTGTGGAAAATGAGTTACGCCCTGTGTAAGTGGAGTTACATGTTGTGCAAAATGCACAAAATCGTCCAGAACGGTTTTCCTGGTGAATGTTCCAGCCCTGCGTCCCTCCTTCCTACCTTCTCCTTTATCTGTTCATTTTCTCCCTTTCCTCTCTTTCCTTTTGTTTTCCTGTCATTGCTTACCTCCATTCCTCTTGAGAATCAACTCTCTTATTATTTTCTTCCCACTTCTTCCATGAAAATCACCGGTCCACTAATACCTCCTCCTTCTCTCTTCGATTTTTCTCCATTTTTTTCCCTCCAAAAAATTACTCTCAAAATATCCTTAAAATAACTCTTAAATTTTTTTTTACTTTTTATCTATCTGATATGAGCTTAAGAAAAAAAAGCTTGTAGAGAAAAGTTGAACAATAGCATTCTTGTCTATAAATGCTTCTTTGATCTAATTTGGTTGCTCTATGGTTACTTAGGTAATGTTAGAGAAAGTCACAAGTATGGAGCTTTTACCTTTAAGCATTGGGGATTGATAAATTAATCCAAATTTAGTATTCACTAAATTGGTTATTACTTCTTTTTAATATTATCCTGTTGTTGTAGGAACAATTTCCTTTCCTTTTATATTAGTATCCATGATGACTTGACAATTAGTTGGACTGAAAGTCTGCAATAAGTTTGTTTCTGGTGTATTTAATGGTTTTGGGAGCTCAGTTGGTATGGATGGTGATACTCAATTGGAGACTAAAGTTATTATTTGCATCTTTTACCTATTTTGGAAGTTGTAGTGGAGCTAGATTGGGATATATTTAAAGATAAGGCTTAAATGTTTTGCTTAAGCAATTATGCAAAGAAAATTCTCCTAGGTTGATAAGAGTAGTTATCAGATTCTTAGATTGCAAAATTTTTTCACACTTTATGCATAGTAAATTAGTAATTGTAATACTATGTTGCTCTGATAGTTTCTTGGACTGGCATTTCATCTTGATTGTTATCTCAAAGGACTAGTTTTATGGTTTAGTTTGAGGAAAGTGAGAAGAATTGAAGTACAGCTGTGTAAATTTTTAGGAATGGATTGCTGCCAAAGAGACTTATGGTATGCTCTCATGGTTTCATCTAAACATTTGCAGACGGAAGAACTAAAATTGGTCTACAGAAACACAAAAATACAAGTAAATTTGTAAGCTACATGTAATATGGAGAGAATATTGGAGTCAATGGTTTTCCGACATAATCTTACATGCCTTCCTTGCCATTGCTAGATTTAATTCATAGTATAATTGATTTTAGATTGATTGGACCAACATGGAACCCCTTCATCACTGTCATCAAAAGGTATCTGAACAAGTTTGTTCCACTTAAACTTAGTGTGCGTTTGTCGATTGAACATAATCTACTCTAAATATTACACACAAAAAAAATCATTAAGAACACTTTCCATTAGCAGGGCAGCATGCAACATATGAAGGAGCAAGAAAATAGGATTTAACGTAACCATAAACTAACAGTAAAAAGATGCCTAAAATATGCTCTGTTTCTACCATAGTCAGATTAAAACAAAAGATATGATGGTACGTAGAATTTTGAACATAGAATGTGATTTTTGAACCAGGAATGGGAAAGGTGGTTGTCACTCACGTGATAACCGCGTGATTTTTTTGGCCCTTTTGTCCACTAGGTAAAGTAGCAAAAGGAGAGGTCTCCCTCACTCCCTGACTTTTACAGCAAAGCTGGCTGACCCTCCCTCTCTCATCTCCTTTTTAGAAAACCTCTCTACTTCATTTGCTTCGCCTGACCTCCTCCATTCTTTTCATGGATTTCCTTCATTTTTTTCTACCAAGTATTTTTTGGAAGGATAAAGACTCTAGTAAACTAAAGGAACCTGTGGTCCTTACCCTTCTCTGTCCCCCCATTTCTTTGTGGCTGGAACAAGACAATAACACTTGAACTCTGACCTTTTCTGGCTCTATTTTTTTCCATAGATATCTTGTCGATCTGCTGAATTTTCATTACTACAAAAAATGAGACCAAAAGAAAAAGAGAAGAAGGCTATGAAAAAGAATAAATAAAAAAGGGAAAGGATGGATCTTTGAGGTCTTCTCACTAGGACATCTATTTTTTTTTGGTTACTTTTTTGGTGATATTTAAGCTGATTCTGTGAGCTTTCCTTTTTTTTTTTTCCCTATGTTAAAATTATTCCTCGATCAGAAGGCGAAGATGAGGAGGATAATAAGTAAATGAATAAGGCTAGTCTGTCATTGTTGATCTTTGCATGGAAACTTATATGCAACCTATATTTTTGTCAGCGAATCTCGGCTTTCTTTTGGAGGATAGTCTCGCTTAAAGATTTTTTTTACAATGTTTTGTATTTTTAGGTTCCTTGTTCCACTACTAAGCTGAAAAAAGAATGTTCATAGTGTTTGAGAAAAACTGGTTTATATGTGATGTCATGTATTTCAAGTTTCAGGTGTCAATGTGTAGGCAACTCTTTTATGCTTACTAAAACATAGTATCTATAAAACAGAAAATTGTGTATAGTTTAATTGTTTAGATTATTGTGACTTTCCATCTTCTTGTGGTTCAAAATTCACGAAGGAGGAGAAAACTGATCTGTCTTATGTATAGATTTTGCTTTGGTTGTGATTTTTTTTCCCACCTTAGAGGTTTTTTTAGTCTCTTCTTGTCATGTTGTCTTGATTTTCAATAGTTTTATTTGATCATTTCAGGCTGATTATAGTCACGGGTTCTGGAAATGTGTTTATAGCTTTAGAAATGCTATTTCATATTAAGGTTTACTGGTCAATAGAATTTTGTGCTTATAAAATACTATGAAAAATTTTCTGAATGCTGTCATGGGTTAGATTCATATTTTCCATTTTTTTTATATGTTTGATTTAATTTATCCTACTGTTGAATTTTGTTTTTTAGAAACTTACATTTTGCTTATTTTACTTTTAGGTATTTACCGTGAAACATGAGAGGTATTGATTTTTTTTTTCTCCTTTGCATGTTTATCCTTATACTTGTTCTGGAATTCTTAACTTTTCCAGATCACTTATTGCATTCTGCTTATTGGGATCCTTCTTTTGTTTCGTGGCAGCCTTAAATAGTTGTCCTATGGATGTGCGAGCTTGTTTGCAGAAGGTTCAAATTAACTGGTTGTGTTGTTTCTTATGACGTATAACCTTTCTTACAGGACTCTTGTGAAATATTTTATTAGACTGGTTATTGATAGGGATTTTCTTTACTTCTCAAATTTTAAATAACCTTTATAACCCTATATTACCTCAAATATACGGATCGTTTATTGAGTATAGGGAAATATAGGTGTCGATCCCACGAGGAACTATGGTTTTGCAAACACTAAAATTTAATCACTTGCTTCATTATCTAGATAGACAATTATATGAAGGCGAATAAAGTAAGGAAAGCTAGATAAAGGGAGAAGGTAAACCGTCCCAAGGAAGAGGGATAAAGCAATTAAAACCAACCGTTAGGTGTCAAAGACATCCAATTGGTGGTAGACAAGAAATAAGAAAGCAAGTAAAGAAATTAGAGAATTAGGTTAGAGAGAGTTTTTAAGATCAAGTTGGAGGAATCCTAGAGTTTTGGAATCCTTTGTTATGTTTAGATTAGAAGTTAGTCAAGTTTATTATGTCCTTTCTCCAATGATTCGCTAAGGTATAACTTCCTTTTGTATGCCACCACTTTCGTTAATGGTCATGTGTAGTGCAAGTCCTCGCTTAAGATGAACTAGTCACTGAATCGCTTTCAATTCCTTAACTTCTTGAATCTTCCTTGACCTATTTTCATAGAGAAAGAGAAAACAAGTTAAATAAGCTCAATGAAGTTATAGTATAAAACCAAAACCAACCAACTATATTCACTACTTTCGTGAGAACATAAGCTAGTGTTTAAGAACTTAGATCTTGTTGAAGGCAAGTTTTTCATTACTCATCAACATCAAATCAATTATAGTTGGTAGCTAATCAACCATAACGCACAAGCACAAGTCTTAAACTAACAAAATCATGGAGGACATAAATCACTTAATTACTTCATAATCACAACTAAAACAAGTTCATCCTAACTCTAGGATTAAAGAGGCTTAGCTAGACATCATATTAAGAACATTTAAGCATAAACAAACTTGCACAAAGCCATGAAATTAAGCACAAGAGATAAGTAAGGAAGAAGGAATCTTATTCAATGTCTTGAAGTTGAATCCATAAACTTCTTCACAAGTTGATCTCCCAAATACAAAGTGCAAGATTCCTCACAACTTTCTGATACGAACTACGTTAACAAGTAACGCAACCCGCACACGAAGAACGTAGGATCTAGAATTTGGTAACAAGAGTTGGAACACACAGCGGAAGACCTTCACCCGTTGAGCACTTGGACAACGAACGTTGGTATAATGGTAGAAGACGCCACAATTCAACGTGTTCTTGAATTGATAAGTCAATGAACCCTTAAAGAACTCTCTAAGGTATTCAAGTCGCTTCAAGGAAGCAAAAGAGGTGTTAAACACTCAAAGTAATTTTTGCTGAATATTTCTTGATTTCTTTTTTTTTTTTTTTTGGAAACACAAGCTGCGTTCTTTTTTTTTTTTTTTTGGCAGCTTTGAGTCAAAATAACCCAACAAGAATTTTGGTTTACAACCAACAATTTCAAGAAGTTCAAGGTATTATGGATTCTAGCCCATGACTTGACAACAACAAGAACACAAGATAAACAAGACTAATTTTTTTCCCCGGATGAACAGTGTTTTCGGGGTGAACAGTGTTTTCTACAGTACCGATGAACAGTACTGCTACAGTATCGGAGCTACAGTACCCGATGAACAGTACTTTTTTTTCTTTTTTTTTTTTAACAAAGAGGAAAACAAGAAAGAAAAAGGGATATTAACCTGGTTCAAGAGTCGAAGCTCTGATACCAACTAATGCGAACCCGAATCTCCAAACTCCCGCTCTTGAAGAAACGAATAGGCGACGCAGCGGAGTGATCTATTTTGAACAGGTTATGGGTACAAAAGGGATGGAAATCCTACGACCCCTCTAACCCTCGAGATTGCGAACCTACGAATTGAATCTCAACCCACAATCTAGCGAATTAGTGAACCAAGGAATTTGGTAGAAAGGCGCCACAACTCAACGCGTTCTTGAATTGATAAGCCTAAACTTGAACAAAGGAACTCATTCACTTTGTATCAAGGGACGTTCCCAAGGAACAGGGAAAGAGAAAACTCTCAATGTTATTACTCAAAGTCTTATGAAAAATATTGGAGAAGAAGGCTTATTTATAGCCTTTGCAAAGACTCAAAATCCTAATGTAACTTGGACTAAAATTACTAAAAACCTAACCTAACTAGAATAGGCCAACATGGCTCCATCTTTTAGGAAATATCTAAAACAACTAAATTGACTCAAATAAACTCAATAAATTCGGCCAGCATTACACACCAAAGCTGGTCTGAAAATAAAATAAGAAAGCAACGGGAAATAATGGGAAAACTGGACAATTATGCCCTTATTCACTAATCTAACCCAAACGATAGCTCTTCATACTTAATATAGAGCTTTGAACCATCATTCAAAGGAAAGAATCTTCATGAAATCTTGAAGCTTTAATCATCTTGGATAAGAATATAAGAAATGATTCCAAATCAAAGCTTCCACCATTCCATTTCTCATCACTTTCACTTTTACTCTCTTTAGACACTACAAACTAAGAACTAGAACTAATCTAATGAACTAGAGCTATTCTCTAGTCTTTTGGAATATTTATGGAATGGAATGGAATGCTTGAATTGTCTACAAAAGGCCCTATTTATAGAAGATTTCAACCATATGAATCCAAAATTATGTCATGTGAATACAAGACAAATTGGCCTTCAAAAGTCAAGGAAAATGGCTTCTTAAATTCCTTTGTCTTCATGCATTTGAATCCTTTGAATTTCAATCCCAAATGAGTTGTAATGTTGAAGAAAATTGTGTTTTGAATTAGCAATGAGTTGTTTCTTCAACTTCACACAATTCTTCACGCGGCCTTCATTGAAATTCTTCTGAAAATTGAGCTGGAAGTGAGCTGCAAAACTGGAATTCGGCTGCAACTTGCAGCTGTCATTTTCTAAGGATCCGCGAGGTGGATCCGCGATGCAGAGGATCGCGGATCACATCACGGATCTGCTCCCCTGTCTTCTGTGAGAGGGATTCACGAGCTATTTGAAACTTCCACTTGTTGGTTCGCGTTTTACCTCGCGACTCCACTTGAAACTTGCAAATTCCGAGCTTTTTGTCGTGAAATTGGCGCTTTAATTGCTCTGACTTTTATCCCTTTGATTACTCGTTGATTGAATTGAAATTTGCATTTTCCAATTTTTTTTCCAAACTTCTTGGCAATTATCCACATTTTTCCTCTCATTTGATAACTGAACAAGCAATCCTACAAAAACATGAAGATTTCACCACATTAGTCCATAAAAAATGCATTTTTCTATTTAAACCACAAAATGTAGAATTTCAGTAGAAACCCTAGTTCATTAGCCATTAAACTGACAAAAACACACAAAAACTACATAATTAATCCTATTAAAAATATGCAAAATATTGACTTATCAGTTATAGTTTTCTGTCTACACAACACTGACTATTAAGTTGAATCTGTTATGCCTAAATGCTCATGGCTGTTTTTCCCTTAAGTTATGGCAGTTATAATGATTTAGTATTTGATATCTTTATTAACATCATCTCAAAACTCTCTTGTGAACCATTTTAGTGATAGCAATTTGTTCTAGAAATTGGACATTCTTGTGGATGACTTTTGATATCAGTAATTCACTCCGGAAATAAGGTGGTCCTAACTTGTAAAGGTACTTTTATGATCTATGGGCTGTAGTACCTTCAAAAATATCTTTAACAGGAATTGGTTACTGATGAAGGTTCTTGCTTGTTGCTTTGATGTGCATATTAGTTTCAGCAACATTCATCTTCCTATATCTATATATTCCTTTGCTTTTTCATCTTTAGTTCCTTCCTGAAAGAAAGAACTGAGATTTTTCCTTTTTCTATGAAAAAATTTTGAAACTTCCATTTGGTTCATTTTGTTTTTCCGGCTGGTATCTCTAGCTCTTGGTGTCCACTGTTTAAATTATGTAAGAGTCCTTTTATCCTTCTTTCAACATGTAAAACATGTTTGATTCAATATAAAATTTTCTAGATGAATTATTTTTATTTCAGTATGCCCACTGGGATAAATCCCTCTATATGGTTAAGGATTTATGGAAACATTTTATCTTTTGTGATATGTCGCTCTACAATTGACTCAGATGTGCTCGCCCTAACACATGGTAATCATGTGAAAGACTTAAGTTTATTTTTTTTAATAAATCTTTTTTACTCTATTTACCAAGCAGTGGGGAAGTCCTAAACTCGATTATTCTGCTGCTCACCTCCTCCTCCATTCCTTTCCCATGAGAAATTTTGTCTCACTAAAAATATCAAACTCCACCATACCTTTCATTGAATGTCCATTTTCCTATCTCAAAAATTACCCAAACTAAATGCACTTGATAAGTTTATATCCAGCATCGACTCTCTCTCTCTCTCTCTCAAAATTTGCTTGAGGTTTTGTGTCCCAATGCTGAAAGGTTTCTTTTTTTCCCCTTTCTCCTGCTCTTTGATTTTCTCCAATCTCAAGAGTCAAGAATCACACATACTACTGTGTTTTCCCTCTTTCGTTTCTCTTTTCTTTGTTTTTATTTGGTGACACAATTACCTTTAGGATTTCTTTATTTGATCTTTTATTTTCTGTCATTGATCTCGCCATTTTTCTAGATCTAAGATTTTCTTTTTTTTTTTGCGCCTGATTTTCTTTATTCTCTAATTAATTCCATTTTTTGTAGGAGGATGAAACACTAAATTTTGCATTCAAATTGTATGGTACTCTACAATCTAGAACCTATCAACAAGTGCCAAGAATTGTTGACATTCTTCTTTCCAAGGTAAACATAGTCTAGACTCTCATTTTTTTCATCCTTTTTTCCCCCTAAATTAAAGTCTGTTCTTTTGCTATTTATGTATGAATTTTTAAGATTTTTGTTCTTTTCTAATCTGGTTTGATGGACATTTGTTAAATCTTTTTTAAGATATGGGAAGAATGATAACAAAAAAAAATTGCAACCTTTGTCTAGCATTTAGAGTATGTTCATAAGTTGGCTTCGAGTTGCTGTCTTTTTAAAGATCTTAGTTTTTCAGTTCGGAGATGTAGAGGTATTTTTCTTGGACAACTTTCATCATTTTTGGATATCTAATATGATCCCAATAAATTAGTGATTACGTTTCTTAGAAAATTAGTTTTATAAAATTGTCTAACTAGAGTATATACAACTGTATTCTCAAATTAATATACCAATACCATTAATTCTTTTGGAGAAGTACCAAGTGTAAATCGTGATTTCGAATTTTGACAACTACAAAACAATTGAAGAAATCAATTTAATGTTTTCCATTGAGTATATTGGCAGTTCAGGTTGCTAATGCAAATGGTGCAATTGAAGAACTCAACTAAAAGGAACAAAGGAAATTAAACTCTGTCGGACGCTCGATAGCTTGTATCGGACGTCCGATAAAAGTCGAGAGTACTCAATCGGACACTCAACCTGCAATACCGGATGTCCGATAGATAGGGGGAGTATCGGACACTCGTATCGGATGCGTATCAGCATCACCGAACGTCCGATCGTATTCAAGAAAATTTCTTAGCTCTCTGAGTGCTGTCGGACGCAGGCTCCATCGAACGCAGAAAAATGCATCGGCCATCTGATAAAGAACAAAATAGTCTTTCGGAGATTGCACCAGATGCACAACATTGTATCGAACGTCCGACAGCTCCAACGGCTAGTTGACTCTTCAGTTGCCTTCTATCCGTTGACCACTATTATCAAGGCACTTTTTGGTCTCCTTTAAATAGAGTCTTGTCTAAATTTCATAGTAACTTTTGCACACTTAGAATACAAGTTCTTAAGAGTGGTTTTAGCAAGAAAATACTCTCCACTACAAGAAAAAAGGTTATCAGTGACAACTTTTCATAGTGATGAAAAAGAGTCGTCACAAAAGATGGAGTTTTAACCACGACTTTGGTGGTTGTCACAAATGACTGATAGTGGTTAAGTCTTTAGTGACAACCCCAAATTGTTGTCAGAAAATAGTTTGCGCCATGGGACTTAGAAAGCGTGGGTTTTATATTAGTGACGACTTTATATGAGTTGTCAAGATTTGTCCCAGATTTTTTTGACAACTTTGAGTTGTTGTCGTTGGTTTCTTTTACTGACAACATTTTTTTGTCAGTAAAACACTCTAGTTATTAGTGACAATTTATATTGTCACTCAACAATTGTTTGAATTTAACAAAAATTTTCTACCTATCACAATTTTGTAGTAAGTATATTAAGAAGTAATTATTAATAATATAATTGTAAATTTAAATAAAAAATAAAGTTAACAAAATTTAATCAACTTAACTGAAACAAATACTATTTGGTAAAAAAAAAAGGTTCATAATCCTAATTCTTAACTCATAATCTGAATTCTTAAACAACATTGAAATAAAAAAAATTTTGAAATTTAATTGTCATGCTTAATTTTAAGAATATTTTCACCCATTATGAAATTTTCACAAGAACATTAAAAAGTAGCAATTAATAATGTACATTTACCATTGATAGTAATGAAAAAAAATCTTACCCATTATGAATATTTTCACAAAATATTAAAAAGTAGCAATTAATATTGCATTGGTAAAATTGTACTTGACCAAAAAAATAAAACTAAAAACATTGTTTGAAATTTTGCTATCAAACAAGGAGGGAAAGTTGAGGAACTAAAATTTCATTGAAAGGGAAAAAGGAAGAAGCGGGAGAGTAAAACTCTTAGAAAATACACAAGAGCCTCTATTCCTACTTCCTCGTACTCCAACACTTAGAACCAGAAACAAGCTTCTCTATCTTCATAGTTGCCAAACCAAAACTAAGAAACTTCTCCTCCTCATCTCGATGATTTATCATGGATTTGCAGACTCAGAAGACTATCTCCACCACCAACTCCCCGCAACAAAGGTATGTCCTCTCTCTTCTCCTCCTGAATTTCCCAAAATTTTTGCCTAATTAATTTTTCAGTAAAAATTTTTCTCTAGTTGTTTCGGGTTTCTCTTGATTTAGGGACAAAGACATCTCCTTGTCATGGGATTTGCTTATTTGGGGGTTTTTGCCCTAATTATTTTTTTGCCAACATTTTTTGTGTAAAAGAAAAGGGGTTTTATGGGGATTCAATTGTGGATTCGTGTAGCTTTGTGATGGCCGTAGGAGGGCAAATGTAATAGCGTATTTGTCTATGGTGGTGGGATTAGAAGGGAATCAATAGCTGATTTTGAGAATTTTTTAACAGTGAGTGACTACATGTGAGGAAAATAGCCGGTACAGTGGTGCTGGGTGAAAAGAGAATGGGAAATAGTGATTGGGGATTTAATTAAGTGGATAAGTAGCCTGAGATTGTAGTTACAAGGTTTGGTGACATACTTGCTACTGTGAAAGTTGTCTGTTATTTTTTTTTTGTTCAAATTTGGTTAAATGTCATGGGAATTTTTAGAGTAAATTGTTTATCTAGTTGGAGTGTGTTTTGTACTTCACATTACCTATTTTTTTTTTGTGTATTGCCCTGTTTCTTATTTGTTTGGCTGAAAATGGATCTTGATAAGAAAGATACGGACAAAACAATAGATTTTTGTAGGATGCATTTTGTTGCTAGGCTTTGTGATACTAAGTTCAACCGTTGCCATATGAAAGGTCCTTTGTGTTTGATTAATTACTGTTAACACATAGTCAAATTTGTCATTTCACTAAGTAAGGTGAATCTGAATTCTGTCTACTTCTATTAGTTTTGAAAGGCTGTTAGAATGGCTACAAGGAAAAACAATTGCTATGGACCTATGGCTGTTGGAACTTTATATGATCATGATAGCATGGCACTAGTTCTCTGTTTTTGTTGACATTACAAGGGTCCAAAATAGGAGTGAAGAAAAGACCAGTGTGCATAAATTATTTAAGACATAATTCTCAAAATTCATGATGTTTAACAAGAAAAATGTTCTGATTTTTTTCCCCCACAAGATGAATGCTAAAGTCTGGAAAATGGAGAGAAATACAAGCAAGAAGAAGTAATTTCAGATTTTGACTAGAGGCTTAACTTATGCTTGTTTCTTTTATTCATGGTTCTTTGTTTTCTGTTACTATAGATGAGTGCACAACCCAAGATTTGATTTTTAAGAAATGGGTTCAACAAAAACTTGTGCTTTCTTGTCTTTCATTTCAAATTCTACATGTCAATGCATGTAGAAAGTTTTCTTTCTATTTACAGGAAATGACAGCTTTCTTCTTTTTCCATTATATTTTCGACGTGATTGGCCAAGAGAGAATTAGTTTTAGGATGGCAGAAAGTTCTAAAATGCAAAGCATTTGGACCCGATTATGTGGAAATTTAAGTCTATAAATGACGTCAAAGTTCCATACTTGCTAGTATATGCAACTAGATCTCCTAGTTATTATAGGCTTTCATAGGAGCTGGAAAGGTGTTAATTGCAATGACATTGTGTATTGATTTTTGATTACTTATTATTGGTTATGACTTGCAATCTCTTTATTGGTAGATTGTTAATAGGTTGTTGGATATTGGTTGTTGACTAGGATTCTTGAATTGTTAGTTCTTGGCTTTTGACTATATTTACTTGGTTGTTGGTGATTGTGTTCCATGAATTATTTTTTTATCATTAGTTCTAATTGTTGATTATCAATCGTAGGTAGTGATTGTGATAGTCATTTGTGGTTGTTGATTGGGCAAGTCAATTGTATTTAAAGAAATGAACTACAGGCTTTTAGGATTGAAATTTTTTAAGAGATTAGGTTGGGAAAAGGCTCTAGGGGTTCTCTATTTGTCTTCCGTAGATGCAAATAACCACAATGAAACATTGACTGCTGTAAATTAGTACTTTGACGTTGTGGACTCGAGCGAATGATGAAGTTGATTGACCTAGAAAGTAAAGAACAAGCAAGTACCATATATGTTTTCAAGCTATTGTTGTAATCTTGAAGAGCTTTTATTTGATTCAACAAGATAATAATGTAAAATTCCAAGTGGATGAGGCGACCAGAAAATTGAGCATATCTTACTAGATCAAAGATAGGGAATCTCTGCAGAAAGACAGCATTTGTTGGTTAGCTTTCCAGGATCCACTATTAGTGTTCTTAAGATGTGCATAACGGGATTTGGACTCTCCATTGAGAGGCATGGTGATCTTTTAGTTGTTCCTGATATTTCACTGAGGTAGAAAAACAGAGAAGTCTGTCAGTAATCCAGTTCTTTCTTTGACAAGTGATGTGGAACAGTCTTCATAATGAGTCGATCATGAACACAGGCTGAAATGCTCTTTGTTCTCTTGTATATCTTAGGTCACCTCCTTGAATGATCAATTTGTGTCAAACTGCATAGAAAGTATATGACCTGTTGAGATTACTTCTGACTTTGTACAAGAATCCATTGGAGACAATTGTCGTTTAACAATTATTAGTACTAAACTTGCTATGATTTGAATTTGGGGAAAAATTTTCAATTGCCATCACAGGCAAAAGCAAGTTGTTCGATGTAAGTGTAAAGCTAGCTTCACCATTTTCGTATAGTCAGCTTGACTGCCTTCAGTAATTATTCTATTGTTTAGTGTAGCAACTAACAACTCAATTATTAAATGAAAACTTTTATTACTTTATCTGACCCTGAACTTTTGGCACTTTCTTTTAACATCTCGAAAGTAAAGCTTGCAAAATAATCTGCAAAACTAAAACTTCCTCCTCAATATCGATCCAAAAGAATTTCCCCTCTCGGTCTTTGTCCACCCTATGCAAAAAGTACATGTTGCTCTCAAACTTTCACGTTTGTATGTTATTCGTCCTCTAACTGCTAAATGTATCATTTCAATTTAGAACTTCTAAATGCCTATACTCATAGTCTTTTCGTCCATTGGAGCTATTAAAGCCAGCAAAAATAGCATGAAAATTAATTCAGGAAAAAGTTTATAATGTTTTTTTTCTAAGACTATATATAAGAGGTAAGTGTATAAAAATCTGTAATTACACTTAGTAATTATTTTTGAAGTTGTTTGCCATCATGAAAACCTACGAAGATCCTAACTTGCAGTCCGAAGCATACTAATAAATCACTGAACAAACTTGTAAAGCTTAGAGCCGCGTCTTTTGCTTTGTTTTGAAACAATTACTTAATTTATCATACAATTGACGGATTTGTTATTATTTGCAGTAGTTGAACCTGTTGAGAGGCTTCGGATTTGGGTCGAGGACATTAAAACCTGCCAATCAAGCTACAGTTTTTGCTTCAGGTAACTTTATGCTCTCTATCTTCTCTTTCCATCTTCCGGTTTTTTTTTTTGTCTTTTATTAATAGCCAGTCCAATTTGCTAGAATTTTATACTTTGTAAATCATCTCAAAAGTTGTAGTGGTGCTATACAAGCTAAATACACTATGCAAAATACTGCCTAAACAGGTGCATAAAGATGGATCTTATTTAATGGCTAAGACTATTTACTATCATGTTTGGACCTTTTTGTATGCTTGAACCTGTTTGTGATATGGTTGAATTTCATAAAAACTAGACTAATTACTATCATGTTTGGACCTTTTTGTATGCTTGAACCTGTTTGTGATATAGTTGAATTCCGTAAAAGCTATGTTCCATTTTGTTTCATTTTCATAGTTGTTGTTTGGGAAGATTAATTTCTTGTATTACAGGCTTAATTTCCTTTATTTAGCTACTGTTTTGTCACTCTAATATCATAGTTGCATATATTTTTTTTGTTAGGATAAAGGGCAGGAAAAATAGGGATAGGAGTTGGATGTCAATTAAAGATTACCTAGATCCTAAGTATTTGGCAGGAGTGAAAGAATTTGTTGAATTTGCTTATTTAGGCAAGGAACCCACATACAAGCTCCCTTGTCCATGTAAAGTGTGCAACAACTTTGAAGATCAAACTATGGAGGTCATGAAAAGTCATTTGTGTGGTGGAATTGTTGAGAGCTATACTAGGTGGGTATATCACGGTGAAAGTTTAGAATATTCTGATGATGAGGAAAATGATAACATAGATGTAGATGAAGAAAATAGTGATTCAGATGATATTCAGGAAATGTTAAATGATGTTGGAGCTGCTAACTTCGGTGAGAATTGGAGAAATTTAGGGGAACACAACAGGGATATTCCTACTGAGCAAGAAGGGGAAGCAAATAGGTTTCTTAGATTACTATCCGAAGCTGAAAAAAGCTTGTATCCAGGTTGTGATAAGTTCTCAAAACTTTCCTCTGTTGTCCATATCCTTCATTTGAAAACTATGAATCGGTGGACTTGCAAATCCATCGATATGTTACTGAAATTTCTCGTTCAAGTGTTTCCCGTGGCATCAATTCCTATTTCATACTATGATGCAAAAAATTTAATTCGTGAGTTGGGACTCAAGTGTGAAAAAATACATGCATGTGAAAATGATTGTGCCCTTTATTGGAAAGAAAATGAAAGCCTAGATCACTGCCCAAATGATAAATGCAAAGCACCTCGGTATAAATCTCCAGGTTCTAAAGTTCCTAGGAAAGTGCTTCGTTATTTCCCATTAAAGCCGAGGTTGTAAAGACTCTTCGTAAACAAGGAGATAGCTGTTGATATGAGGTGGCATAAGGAGAGACGTGTTGACAATGAAAACATAATGAAGCACCTAGAGTTGGAAAGAATTTGACAAAACTCATCCATCTTTTGCCAAAGATCCTCGCAATGTTAGACTTGGCCTTTCAACCGATGGCTTCAATCCCTATGGAAACATGAATAACGCATATAGTATATGGCCTGTAATCCTTGTTCCTTACAATTTACCACCTTGGAAATGCTTAAAGGATCCATTTTTCCTATTATCAATGATTATCCCAGGTCCTAAATGCATAGGAAATGATATGGATATATTTTTTAGGCCTCTAATTGATGAGTTGAAAGAGTTTTTTGACATAGGCTTTGAGACTTATGATGCATCCATGGGAGAAAAATTTATATTGCGTGCTGCCCTTTTGTGGACTATAAGTGATTTTCCGGCATATGCCTATTTGTCCGGATGGAGTACGAAAGGCTATAAAGCATGTCCCATTTGTTTAGATGACACTACTAGTGTATATTTGAGAAATGGAATGAAATGTTGTTACATGGGGCACCGGCGATTTTTGCCGGCTGACCATAAATGGCGTCGAGAGAAGAAGTCATTCAATGGTGAGAGAGACCTTAGACAGCCTGTTAGGACTTTATCTGGTGAAGAAATCTTGCAAAAACTTAAAGATATTGGCCAAATGCAGTTTGGCAAGGCACCTGAATTGCTTAAAGAGAAGAAAAGGAAACGCACTCAAAATCAGTCAAATTGGTTGAAAACGAGCATCTTCTTTGAGCTTCCATATTGGAGTACTAACAAAATTAGACACAACTTGGATATTATGCATATTATAAAGAATGTGTGTGAAATTTTGTTGTGTACACCGATGATGGTCAGAAAAATAGGGATACTTGGCAGGCTAGAGAGGATTTGAGGGAAATGGGTTTGAAGGAAGAATTACATCTCCAAACTCGGAGGGATTCAAAGGTGATGCCCACTGCATGCTACACCCTTTCTCGGACTGAGAAACAAAACGTATGCCAATTTTTAAGCTCAATCAAGTTCCCGGATGGATTTGCCTCAAACATATCTCGCTGTATTAAGCCAAAAGAGTGACAAATTTTAGGGATGAAGAGTCACGATTATCATGTGTTCTTGCAACGTCTACTTCCCTTAGCAATTAGAGGAATGCTGCCAAGAGATGTTTCCCAAACTTTGGTGGAACTAAGCCATTTCTTCAGAAAAATTTGTTCAAGAACTCTGTATCTAGATGAGTTAGATGCACAAGAGAAAAATATTGCTCTAATACTCTGCAAACTTGAAAAAATTTTCCCTCCAAATTTCTTTGATGTAATGGTCCATTTGATGGTCCATTTACCTACTGAAGCAAAGATTGCTGGCCCAGCACAGTATCGATGGATGTTTCCATTTGAAAGGTACTGTAAAGTCAATTTTACAATTGCATCTTCTTTTATTTCATAGGGTTCTTAAGTCGTGACATTGCTGGTTGAAATCTTATTGATACAGAAAAATGGGTCAATATAAAGGCTACGTGCACAATAGAGCTTCGACGGAAGGATGCATTGCTGAGCGTTACTTGGATGATGAATGTCTAACATTCATTTCCAGGTATTTGCACAATGTGCCTACTATATTTAATGAACCAGAGCGAAACATGGAGCGCCCTCAGAATTGTTTAGGAAAAGCATGCGTATTTTTTGGAATGGCTGCCCTTTGGGGCAGCGACATTTTGTTGCTTAAGCGAATCAGAATTGCTGAGAATACATCTATTCATCCTTCAAAATTGTGAAGAAATTGACGATTACATGAGGTAATAAATCAGCTTCATCCTATTTATTTGAGAAGTGTGATATATTTTGTCTCTTATACCACTAACCACAGCAGATAAGAACTAATGTTATTATTGCATAGGATGCATAAAGAATTGCTTCAAAAGCAAAGTGTATCGAATGTACAACAAATGCAAGATTTAAAGTTTCCAGAGTGGTTCAAAGAACGTGTAAGTATAGAACAAACTGATAGGAAACTTGTGATATTTGTATAGTTCATAAATTGCTAAACCATTACAAATTCCTATTTGGGTTTTATAGGTCACTTACATGCATGCACATGGCGGATGCTGTGATGAATTGTTGTCATTGGCCAAAGGACCTGATTTTAGAGTGATCAAATATCCTGGTTGTAATGTCAATGGATTTAGATTCCATACCAAAACACGTGAGGCAGATAGGAAAACCCAGAACAGTGGCATTATGGTGAAGGGAGAGCATTCAGATATACAAATAAATTTTTATGGTGCTGTTACTGAAATCTTAGAGGTTGAATATTCCTTCACTCAAAGCCGAGTAGTCTTGTTCAAGTGTGATTGGTGGGACTTAAACAATAGTTCGTGAAGCTATACAGTGGCAAGATATTGTCATTGAATCTCCAGGTTCTAATGATAAGAATCTATTGTCACTGAATCATGTGTCTTTATTGACAAGAGTTGTTGTCACTGAATAGGAATTCTTCATTGATGAGAAATTGTTGTCACAGTTAATAAGGGGAGTAGTGACAACATAGTCGTCAGTAAATAGTCCCTTCCCCCCTCCCGGGAACCACCATGGATGACTTTTAGTGACTACATTTCTAAGTGTATCATTGACAAGAAAGCATGTCGTCACTAAACTTTTGGCATTTACTGACGACAGGTGTTGTCACAAAAAACTCACATTTATTGACGACAATTAATGTTGTCACTGTATGCTTTTACCGACGGGCCTTCAGTGACGACTTTGCGACAACAGGAATGTTGTCAAACAAAGTCATCAGTGACAACATTTTGCATTTTTGTGATGAGAACTGGTTGTCACTAAAGACCAAATTTCTTGTAGTGTAAGTTGGTTTGCAAGCTTTTCAATTGTGAGTGAATTCTTTAATAGTGTAGTTTTGAGAGGGTTATCCGAGTGATTGTAAAACTTCTTAACTTGATTAAGTGCTAATTGGGCCAAGGAGGAAGTGAGCCTTCCATTGTACACGAGGTTGGTTGAAATTCACCAAATTGAAGTTGCTTGTGTTGAGATTTGTTCTTCAAGCTCAAGAGGAGCTTTGAAGAAAATTGGTTTGATTACTCTTATCCTTATATACAACTTACTTTATGATTCATCTATTGCTACATCTTCTATCCTTCTTGATTTCTATTGCTCATTTGTTTGACAATTTGATTGTGTAAGAGGTTACATTTCGTATTGTGAAAAAGGGGATTTATAACTTGATTAATTTTTAATCAACCTAATTCACCCCCTTCTTAGGTTGTCTTTGGGCCTTACAATTGGTATCAGAGCTTGGTCTCTAGAATCAAGTTTAACCACTTGGAGTAAAGATAACAACCAACAATACTATGTTTGTAGAAGGACAATCGGTTACTAGACCACCCATGTTCAATGGTTCGAACAATGTTAGCTGGAAGGAATGAATGATCATCTTTTTACAATCTATTGATATTGATTTGTGGTTTATTTAATGAAGGTCCATACACTGCTACCATTGATGATTCCATTACTCATGTTCCTAAATTAAAAATAAGGAATGAATTGACTCGTGAGAATAGGACTAATCTTACTTCAAATGCTAAAGCCATGAATGTTGTATATAGTGCTTTAGACACAAATGAATCCATTAGAGTTGAAGGATGTAAATCAGCTACGGAAATTTGGGATAAGTTGAGGAAAATTCATGAAGGTAGTGACGATGTAAGAGGACAAAAGAAATCTATCTTAGTCACTAAATATGAATCATTCAAAATGGAGCCTCATGAAAATGTAGATAAAATGTATTCTAGATTTAATAATCTCATCAAAGATTTAGAGGTATTAGATAAGGAATATACACTAGGTGAGAAAAACAGAAAAATCTTGAATGCTTTACCTAAGGAATGGGAAAGTAAAGTGACTGCAATTGAAGAAGCAAAGGACTTAAACTCAATGTCCATTGAATCTCTCATAAATTCTCTAACATTTTGTGAGTTAAACCTCAAGAGCAAAGTGCAGGATGAAGAAAATGCAAAGGCAAATAGAAGTATTACTTTAAAGGCATCCTAAGATGAGAATGATTCGGCCTCATTGGAGGATGAAGATATGGATGGTGATGATAGTGTTCTCGCCCTCATCACTAAAAGTTTCAAGAGGATTCTCAACAAAAGAAGATTTAGAAAAGGCGGATCTAGGAATCAAAGCCCCAACCAATTCAACACAAGATACAAGGGAAGACAAGATGCAAACAAAAAGCAAGGAGATAAATGCTTTGAATGTGGACAGCTTGGACACTATGCAGTTGACTGTCCAACGAAGAAGAAGAAGAAAGAAATAAAGAATGAAAGGAAACCAAGATTCAACAACTTGCAAATAACTTGGAATGAGTGCAATTCGGAAGGTGAAATTGAAGAGGAAGAAGAATCTGCTCAAATAGCTTTTATAGCAATTGGTGACAATGAGGTAACATCTTGCAACCCTCAATCTGAAAGTGATGATGATGATGATGATCTTGAGTCATTTGTTGGAAGATTACGTGATAGATTGAAGGAATCTTATGCTAGGAATAAAGAGTTAAAACAGAAAATTACCTCTCTCTTGCAAGATAATGCAAATCTGTTTCAAGAAAACAAAAAAGCTGAAACATGACAATGATTGCTTGATAAGAGCTGAAATTGAGTTACAACATGAACTTGATAGAAAAACAAGTCTTTGTGAAATGTTTAAGGAAAAACAAAGTGACTTGAAAAGAAGAATGGATAGTCTAGATATGATTCTTCAACATAAGAAACAAAGTTGTTTTCCAACAAATGAATTGAAACCTCATTGTAATGCTTATGAAAGAAAACTAATCTTTAGTGCAAATGAATTCACAATTTATAGAAAAGGAGGAGTAAGGTTTATTAAACCAATTCATGTGAACAATCCTACCATTATGTGCAACTTTTGTTGTGAAGTAGGTCACTTAAACCATGATTGTTATGTAAAGAAAAATATGAGAAGAGGCATGAAATGTATGTGGTTAGTTAAACATGATTCTAACCATCAAGGGCTCAAAGATTAAAGGGTACCAAATTCTTTATCTATTGTGTAGGTGAAGATGGAGAAAGTCAAAAAGGAATCAAAGTGGTTCATAGATAGTGGATGCTCAAGACACATGACTGGTGATCCATCACAATTCATTAAGCTAAAGTCAAAATCAAGTGGTAAAGTGACATTTGGAGATGACATGAAAGCCTAAACAATTGGAGTAGGAGATGTTGGTAAGAATGGTGAAACATTTGTGTATAATATTCTCTTGGTTGATAATCTAGGGTATGTGATAGGGATTTAGGGTATGTGAAAACAATGAAAACAATGCTGAAATGGAGGAAAACTCAAAGGAAAATGGCTCTCAAGAAAGCCAAGTGCAAGAAGAAGAAGACAAGAATGATGATCTAGCCAATGATCTTCCTAAAGTTTGGAAGTTTATTCAAAATCATCCCAAGGAGCTAATTATTGGTGATCCATCCGAAAGGGGAAGAACTCGTTCTTCAACAAAACCATTACTTGTCACATTTTGAATCTAAAAATGTTAATGATGTCTTGAAAGATGAAAATTGGATTCTAGCTATGCAAGAGGAATTGAATCAATTTGAAAGGAATAATGTTTGGACTTTAGTTGAGAGACCTCAAAATCACCCTATTATAGGTACAAAATGGGTATTTAGAAACAAACTAAATGATCAAGGTGAGATGTAAGAAATAAGGCTAGATTAGTGGTTAAGGGATATGCTCAAGAAGAAGGTATGACTTTGATGAAACATTTACTCCCGCAGCTAGATTAGAATCTATTAGAATGTTTCTTGCATTTGATTGTTTCAAAGGTTTTAAATTATATCAAATGGACGTTAGAAGTGCTTTTCTAAATGGTTTTATTGATCAAGAGATTTATGTGGATCAACCTCCCGGTTTTGAAAGTGATAAATTTCCAAATCATGTGTTTAAGCTTTCAAAAGCCTTGTATGACTTAAAACAAGCTCCTAGAGTTTGGTATGAGCGTTTAAGTGGATTTTTTATTTTAAAAGAGGTATTGTAGACACTACTCTTTTTACAAAACAAAAATTGAATGATCTTCTTATTGTGCAAATATATGTTGATGATATTATTTTTGGTGCTACTAATGAACGTTTGTGCAAGGATTTTTCCACCATTATGCAAAATGAATTTGAGAAGAGTTTGATGGGAGAATTAAATTTCTTCCTCAGACTTCAAGTCCTTCAAACTCAAAAAGGAACCTTTATTAATCTAATAAAGTACACCAAGGAACTCCTCAAAAGGTTCGGAATGGAGGATTCAAAGCAAGTTGGGACACCATTCAAAGCAAGTTGGGACACCAATGTGTACATCTACAAATTCCGAAGGATTCAAAGCAAGTTGGGACACCAATGTGTACATCTACCAAACTTGATAAAGATGAAGAAGGTACAAGTGTTGATGAGAAAAAATATAGAGGTATGATCGGAAGCCTACTTTATTTACCGCAAGTAGACCGGATATTATGTTTGCCATTTGTTTGTGTGCTTAGAATTTAGTGGATGTAGAATAGATAGAAAAAGTACTAGTGGTTCATGTCATTTCCTTAGCAATTGTTTGGTATCTTGGTTTAGTAAGAAACAAAATGCTATCTCTTTGTCTACAACCGAAGCGAAATATGTTGTCGCTAGTGCATGTTGTGCTCAACTATTATGGATGAAACATACTTTGAATGATTTTGGTTTATTGTATGATAATATGTCTATTTTCTGTAATAACACAAGTGCCATAAATTTGACAAAAAATCCCATTCAACATTCTAGGACAAAGCACATAGACATAAAGCATCATTTCATTCGTAATCTTGTTCAAAATGGTGAGATTTGTGTAAAGTACATTTGTTCAAAAGACCAAATTGCTGATATTTTCACAAAAGTTTTGCCTCTGGATCAATTTATGTATTTAAGATTGAAATTGGGAATTTTATAAAAGAACCCTTGAAAAATTTTTGTCAAAACTTATCGGACGTCCGATAGCTGATAAACGGACATCCGACAGTGTTCTAAGCTGTTTTTCAGAAACTCTATCGGACAGATGTGTCGGACGCTTCACGTCATTCAAACGTCCAACACACCAACAGACGCAACTTATAAGGCTATTTCTTCTCATTTCCATCAATCAACTCTCTTTTATTTCGGATGCGCCTTCCCAACTACTCAGATTACAAAAACCAAAATTCACACTTTAACTTGAAACAATTTCAAAATTGAAGGCACAAACTCGTTCATAAGCCTTTTGCAAACTATTCTATGTCAACATTTTCCATTAACTATAGCAATCCTTTCCAATCCCAAATTCCTTCAAAAACCCTAAAACTCACCTTCCTCATCTTCTGAGCTAATTGATCATGACATTCTCATCAAAATTGTTGTTTCAGTCCTCAGCATCTCATTCCTCATCTCACCATCACTCAAAACTCACACACATGATAATGGTCCGAATTCGGGGAGGATCCTCATCCACCAGACGCAAGCGTACTCTCAGAGATGAAGAGGTGCAAACTCCTATTGCCAAGCGGACTTCAAATAGGAAGAAAAAAGGTTCTGCAAGTACTCAAGAACCTCATACTATTCAGACTGATCCTTAGGTTTCTTCCCAACCCTCTCCATTGCCTCAATTTATTGATGATGAAGCTAAGGAAAAATTTGCTTTGTTTTCACAAAAAAGCTTCATCATTCAGAGATCAATTAATCCTTCTAAGTTCTGTAAAATTGATCTCAATTCTGTTCTCAAGCTTTTTGATTTTCAGAAATGGTCTCACATTATCTCCATGCCCAATATCTACTACCCTGAAATATTTTATCAGTTTTTTGCTAATCTTAGAAAAGGGTCTGAACGTAATGAAGTAAGATCACGTGTTAATGGAGTTGATCTTGTGTTTGATCCTGATGTTGTGAATGAGATTTTGAAAACCTCTATTGAATATGGTTGTAAAAGTAAAATTGCCAATTTTTTCTCCTATGAAGAAAATCCGACAAGTATCAATCACTTTAATGCTGAAAAATTGATGTCATATTTTCAATCTCCATTTCAAACTCCTACTGATGCTAAACTAGAGGACCTTTCTCCTAAAAATTTGATCATTTTCTCAATCATCTCAAATCTCTTGGTTCCTACTGATGGGCATCGTACTGATGCAAATAAGATGGAATTATATCTGTTTTACTATTTTGTTGAGAAAATCCGAATAGATTTTGGTTTTGTTATATGTAAAATTTTTGTTGAAATTGAATACTGACACTCGAAGAAAATTGTCTTATGGGAAGTTTTTAACTTCAATTTTCAAACATTTTAAAGTTCCCATCACAGGAGTATGTCCTAAGGACACTACTACTTCTATTTTCATAAAATTCTATTTTGAAAGGAAAAATATGAGATTTTATTATGGTGCTTGGTGTACAAAAGAGGCTGCCTCTGAATCTCGTTCTAAAAAGGGTCATGACACTCCTATCACTCCTAGCACATCTCAAACACTTCGTTTCACTTTTGACCCCTCCATTCACCCTAGGAAATCTTCTTCTAAAACCAATCCCTCTCAGTCTGAAGTAGTTGAGTTGCTCAAGGAGCTTAAGGATCATGTTACTCTTCTTGAACATGGTCTTATGCTCACCATGACTCCTGAGCAGCATTCTGAGTTTTTGGATAAGAAAAATTTGTTGTTTCCTACTGCTATGGATGAGGATGCTTCACATGCCAAAGAACCTCGTCCTGATCCCACTTTTGGCAGTCAAGAAATGACGGAATCTCAGACCCCTTATCATGATCCCTCCACATCTAAAAAGGGTAAGAAACAAGCCACTGATAAACCTGATAAAGAAGATGATGAAGACACGGAGGAGGAAGACCACTCTGCCTATCGCATCACTAGAAGAAGGCCCGGACCTAAGGCCACATTCACTCTTTAGGCACTTTAGGATCATTTGCACTTCACCATTAGGATGCATATTTTCTGTTTTGTTTCCCTTTATCAATGGTCGAAATGTATAATGTATTAAATACTTTGCTACTTTCCTTATTGCTACTTTGTATTAAGTATTTCTATTGGATGTTTTGGATATTAAGTAATTCAGCATTTTATTCTTGCTATATAGTATTTATGGTATTATATTGAAACTTATGTGGTGTTGATATTGTTTTTGGTACTCATCTTGGTTTTGTGGATTTGGTTCTCTTGTTGAGATATTGGTTCTGTTGGATATGTGATGGCCTTGTATTGCATTATGATCTTGGTTCTTAAGGATTTGTGATGTTACTATTAGCCTTGTTTTGCATTCTGGTCTTATATAGACTCATTGGATTTCTGGTTGAATGTTATATTGGCTAGTATTGGTACAGTCAATGGAATTATTGGCATTAGATGATTTCTGATATTGGAAATGTGTAACACATTTGGTATTGAAGATTTCAGCTATTTGAATTGTGACACATTTGGCATTGAAGATTTCAACTATTTGGTATTAAAGATTACAACTTGTTTGACTCTTTTTGAGATGACAAAAAGGGGGAGAAAGGTTATATGGCCTAATTATATTGACTTGGATGAATTCTTGGCTTGTTAAGGTTATATTGGCCTGAAATGAATTAAAATTGATGAATTATATTGGATGAATTTTTTTGACTTGGATGAACTAGATAAAAAAAGGGTTAATCTCGTAAGAGGAAGTTATGGCCTGGATATGGTCAAATGGTTTGAATGCTCAATCTAAATAAAGTATGCTCAAAACACAAGTCGTATATGATTCACAAAATGAGGGGGAGTTACATATGTTTTATGCATCAAAAGTTTTCACTTCACCAAATAAATTCAATTGTTTTGTCATAATCAAAAAGGAGGAGAATGTAAATCGGGATTCCGGATTTTGACAATTACAAAATAATTGAACGATTTAATATTTTCCATTAAGTATATTGGCAGCTCAGGTTGCTAATGCAAATGGTGCAATTGAAGAACTCAACCAAAAGGAGCAAAGGACATTAAACTCTGTCGGACGCTTGATAGCTTGTATCGGACGTTCGATAAAAGTTGACAGCACTCCATCGGACACTCAACCTGCAGTACCGGACGTCCAATAGACAGGAGGAGTATCGGACACTCGTATCAAACGCGTATCAGCATCACCGGACGTCCGATCCTATTCAAGAAAATTTCTGAACTCTCTGGCCGCTGTCGGACGCAGGCTCCATCGGACGCAGAAAAATGCATTGGCCGTCCGATAAAGATCAAAACAGTCTTTCGGACGATTGCACCGGACGCACAACATTGTATCGGACGTCCAATAGCTCCAACGGCTAGTTGACTCTTCAGCTGCCTTCTATCCGTTGACCACTATTATCAAGGCACTTTTTGGTCTCCTTTAAATAGAGCCTTGTCTGAACTTCATAGTGACTTTTGCACACTTAGAATACAAGTTCTTAAGAGTGGATTTAACAAAAGAATAATCTCATTGTAAGAATTCTAGGTCTTGAAGTGTAAGTTGGTTTGCAAGCTTTTCAATTGTGAGTGAATTCTTTAATAGTGTAGCTTTGAGAGGGTTATCCGAGTGATTGTAAAACTTCTTAACTTGACTAAGTGCTAATTGGGCCAAGGAGGAAGTGAGCCTTCCATTGTACACGAGGTTGGTTGAAATTCACCAAATTGAAGTGGCTTGTGTTGAGATTTGTTCTTCAAGCTCAAGAGGAGCTTTGAAGAAAATTGGTTTGATTACTCTCATCCTTATTTACAACTTACTTTACGATTCATCTATTGCTACATCTTCTATCCTTCTTGATTTCTATTGCTCATTTGTTTAACAATTTGATTGTGTAAGAGGTTACATTTCGTATTGTGAAAAAAGGGCATTATAACTTGATTAATTTTTAATCAATCTAATTCACCCCCCTCTTAGGTTGTCTTTGGGCCTTACAATTGGTATCAGAGCTTGGTTTCTAGAATCAAGCTTAACCGCTTAGAGTAAAGATGACAACCAACAATGCTATGTTTGTAGAAGGACAATCGGTTACTAGACCACCCATCTTCAATGGTTCGAACTATGTTAACTTGAAGGAATGAATGATCATCTTCATACAATCTATTGATATTGATTTGTGGTTTATTGTTAATGAAGGTCCATACACTACTACCATTGATGATCCCATTACTCATGTTCCTAGATTAAAAACAAGGAATGAATTGACTCGTGAGGATAGAGCTAATCTTATTTCAAATGCTAAATCCATGAATGTTCTATATAGTGCTTTAGACACAAATGAATCCATTAGAGTTAAAGAATGTAAATCAGCTAAGGAAATTTGGGATAAGTTGAGGGAATTCATAAAGGTAGTGAAGATGTAAGAGAACAAAAGAAATCTATCTTAGTCACAAAATATGAATCATTCAAAATGGAGCCTCATGAAACTGTAGATAAAATGTATTGTAGATTTAATGATCTCATCAAAGATTTAGTGGTATTAGATAAGGAATATACACTAGGTGAGAAAAATAGAAAAATCTTGAATGCTTTACCTAAGGAATGAGAAAGTAAAGTGACTGTAATTGAAGAAGCAAAGGACTTAAACTCAATGTCCATTGAATCTCCCATAAATTCTCTAACATTTTATGAGTTACAGCTCAAGAGCAAAGTGGAGGATGAAGAAGATGCAAGGGCAAAGAGAAGCATTGCTTTAAAGGCATCCCAAGATGAGGATGATTCGGCCTCATTGGAGGATGAAAATATGGATGGTGATGATAGTGATATCGCCCTCATCACTAAAAACTTCAAGAGGATTCTAAACAAAAGAAGATTTGGGAAAGGTGGACCTAGCAATCAAAGCCCCAACCAATTCAACACAAGATACAAGGGAAGACAAGATGCAAACGAAAAGCAAGGAGATAAATGCTTTGAATGTGGACAGCTTGGACACTACGCAGTTGACTGTCCAACGAAGAAGAAGAAAGAAATAAAGAATGAAAGGAAACCAAGATTCAACAACTTGCAAATAACTTGGAATGAGTGCAATTCGGAAGGTGAAATTGAAGAGGAAGAAGAATCTGCTCAAATAGCTTTTATAGCAATTGGTGACAATGAGGTAACATCTTGCAACCCTCAATCTGAAAGTGATGATGATGATGATGATCTTGAGTCATTTGTTGGAAGATTACGTGATAGATTGAAGGAATCTTATGCTAGGAATAAAGAGTTAAAACAGAAAATTACCTCTCTCTTGCAAGATAATGCAAATCTGTTTCAAGAAAACAAAAAGCTGAAACATGACAATGATTGCTTGATAAGAGCTGAAATTGAGTTACAACATGAACTTGATAGAAAAACAAGTCTTTGTGAAATGTTTAAGGAAAAACAAAGTGACTTGAAAAGAAGAATGGATAGTCTAGATATGATTCTTCAACATAAGAAACAAAGCTGTTTTGCAACAAATGAATTGAAACCTCATTTTAATGCTTATGAAAGAAAACTAATCTTTAGTGCAAATGAATTCACAATTTATAAAAAAGGAGGATTAAGGTTTATTAAACCAATTCATGTGAACAACCCTACCATTATGTGCAGCTTTTGTTGTCAAGTAGGTCACTTAAACCATGATTGTTATGTAAAGAAAAATATGAGAAGAGGCATGAAATGTATGTGGTTAGTTAAACATGATTCTAACCATCAAGGACCCAAAGATTAAAGGGTACCAAATTCTTTATCTATTGTGTAGGTGAGGATGGAGAAAGTCAAAAAGGAATCAAAGTGGTTCATAGATAGTGGATGCTCAAGACACATGACCGGTGATCCATCACAATTCATTAAGCTAAAGTCAAAATCAAGTGTTAAAGTGACATTTGAGATGACATGAAAGCCGAAAGGGAGATGTTGGTCAATTTGGCAACTTTTAGACAAATTTGGAAAGTGAATTTTCATTTTTAAGAGATTTGGAAAGATTTAATCAAGATTCTTTCCAAATTTGGCAAGGAAACAACTTTAAACAACTTTCCACTTCCAAGATAAGATCAAAGGTAGTTATTTTTCATTGTTTTCACATGAAATTGCTGCAATAATTTGATTGCAAAATTCCAAAAATTTCATTGTTTTCTTGGTGTTCAATTCGGCTTCAACAAATTTAGACAAGGGATTAAGCTTTCACACTTGGCTTTCGAGGAAATCAAAGGCTTTTCTAGGTTGATGCGAGGGTTTTATTCAAGCAAGTTTCAATATTAATCATGCTTCGAGAAAAGCACAAGTTGTAACAAAAATTTCCAAGAATTGCATGAGCAATATCAAGAATCACGATGAACACACGAAAAACCAAGAATTCCCAGAATCACACACGAACAACTAGCACAACTTGAAAAAGACTTGCGAAGCACACAAGAAACCCTAGGCAAGAGCTTTGGATTTCAAGAAACAAGCTTGGACAAATTCTGATTTTTTTTAAAATTTTTTTGGATGAACAGTACTGCTACAGTACTGATGAATAGTAACTTCCTTCTTTCTTTTTTTTTTTTTAAAGACAAACAACTCAAACCACGAAGACAATCGGATAGCAAGGTGAAATGAAAAACCCTAGCAAAAATACAACACAAGAAAGCAAGTATGGCAGTTTTGACACAATTACAAGAAACGAAATAACAAATGAATAAAAGACACGGAAGGAATATACTTGATACCGTCAAACTAGCTCTAATAGCCAAGTTGATACGAACCCACCACGAAGGACTGAACTTGTATTCCATAAAACCCGGATCTAGACCAAGAAATCAAGTTGATTTGTGAAAGAACGCTTGACCCTTCTAAACTCTAGAATGCGAATCTTGAATTAAATCTCAACCCACAAACTATTGATTTAGTGAACCAATGTTGTTTGTAGAAGATGCCACAATCAAGAGTGATTGCTTGATTAATAAGTTGGTGAATACTCGAGTGATTTCTCAAGTATTCAAAGAAAGATCTCTTAGGCAGGAGATGTCGCTCACACAAAGTGTTTGCCGGAAATTTTATTCAATAATAATGTGTAAAATTCATCCATAAGAAAGGCCTATTTATAGCCTTAAACAAGACACAAAAACCTAACTTAACTTGGATTCACTTAAGTGATCTTTTCCTAGCCTATTTCTGATAAGGATTATGTAACATCCCCTGGCCGAATTTTAATACTAAAAATCACTAAATAAATTGAACTTAAGAAGACTAATTTTGGCCTAATTACACTAATTAAATTGACCAATTACATTACTAAAATAAACGACTCAAATTGACTACATAACGAGAACATAACAAGCAACAACTAGATGAACACTTCATGAATTGATTTGCTTGCTAAGCTCTTTCTCTTGATCCAAGACTTGAATGAGCGTACAAATAGTAGAATCCTCCTTCTCAAATCCTTGGATGATACATGCACGGCCAATTTGATCTTGAATGACACAAACCAAAGCTTGCAGCGACTCTTTTAGCACAAGCCCTAGTCATTGGACCACTCGACACCATTTGAACACCACTTGAGTCACCATGGTCAGCCTTCCCTTTTGCATCAATAACACTCCAAACCAATGTGTCTCTTTGCAATCTATTTTTCACTTTTTTTTTTCGTTTCCATTAAAAATTCTTGATTAGTCATAGACTAATTGAATTTTCAAATTGTCAAAAATATTACCATTGATACCAAAAGAAGGTGCTCTTAGGACAATAGAATCAACGTTATTTGTGTTTTACGTTAGATTTTGCCGAAAAAATAAAAAATAAAACAAAACAAAAGAAAAATTCAATTATCTCTACCAATGAAATTTCAATTCTTAAAAAATTGAACAGTTCGACAAAAAAATTTATATATTGTTAACAGAGATAACATACAAAATAATACAAAAAGTACAACTTTATTTTGAAAAGCAAAAAATGCAACTTCAAAGAATATGCATCTCTCCATTTTTCAAAAAATGATGCATATAACTTCATATTGAGAAATTTTATGTAGATATGAAAGATTTGACTTATGTACATGAGAAAATAATGGTAGAGCATGCAATTGATATTTATGCAAATGTGTATGTTCTATTTTTTAATTTTTTTTATCCTCCCATCTCTTCTTACATCCTTTTCATCCCTTCTCTAACCATTGGCCAATCCTAGTTATTGGCAAACAATTAACCTTTACTTAGTGTGCAAATTTAGGTCATCCAACTCCAAAAGAAAAATAAAAATTTGTTCATATATCTAATTAAAAATCAAACAATTTTAATGGTATTATTATAATTTGTTTGTTTTGAAAAAGAAAAAAAGAGAAGTAGCAAGAAGTATCAATATTGTACAAACCATTCAGAATATTGATGCTTTTGTCAAATCATTTCATATTGGGTCAAATAATTATTTTTTAATATTAATATTTCATCTTCTTTATTTAATTGTCCTTAAAACCATTATTTTAAATTAAAAGAGGCAGGATGTATCCCCATTTGTTAAAAATTCTTTAGAGAATTTATATGAATTTATAGATACTAGCATTTTGTGATCCTTTTATTTTGTTGCTTTTAAAATAATTGTTTTAAAGAGAATTAATTAAAGAAGATGAAAAATTAAATAAAAAAGAAAATAAAAATATGCAAATATCAAATTTGTAAAAAAAATTCATAAGGAAATTTTAATGTTTAAGAAAAATTATATTTTATGATACTATAATCAAGTGCAAAGCATGTGACCTATTACTAGTAATCTAAAAAATGAGAAATGATTGAATCATACTAAAGACCACATAATTTTGACTAAAACCAACAATGGACTTGAAAAAGAAAAAAATGTGGACGTAATAACTTAATATGCAACAGTAAAGCAGCACCCTCAACAATATCATGTTCAATATTTGAATACCTTGGTAGCATTTTTCTTGCTCTTTCTGAGCAAACTTTTCAAAATAACCATAATTTTTCATTATTGTGAAAAAAATTAGGATGTTATAAATATCTCAAATTAAGCATAACCATTCAAAGCATTAAGTACCTGCTGCTATTAATCATTTTAATGCTGCAAAACTAATCACTTATTTTCAATCACATTTCAAGTACCTGCTGATGCCAAATTGGAAGATCTTTCTCCCAAAAATTTGATCATTTTCTCCATCATTTCAAACCTTTTAGTCCCTACTGATGGTCATCGAACTGATGCCAACAAAATGGAACTGTATCTGTTCTACTGCTTTGTTGAAAAAATTCGCATGGATTTTGGTTTTATCATGTGCAAATTCTTGTTAAAACTGGGCACTGATACTCGAAGAAAAATCTCTTATGGAAAGTTTTTAACTCCAATCTTTGAGCATTTCAAAATTCCTCTTACTGGTGTATGTCCTAAGGACACTTTTTCCTCTGTTTTCACTAAATCCTATTTTGAAAGGAAAATTTAAGATTTTTTGATGGTCATTGGTGCACTAAGGAGGCTATTTCTGAGTCTCGATCCAAACATGCTCATGATACACCCATCACTCCTCACACCACAAAACAACTGCACCTCACTTCTATTCCCTCTATTCATCCTCAAAAATCCTCTTCCCAAGCCACTTCATCTCATTCCAAAGTGGTTGAGTTGTTAAAGGAGTTTAAGAATCATGTTCTTCTTCTTGAATATGGTCTCATGTTAACCATGTCACCTGAGCAAAAATCATAATTTCTAGACAAGAAGAATCTTCTTATACCCTCTGCTCCAGTTGAGGATGTTTTGCATGAAAAGGAACCGTCCTGAGTATACTCCTGCCACTGATGATGCACGTGCTACAAGTTCTCAGCCACCTCTCGATGTTCCATCCACTTCTGAGAAAGGCAAAGAACAAGTCCCTGCCGAAGCTAAAGAAGATGATGAAGACACTGAAAAAGAAGATCATTTTGCATTTCGCATTTCTAGAAGAAGACCCGACTCATCCAAGTTCACTTTTTAGGCACCCTAGACTCATGTGCACTTTCTCATTAGGTTGCATTTTCACTGTTTTGACATGAATGATGTTCTTAATACATTAAGTATTTTACTGCTCTTGGTGTTTGCTGAATTTGTTTAATGTTAGATATTTGTGCTTGTTTATTGCACTACCGCTCCTTATTCATTCACCTGTTATTGCTCTTTCTGTTATTATTCCTTCTTTGTGTTTCTTCTTGGTGTTTGTTCATTTTTTTTATGACAAAAAGGGGGAGAAAAACAAACTTGGTTGGTTTGAATTGAATATGGTTGATTTTGGTTGGTTTGAATGGATGACCAAGAAAGGAGAAGTTATGTTTTTGAATATGCCTTGAATGGATATTAAACTAAGGGGAGCTATGGTTGATTTTTCGAATTTTGTTGGCTTGAATGGATGTTAAACTGAGGGGGAGCTATGTTCAATTTTTTGCATCTTCTGCTTCTAATTATTGGTGAATTGTGAAAGGGGGGAGTTATGTATGGTTATTTGTCAAATGGTTCCAAATTATCAAAATGACATCAATTGTTTTGTCATCATCAAAAAGGAGGAGAATGTTAATCGTAATCCCGGATTTTGATATGTACAAAACAATTGGGTAATTCAAACTAATGTTTTTCAATTGAGAAAAATGTCAACTTAGATCCTTGGTGAAAATGAAGACAATGAAAGAGTCAATCAAAAAGGTACAAAAGAAACTCAACTGCAGACGCGAAAGCTTGTATCGAACGTCCGATAAAGATTGAAAACTCTTAGAAGAACCACTATCGGACACTCAAATTTAAGTACTGGATGTCCGATAGACAGGGGGAGTGTCGGACACTCGTATCGGACGCATATCATCATCACCGGACGTTTGATCGAATTAAAGAAAAATTCCAAACTCTCTAACTAGTGTCAGACGCAGACTTCATCGGAAGCAGAAAATGCATCGGCCATCCGATAAACGTTGAAAGAACCTTCGACGATGGCACCGGACGCAGAAGATTATACCCGACGTCCAATACCTCCAACGGCTAGTTAACTCTTCAACTACCTTCTATCCATTGACAACTTTTATTATGCTCTTTTTGGTCCCCTTTAAATAGTCCTTTGTCTGAATCAAATAGATAACTTTTGCACACTTAAGTTACAAGTTCTTAAGAGTGACTTTGGCTAGAAAATACTCTCCAAGTAAGATTTGTACTCCTAGTGGTATGAAATTGTTTGTAAGCTTTTCACTTGTGATTCAATTCTTCAATAGTATACCTTTGAGAGGGTTATCCGAAGTGATTGTAAAATTTCCTAACTTGACCGAGTGCTGCTTGGGGTAAGGAGGAAGTGAGCCTTCCATTGTCACAACATTGGTCGAAATTCATCAATTTGAAGTAACTTGTTTTGAGAATTGGTCTTCAAGCTCACAAGAAGCTTGGTAGTCAATTGGTTTGCCTATTCCTATCTCGTCTATATTTACTTTACGATTCTTATATTGCTTATATCTTCTATCTTTCTTGATTACTATTGTTCCTTCTTTGATAAATTCATTATGTGTAAGAGGGTAAATTTCTTGTTGTGAAAAAGGATATCATAACTTGATTAATTTTAGTCAACCTAATTTACCCCCCTCTTAGGTTGTCTTTGGGCCTTACAATAAATTGGTTGATAAATTTACTTCCTGAGATTAGTAAAGATCACATTTACTTGCTTAAAGGTGTTCAAATGAAAAGATAGACCCTATAAATTGTCCAAACTAGTCCAATGCTATAAATAAGCAAAGTTTTACCAAATAAACCTTTTCCACCAGTCAATTACGTCAATTACTATAAATTTTGTATCAAAATTCTCAAAGTACCTGTTAATTACGAATCATTTTTTATACCCTTTTTTGTATAGCTATATGTCAAAGTTAGTGTATATAAATCTTTAGTTACATGACGTTACTAACTATAGTACTTTGGTTACTAGTCTAGTACTTTTAGGCACCACTGTTATATATTTGATTTTAGGGAGGTAATTGTACTTTGGTCAAAGTACAATGATATTTTGGTATTTTGGTCAAACTCACCACAAATTGATGTAATTAACCTAAAAACGCATTAACAAGATGTATCATACTTAGTATAATCACCAAATCAGTCCAGATTGATCCCTCAATTGTTGTACATCAACAAAACCTTCAAACAATGGAAATAGGAATGTGTATTTGTGCAATGTAACTTATAAAAGAGTAAATGATAAGAATCGTGCCCGAAAAGTCTAGTAAAGTCTTAAAGACTAATTTTGTTTGGACCATTGCTTCTTGGGTTGTTTTTAGAAAATTGTTAAAGTAAATTTTTTCTATTAATCTTTTATGCACTAATAGTGGGTATATTATCACCATTAGATGCATGACAACTAATTTGAATTTGAAATTCAAATTTTGCATATATATTAAGTATCTAATTGTGATAGTGTCTACACTGTCAATGTATAAAAATTTAACTTAATATTTTTAATATTTGTTGAATTTGTAAGATAAATTAGTAGGGAGAGACCAAGAGTATAATTCTCTGTATGGATTATAGTTTTTGACAAAAACTAGTTTTCAAATACAAGTTTACAATAACACACTCCAAAAAATATTTCAACTACATTCCAAATACACATAACAAAAATACTAAAAAATAATTAAAAAATTACCATTCACCACCCATCATGTCCTGCTACCTTCTCCCTCCCATCAAATACCTGCCAAAAAAGGGAAGGAGGAGATAAGGGCAAGTAAAGAGAGGAGAAATTATTAGAGAGAGAGAGATGACATAAGAGGAAAGGAGAGTGGCTAGTAAGGAGTGGAGAAGAACGGTGCAGGCAATAGAAAGGAAGAGGGTAATGAGAGGTTGAGAGGGGTGAGAGACAAACTTTAGAAATTGACAGCGGTGAGAGACAATGAACTTTAAAAGTTTAAAAATATCTCAAAAAATTCAAAGTTTAAAAAAATCCTAAAATATACCATACAAACAAAGTTTTTATAAGTACATCCATAATGCATAATCTATAAGACCCGAGACTCTATCTAAATTGGAGTGTTTTTCAAATACTAATTTTTCAAGTATAATAGTAACACACTCCAAAAACACCTGAAAACACGCTAAATACAGTCTCAAATACACCTAACAAAAACATAAATCCCATTTGTATGATGAGTTTTTTTTTTAAATGTTCATATAATACTTTACTATAACTTATTGTTGAAGTTATAGAAAATTTTTGTGAAGAAATTGAAAACTCTTTTATTTTTCTTTTCCTTTTCTTTTTCTTTCTTTTGTTTATTTTCTCTTTGTGAGGACCCAGAATATATATAGTAATAATAATAAATAAATAAATAAATTATTTCATTTTTCTCAATCTAACCGAACTGTATCTCATTTACTCATTTACTTATTTACCTATTTAAAGATTTGATAATGATTTTAGTCTTAATGATTTTATTACTTGTTGCATGTGAGAGTTCATGAGAGGGCTAAATGTGACTTTTAGTGAAGTGTATGATGAAACATTAGTGAAAAGTGGGGTTTTAGTGAAAAGGAATTTTGGAAATTAAGGTTAATAAGGGATAAATAAAGAATTGAGAGATATGGAAGAAACTCACCACACGATTTTGACAAATCGCGCGACCTCCACCAAGTATTCAAACTCCCACCTACCAATCTTCTCCAACACACCACATTGTCTAGAAACAACTTCATTTTCTCCTTGGTAAAAAGAGAGGGGGAGGCCAACTTTGACAGTGGAAAGGAAAGGAGAAAAAATTCCATTTTTCTCAAACCCTTCCCTCTCTTCTTTCTCTCTCTTTCTTTTCACTCTCTCTTTCCTCCCATTTCTCTCTCACACTCACCCTCAAGGAAGAGGAAGAGAAAAAAAGCTCTCCATTTCTTGACTCCAACCTTCCAATCAAGCTTCCCAAGTTCAAACCCATCTTGGATCTTGTCTAATCTTGGAAGAAGAAGGTTGATTAGTGGAGGATTGGAAGAAATCTTGGGCTTCATCTTCTAGGGTTTTGCTTGGGAGAAGGTAATGAGCTAAAACCTACTTATCTTGTTAGATCCTTGGTAGATCTAAATAGTCTTTGGTTGTTTAAGCAAGATTTGGTGATAGGTTGTTCAAAACCCTAAGTAGAGGACTTGAGGTAAACTCTAAGTAGAGGACTTGAGGAATCTTTATGTGTTCTTGTGATGGATGGTGTGTATTATGGATTCTTGTGGTTATATTGTTATGGGTGGAATTTACCAAGAAAATTTTGGTTAAAATCTCAAATCTTGTTGGCTGAAATTTCTTATCTATTTTCCAGCCTTTGTTTTCAAAATTTTGTGTTAATTTTTGGTGAAGTTTAGCTCAATAAACATCGTCAGATGGTAACCGTTGAATGTATGGTTGAGTTGAGCAAAAATTATTCATTTTTAGAAGTGAAAAGGGGAAAGTTTTGAACCCCTATTTTGTTGGAAATTTTGGACAGCATGCTGTCCGAATTTTGGGTCACTTTTGGAGCTTTGATTTTCGAAATTTTGAGCTTGGTTTTGCTGAAAATTTGCTCAATAAACTTTGCCAAACATCCACCCTTAGATATGTTGGTTTTGGACCAAAGTGATGATGTTTAAGTGGTGAAAAGGATTAAACTTCTTGGGTTGTCAATGCTGGAAATTTCTACTTTGTCGGATTGAGTTTGGATTGGATTTTTATCTCACTTTTTCCCCATTTTTATGGGTTGTTTAAATGAACTTTTGCTCAACTAATGTTATTAAACCTTCGCCCTTCTTTATATGTTCAATCTGGGTAGAATCAATAACTTTGAGTGGCGAACGGATGAAATGTCGGGTGTAATAAATGTGTAATCTTAGGATTTGAATTTATGCCTACCAAGTATTTGATGAATTTAGGTGAAAAATGATGAGTTTTAAGAGGTGAAAATCTCACCTTTTTCACTGTTTTGTTGGCTAGAAATTCCTCAATATTTGCCGAAAGAATCCCAGCTTTCTTTTCTTGCTTTTGTTTGGTAATTTGACATGATTTTTACTAAATACTTTTGCTAAAACATTAAGCTATATTTGTATGTTGAATTTGAGTCAAAATCATGAAGTTTTATTGGAGAGAGTTTCTTGTTTTCCTTGTTGATACGTTTCTGAAATTTTCATAAGAGCCTCTGCACAGTTTTAATACATTGGCCATAACTTGGTCTAGGAAAATTAAAACTGAGTTCTGTTTATTGAGTTTAAAACTAGACTCAAATATGTTTCAATGGTATAAATTTTAGGGCCTGGTTCACTTTTTATCAATACCAAAAAATTTATAAAGTTGGGTGAAAAATAAAACCTGTTCTATTTTATGCTTTTGTTACAATAGTGAATTGGATCTAAAATTTGACTTGCCTATGAGCTGAATTTCATAAAAATGCCTTCTAGAGATTCTAGTCTTTTGAGTCTATTTTCCAGTGATGTAAGTTTTATAATTTTTTGACCTATAGAACTCATGTTTTGTTTTTTTTTCAAAGAATGTCACCAATGCTGAAAACTTGGACTGTTTTGGATAATTTTATATCTGAATTTGTAGCTATAAACAAGGCCCATATTTTCCTTGAACCTTTTCTCCCGTATGTATGTGATTTTATTTCCTTGATTTGAATTAGAAACCTTGTGATTTTGTAAGTTTATTTTGCTTGCCCCTTGTGACTTGGAGTAGTGGACCATAATGTCCTCTATTTGCTTGATCTTAGGACTTGGAGGTGAACATGGAGGTGACTTGGTGATTGACGTGTAACAACATGTTTTCTTGCTTGAACGACTTGTTCTCTTGATTGATAACCAGACACTTGAGTGTGTGTTAATTGGGTGAGTGTGTGCTTTATCATACTCAACCCTTCTTGACTAGATTACTGTTATTTTTTTTCAAGAGAAATGACCTACCTATGAAATGATTTATATGTGCTTGACTTGATTGTTGTTTGGGTTGTCATGACCTCGACTACTTGTAATTTGTGCATGTTTGAATTTTGGGAATTCCTGAGACCTATCAGTAAGTCAATCGAATCGCAGCCAGCTATGAGGTGCTAGTCGATGAGATTTGACGAACCATGGGGTAATGATTTGTGCTCACTGGATTTGGCGTATGGACTTGTCCACTTGAGTGAAATCTTATTATACTCAAGTATTACCACCCTTGTTGGCGTTCAGACCCGGTAGGGAGTGAAATTGTGGACGGAGAGTGATGTAAAGTGGTGATCTGCGGACCTTGTTTCTTGAATTTTAAATGTTGATGGAGAGTCAACGAACTCGGATGCGATCAAGCTACTGTGGAACTGGTTTTTGGAAGCCACCTATATCGTTTGGTCCTGATGTGTTTATCTATTACTATAATTACTTGATAAATGAGCACGGATCTTCTAGTTGAGAGGCTTGAGTAATGTACTCCTCGTGAACACTGATCTCCAAGTCGAGAGGCTAAAGTAACGTTCTCCTAGTGATCACGTGTCCTTTTGGATGTTTTAATGTTTTGAATGATTCTTGATTTTATAATTCTTGAATGATTAATTATACTTCTTGAATGAATGCTTGTTTTGGAAACCTCACTGGGCGTAAGCTCATGCCACGTATTTGTTTTCCTTAACAGGACTCGATCCTAAGAGGGGTCAATGATAGCATTATGTCATTTTGGGAGTTTAAGTAGTTTTATGGTATAAATACCTGTAACCCCTTTACTTTTGGGAATATGTGAATGTAAATAAGTTGAACTCCAAATGCTCAATCTTTTGTACACGAGATTATTTAATTACTTGTGAAGATATGTAAATGCTATAGTGAAGTATTCAACGTTATGTTGTTTGGGTGGACTTTTAAGTATTTTCTTGCAAAGGATTTGTGGATTGTAGTAAGCTCTGATGAGAGTTGGGCAGGCTAATACCTTAGGGTACGCCCTAGGGAGAAGTGGGGTTGTCACACTCTCTTCCTCTTCCTCCTTGCCACCTCTACTACTCTAGTTGCTGCTAGTTGCTATCTCCGCTATCGATGCCCCTTTTCTTTCTCCTCCCTCTTTCCCTTCCACCTCATCCTCTCTTCTTTTCCTTCTCCCTTCCCTTGCAAACCTCATTTGCCTCTCTCCTAGTCATTCAAACCAGAGAGGTCATGTATATTGTGTTATTGAAAAGAAGGGACCTTAATTGCTGTATTAGTTCTGGGTATCAATGGTGAGGACTGAGGACTATACTTCCATCGTGAATCTTCTCCCTTAAATCTTTTCCAACTCAACTCTTCAACTCTTGTTTGTGCATTTTCTAGTATGTTATTGTGTTTAGAGAAAGAGTATGTGTTCTTTGTATGTGTGTGTGTGTTAATGTGCGTAGAGACGATGTAAGGAGAAAGGGCTTGAGAAAAGGAGGGTGTGAATAAATAGAAAGAGAGTAGTGGACTGGAATGCTAGGGAGGGAGGATGTACTATGTGCTGAGTCTTGGAGAGAGAAAATGGTAGGTGAGGAAGTACCAAGAACGTGGACAAGAAGAAAAAGCGGATAATGTGTCTTATTTCTTAATTTATAAGAAATGGACTTGGGGTTTTGGGCCTTTTGTGATTCATAGGATTAGTCTTCTTGATTCTTCTTTTTTTTCTTTCTTTTTTTATTGCTTTTTCATTTTTTCTAAATAAAAGATACCTATAAAATAAGAAAAATACTTATTAGAATAAAATAAATAGAAAAATGAGAAAAAAGTTTAAAGGATCAAAATTTGGTATCTACACGAGTGTATAGAGTTTGGTCTGAAAAGGGGGCATTGATATCTCTGTAGTAGAACCGATAAGCTGACTGTTAGTCAAGAGGCAAAAGTGCAAAGAAATAACATTAAAGGAAAAAGTGCAAAATATGCCAAACTTTAATGGAATTTAATGTACACAAATCCTAAACTGCACTGCCTTTTCCACATTCAGTTTCCACTCTGAGATCAAGGATAAATTTTATATTTCCTTTCTTGCTTAGTCCAAAATCATAATTCATAATCATTTGCTCTTACTATCTTTCTCTGGATAGTAGACAATGAGGGGTTACAAGATGGAGTTATTCCTACGTAATTGAATCTTTACCAAATTTTTGACATGGTTTGCATCCTAATGTGAAGCACTTGTCTATTTTGCTCCAATAACTTGACTCTTCTTTTGTGAGTTTAGGTTAGTAAGGTTGAAACTTGAAAGAGGCAAGTTCAAATTTATATATGATGTTGAAGAGATTCGCTAAGGCTGACAAGAGGAGGGTGGTGATTATACAAAGAATATTCAGGCTTACAGTGAAAGAATTGCTGATAGTGCTAGAGTGGAGCAGGAAGAATGTGAGAACTAAAGGTCCAAGGGGAATGATAATCAGGAAGAAAATAGAGAGCTGCCTTTGCTGTGGGCATGTGATTTGTTTCTAGAAGTTGTCATGTTGATTTGCAGGATCAAGTGAATGTTCATGAACCCATGAATTTTTGGGATTGGGTGAGTGTTCGAATGGAAATTCTGGCAGATCTCCAAGAACTCTTGATAGTAGATTTTCAGGATTAAAGTTGGGTGTCCAATCTGGGTTTGGCTATGGAGGACCTATGGTTCATCTGCATGCCCCACAGCAGAATTTTCTTGAGCCTCAATAGGATAGTTCAATATCAAAACTCGAAACTCTAACAATTGGTTGGCAAGTTGGGCTTGCCGATACTTCTAGGGCTCCAAAGTTTGCTGCATAAAGATGTAAAAAATCAGAATTGTCTTCAGATTCAAGAGGATAGTTTGGTACCAAACCTAATAACCCCTGCAGGACACTGGGTGCATACTCTTGTTACAGTGGCTGGGTGCTTGGTTGATAGTGTAGGACCCCAATTGGCCATAAGGATGTGATGGAAATGGAACATTAGTGTGCAGTCTAGAAGGAGGCTTAGGATTCTTTGACTAAATCTATTATTAAGACCTATGATTTCTTCTTTTAGAGGAACAAAAGGAATTGAGAAAGAGTCAAAATATAGAACTTGTAATTAGATGATCTATTAACAAAACTATTACCAATTTTAATTCATACATTCTGCAAGTTGTTATTGATATCAAACAAAATAAGTTTCATTGCTTTTCCAAAATTTTGAAATCTTTCAAGGAATAATAGCAAGGTGCGTGTAAGATTGTAGAAAAATAACATACAAATATGCATCTTTATGAAATTTTATCGGTATGTTTTTTTTTTATTATTTTGTAAGAATAATTCAAACCATAATCCTATCTAACAATATAAAAAAGTTATCTTTATAAGCAAATCACTAGAGATTAATAAAGAAGGAAAAAATAATTGAATTTATTTTTAACCTATGTTTCTAAGATGTTTGTCTTCAACTTGATCTTTCTAATTTTGAGTAATGTTAATCTCTGAATAAAAGGAAACGAATAATTAAAATCCAAAATCTTTTAGTTCTTCGTTTTGGAAATACATAGACATTGTCAATGCCCTCTATTTATTTAAGTGGGAGTAGCTCTTCATTTCTAGTATCAAGGGGACAATAATAATATAGAAATCATACTTGAGTGTTGAGATTGCTCATTTTATACAACATATTTCACGAATAATCTTACTGGTACCTATACTTATTATGTTAGATTATGTCAAGATTTTGATAATTGATGTAGTTTATTGTAAAACTATTATCAACACTAAAAAGTATACCAATGCTGTGCTATGAATAAGGAAATCTTCCCCTCTTTCCAAACATTTTTCTTTACCTAAAAATGAAAAACAAAACTAGAAAATCTATAATAATGAAATAAAAAGTTGAAATAAGTTAGTCATTATTGCCTATGAAACAATGGAAAATAAAGAGTAAGTTTGATTTGGATATATAGTATTTTTTATTTTTTTCAACAATGCCTTCATCATTAACTAATTAAAATTATGTTATGTCTGCAAATTTGATGCCCTTCTAACATTATTTAGGATTTTTGTGTAACATCAATATTGAAGTTCTATATTGGAAAAACATTTAATGGCACTAAACTATCTTATAACCAATCAATGAATATTGAATAATATTAATCAATTATAGATTTACTTTAATAACTAAAATAACAACTATTTAATATTTAATTGATGAATGACTATAAAAGTTTATCATAAGTGCATTCTATTATACCATTTACTGAAATTTAAGGGAAAAGAAAGGAAGCAAGTGCTACTCTATATGCTAAGAGCAGCAGTAGCAAAAACTTTTGTTCAACATTGAATAATATTGATCAACATGGAGCATAAGATTTGCTCCATTTTAATTTGATATTCTAAATCTAAACATTGAACTTGTAAGTTGAAACTTGGAAAAACAAAAAGGTGTAAATAGGAAAATTCAACCTGAAAGGTCTCTCTCCCCCTCCCTTCCTCACTCCCCCCCCCCCCCCTCTCTCTCTTGCCAAATAGTGTCAATTTCTAAATAAGAAAAACTAACATTTTGCTAAAAACAAAAATTCCACAGAAAAGAAGTCAATATTTATGTCGTAAAAAACAAAACCACTAAATTACCAAATCATATCCATACTTTTAATATATAAATAAATAACTAAATATATATATATATATATATATATATATAATTGGACACTAGTAAAGTGTGTATTACGTGTAAGTTGTGATTACCTTTTTTGTTACGTACTAGCAATACCTCACGTGCTTTTGTATGTGAATATATTTTCTCAAAATATAATATATTTAATATATACTAACTTTTCAAAAAATACACACACACATACTAACTTTCTTTTCGGATTGATAACATAATATTGACAAAAAAAACTGTGACAAATAAGTAAAATAATTGCAAATCATGTACAATATTTATTGCATAAAAAAAAACTAAATAGTTATTGTGTACTCTATCATTGTAAAAACTTTAAAAACAGAAGGTTATCATAACTAAACTAAGTCGCTATATATTTTATTGTATTACAAAATCAAGAATAGGAAATATTCTATCATGTTTCAATCCCATGAATGCAATCAAAATTGAGCAAAATATTTATTGAAATATGCTCATTTTGGCCATTGCAAAAGTAATATTCAGGATAACCTCATTTTTTAGTTCCAAGTAAAATGTGTTGAAAGTCATGACCTCTAAAATCAATGTAAGAATTCAAGAATCTCTTAAATTTAAACTCTAATAGTTTCATAGAAATTTTAGATAGGGCTAAAATAAAATTTTAAGATTCTTTATGGCCATTCTCAAGTATATGCAAACTAAAGTGTCAAATCGAAACCTTCATTATATTTGCCTTCTTCATAATTAGACCTTCTTTTTCATACAATTTGAAAAGTATATTTGTAGTTTTATTCTCCAATAAATCTTAATTTAAGCGATTTTATAGGATATGAATGGTCCAATTCATGATTAATATTATCTCTTTATTGTTCCATTTTTCCATTTTAGCAACGATTGCCTAAGGAGTTGGAGGAAACTAGGAATAGCAGAAAAATGGGATGAAGTGAAAGGAAATGAAGTAATCAATGAATGATTTTAGATTGGAGTATGACATTAAATTAATCACCATCATAACTCCGATTGGGGAACTTTTTTTTTCCCTCTCTTTCCCTTGTAACCATAGACTATTTCACTCCCAACTTTTGTACATAATTTAGCAAGCCTTCATTGATGGCTTGACAAAATTTCATTAAAAAAAAATGAAGCAATGATTCTTTTTGTCAATGACATACTCCTCAAAAGAATAATTTGTAAATAAAAAATTAGGATCAATTTGAGAAAAACATTTGTAAGCAATATTTTGATGACATTTTAGAGTTTAAAACATTAAGAAGTGAGGAAAATGTGAGAGAATGTGCATATAAACACAATCTTGAAAAATTAAATACAATAAAAGATGTACATAGAATAAATATTTCATTAGTTTCATTATTTGTCATTAAATATTCATTAGTTTCAGTATTTGTCAACTTTGCATCTAAGTATTTCGAAATCATTTTTGTATATTATTTTTCTTAATCAATATAGTGCAGTATGGTGAATTTAATTATTAATTTAACTTTTTATTTTCTCATTAACCATTGATTGATGATAATTTGTCTTCTCCTTCACCATTATTTTCTTCTAAACCATTATGTATAATATAGTGTACTTCAAACAACATTAAATAATAAGGGCACACTATGAAACTTAATGATTAATTAATAAGTGCAAAATGGGAATAAGTAAAAACTAAGACCACAATAGTGCTTACACTTACATTCCAAAGTACCAAGATTCATGGTACTTTTATCTAGAGTATAGATAAATATTCATTAGTTTCAATATTTGTCAATAAATATCATTAGTTTTAGTATTTGTTAACTTTGCATCTAAGTATTTTAAAATCATTTTTGCATATTATTTTTCTTAATCAATGTGGAGTACTATGGTAAATTTAATTATCAATTTAACTTTGTCTTCTCATTAACCATTGATTGATGACAATTTGTCTTCCCCTTCACCATTATTTTCTTCTAAACCACTATGTATAATATAGTGTATTTTAATTAACATTAAACAATAAGGGCACAATATAAAACTTAATGATTAATTAATAATGAGAAAAATAAAACTAATATCACAATAGTGTTACACTCACACTCAAAGTGCCAGTACCAAGACTCATGGCACTTTTATCTAGAGTATAGATATAGATAGATAGATAAAACGAGATTGCAATAGAATTACAGTAACGCCTTCATCTATAGTTAACACTTGATTTTGTGGATGTTATTCTACCTTCACAAAATTTCAATCCAAGAACTGTGAGGCCTACAAAGAAACAACGATCGGCTGCTAAAACACACTGCACCAAATACCAGCTCTGATTTAGAAAAGATCAAAGAAAACAAAACAAGTGGCTTGTCGAAAAATTCACTACTCAAGTTAACATGCACATGATTTCGTCTGGCAAGCTTTATACAATAGATAAAGCAGTGACCAGATGGCTGAAATAACATCCAAGAATATCTTTCCAGTCCTCTGCAACTTAAACAGCCACCTGCATAATTGCACAACATTCAAGACAGCATTCTCTACAACCTAAGCTTCACTCTTCTGGGCCACCAAAAGCTCGCTCTCATTCAACTTTTTGAAACTTAACTTCTTGTTTAGAGCACCAAGATAGGCCCGAACACTGGAAACAACAATGTCCATTGCCGCACCAGTTCCACTGCAGCAGCAATAAGTAATTGAATCAGTTTGATTCACGTCTAGAATAGAAACAAGAAGTTCCTCTATTTGCCAGGATAGCTAGTATTCAGCATCAATATTATTCATATAAAGATCAAGCATTTTTTTACCTGAATGCCCGATACATTGCTTCTCCAGTCAAGGCATGAGTGGATGTCTGACTATGTCCACGAATCAAAACTCTGGTTGTGGCTATAGCATCAATGCCTTCTGTGACTGCATTCATGGAATACTCAAGAAGTATTACAGGAACCTGCGTGCATTAATGCAAAAGACTTCAGATGCTGAATTATAGAGGCAGCATCCAAGCAATAAAGGGGGATTTACAGTAGTCATCCATAAACTAATAACACAAAAATTGCAGGGCTCTATACAAGACAAAAAGGCAAAACAATTTTATGTTTAGCATATAAGTGATCATTGAAGCACAATTTTGTAGGCCAAACAAATTCATCACAAACAGATTGATTTGACTGAGCTTTAGCTGAAAATTTGTGGATAAACTGAAGTTCATTACCAAAAATATGCCAGTAAGCAAATAAGCAGATACTTTTAACAGATTTCAAGAACCAGGTTGAAATGGTTCCTGCAAGCAAGATTCTTAAACATATTATTATCCTGTCCATTTTTCACACCACCTACCAACCACCACAAACCGTACCAAACTTTATTCCAAAGCCAGTTGAGGGTGACAAAGAAAATAGAATACTCAAAAGATAGAAAGCAATCGTTTCAGGGCCCCCACAATGGCTGGTTTCAACTTCAGATTCAAAGAGAATAAATTTGAAGTTGTCGAACCTTGGTAACGAGATCAACTGCTTTGTAAGCTGCATCTACTGGCCCAGCTCCAACAGAGCATTGGATATGCTCTTTACCATCAGCATCTATGAGTTTGACAGTTGCAGTAGAGAGACCAAGAGTTCCACAAGTTACCTGTGCCCATTCAATTAAAGTACTGTTTTGCACATTAAGGGACAGCTAGACAACAAACAACTAACTGAATTTCAGTCAAATACCTGTACATCTCCAAGTTTCCAGAAAACTTGAGGCTGGAAAACCTCATCTGACACTAGTGCTATCAGGTCCTCATCAGTTATGCTCTGGGGCAACAAAAACACACCCCCAAAAAAAAAAAAAAAAGGTGAGAGAGATAGAGAGGAGACAATTCTGTTATGTCAAATTCAGATAAATCACTGTGAACCAATAGATGTTCATTCAATAGGAAACAAGATTCATAAACACGCACAAATAAACTAGGAAGACATAGGCCAAAAGTTCTTCCATTCATATGCAGTAAAAGGACATGGCAGCAAATCACTCCCAGACAGAGTTGAAACTATTGGTAATTGCTGTGAGATTTGAGAGGTAAAATCTAAGTTAGCTCCATAGTGGCAGGCTGACATAGATTCAAAACCGCCATAAGAGAAGAATGTAATATGGATCACAAAAATTTAGCAGCAACATAGCTTCTATCAGCCTTTTCAATATATATCCAATATGAGCAAAAGAAAACAAAATTCATCTAACTATCAACTAACAGCATTGATCCGAAAAACTAAAAAAATGAACTTCCAACAGACGTTTTCAGGCACATGCACTGGAGATTATGCCATGAGACTTTTTATGGAGAAAACACATTAGTTTTGGCAATAGGCCAATGCATGGAAATGGATGGAAAAAAAAGAAAAGTAAACAATTATTCTAAACAAAATGCTTCAACATGGGATCAAAGAAAATCCAACTTATTTAGAGAGAGAATATTTGCTAGATTGCTAATTTGGACATGCATGAAAAAAGATGACATACTCAAACACAAGGGACCAAAGTAGAGTTGGTTTTCTTGGAGACATTTAATGTGCCTTAAAGCCTCTAAAGGACTCATGAGTGCAGCCTTGAAAGGTGTTCAAACACTACCTCAGCATCAGTAATTTGGAAGCATTTTAACAGAAAAATAAGAAAATAAGATTTATCAAGAAGAAGTTGTAAATCCAAACTTAGTATCAATCTTTTCTTAATATGACACATCCTTTATTCAACTTTAATGTATTGTTGTCCTCTACTCGTTATCTGGGTCTATGCATTTTTGGGCTGTTAAATTGTGTGCTCCAGAGGCAGCAAGGAATGTTCACAAGCAATTGTAAAAATAATAGACAAAATACAGGGGCATTTCCAGCATTTGACTGCACAAAAGAGTAACATAATTTCTAGTTACTGACTACTGCAACACTTTGCACACAAGTAACACATGGGATAAACGCACACCACAAGAAAGGCTGTGAAGAATAAGTGCCTCTGCAATCTTTTAACAATCTCAACTATAAGTGAGCTGCATATATGATGCCTACTGAAATGTCAGTACCTGTGAAGAATTATGTATTGTGTGCCTGCTCTCAATTCGCTTTAAATAAGTTAATTATGTGTCTCTGCAAGCTAAAAGTGCTTCTTATTCTAAACTGAAAGAAGACTGTCTTGCAAAGCAACTCTGGAGGCCATACTATAGCAGCCTTCCCACTCAAAAACTCATGAAAGACCATGATTCCTATTTTGGTCGCTTTGATCAGATGTAAATGCGATCATTCAGGAAACCTTTTCCTAATAAAATATCTTAATTCGAAGATGTCAAGATGTCATTTTCCTGACAATTGGTGCTGGTGTTTGGACGACAGTTTGAATATCTTCTAAAGCTTGTATTATTGTTCCCTTTTTTTTTATTGGGCAACAACAGTGTTGTCAAATCAAAAAGACTTTAGAAAACAATTGATAACAGAGAACATGTAAAGTGGTGTTGGTCAGTAGTAGAGCATTTGTATTTTGAATTGCAGTTTAAGCTGAAAATAATAATTAAATTACTAATGGTGATACTCCCATCAGCATTGACACACAGATCAAAGAAATGATATGAAAATTCAAAGTCAGGCATGAGTAACAGAGGTCACAAAAGTTTGTGTAAGGTGCTTTGATTCACTTCTGAGATGTTTCAGGAAAAAACTGGCTGTTACATAGTATGTAAGTTATTTTGGAAAAGAGAGGAAAATCAGGAACATACTTCAACCAGGAAAATACATTCTGATCATTGATGCAATTGAAAATGCTGGCAAAAAATTTTCAGGAAATCAGTCCCACTAAATATGTCCGAAATTCTATAGCCATTTGAGGAATTATTTTTTGAGTAGCTTTATAAAAAGTTAAAAGGGAAACAAAATCCTAATGGCAATATAGCATGATTATGAACACATATTTTTCCAGTTCTCTGTAACAAGTCGACTGCACAAAGTTGAATAATTTAAGGTATGTCAAGAAAGGAATTGAGAAAAATCAATTAAACCAATTTTAAAAAATGGAAGAAATTCAGCAATAATGTGCTAAACCCACTTTAGAGTAATTGGTAAGAGGACATCATCTGTTAAATGCATGATTCGATATCAAGAGGAAAGAGAAAATTCATATTTAGTGAAGATGTAAAAGTCAAGTTTTTAACCGTTATGTCTGCACCATTTCATAATTTAGAGTAGTTTAATTGGTAGAAAAAAGAAACAAATGGATATCTTCTTTTACTATACTCTGAAAGTATTCAATACAGTAAATTCAAGCTAGTTGTGTGTCCAATCATTAAAGACCCACCAACACATGGTCTGCAAATATGCCAGTTTTGAAAGTTATCAAATACAATAAACAAAGGAATAATTTTAGAAACCTCCCCTGAGGTTTCTAACAATTACCTGCCTCCCCTGAATTTCTGAAAATCTCACTTGCCTCCCTTGGATAGTAAGTGATACAAAGTGATTTGCTAGTCGATAAAGTACTAGATATAACATTATTTAGCTTGGATTTTAGGCTTTATGTCTCGTGATTTCATCATCTGCAATAGGTAATAAACTTACTTGAAGGCTGTAGATTTAGAACTAGATTATGGAAATATCATAATCCATGAAATACATGTTACTTGACACTTAGATGATGTCCCATTTTGATCAGTGATTTCATGAAAACTATGACTGCTAGGTACTGTTGTTGTCTCGATAATGCTTATCGGGGTTTACAGGATGTCTATTTCATGTGTATTCAATTTTTCTTTGGATTTTCTGAATTTATTGAGGGAAGTAGTTGCCAAAAGTTGTTTGCTATGATGAACTTGAATTTGATTGCTATGATGAACTTCCAATGTAATTAAGTGAACCTGATATTTATAGAATATGTTAATGTAGTACTGATCATTAAGGAACTATGTCTTCTTGTCAATTTACTACTTCAAATATTTAGAGAGGAAGGCTTTCTAAGAGTGCTGTTACCAAGTCTGAACAAGGGAAATGCGAGTGCTTCTACTGCTTCACAACCAAACCCTACTGTGCGAAATGAAGGAAAAGCAGTTAATAGCCATGCTGATTCTCAGACTTAAGCAACTGTAAGCATCAATGCAGCTGCAAATGTGGACTCTAATAGTCTCAGCTGTAGTTTCAGCATGTGCTTCTAAGTAATGCTTCAAAATTGTCTCTTTTGAAAGAGTCAAATGGAACTATAAGCTATGCCATAGTATATGAACTCCTATTTAGCATATGTGGCCTTTTGTTAAATGGAGCTTTGTAGTTTCACTTCCAATATTCTGGCCACTCATGGTCTTTGTGAAAGTTATGCCATAGTATATGAACTCCTATATAGCATATGTGGTCTTTTGTTAAATGGAGCTTTGTGGTTTCACTTCCAATATTCTGGCCACTCATGGTCTTTGTGAAAGTTATGCAATCCTCACCATCTTTGTGAAAGTTATGCCATGGTATATGAACTCCTATATAGCATATGTGGTCTTTTGTTAAATGGAGCTTTGTGGTTTCACTTCCAATATTCTGGCCACTCATGGTCTTTGTGAAAGTTATGCAATCCTCACCATCTAATTGCAATTCTAGAGTTAGATGGTGTTTTCTTCATGCGTGGATTGCAATATTAAGTTATGTAGGTAATGGTGTTGACTTCTAGATTGCGTCATCTATGCTGTATTTGCTTATGTCAACTGGTGTGTTCTATTATGCACAAGCTTTTCATGCATGACTCATTTGGCTTCTACTTTGATATTCTGGGTGAAAGAGTCCTGAAAAGTTATATATGACAAATCCTTTCTTGAATTATCCATTTTATACGTAAATTGCATCTTTTCAATCTCAAACTATATTGGTTTCCTTTCTGGTAATTGATGATTAGATTGACTCAAAATGGTTGATACGGTGTTACATCACTTCATATCCTACAGGAAGTAGCTATGGAATCTCCATAAAGAAATTTGTCTTCCAAATTCTATATTTCTGGTCCTTTTATTCTATTTATTAGCATGAAACTTAAGCTTCTCTCATCTTAACAATGCTGCTGTAACTGCTAAAAATGTCTTCCAATTAACTTACACCCCTAGTCTTTTGCTCTTTGCATTCTAAATTTTAATTGACATAAAAAAATTTTTAAAATAAATTGCTCCAAGAAATGCAAAGGGCATTTGTGGTAAAAAATTCCATTCTCTCCTGAAAGTACTTTTTTATGGTAATTTTTTCTGAATTGGGCTGACATGGTACACAAAAAAAATTTCAAATAACACAAGTGAGATTTTCAAAAGTTCAGGGGAGGCAAGTGAAATTGTCAGAAACCTCAAGGGAGGTTTCTGAAATTATCCCATAAACAAAAACTCGATTTACCTTTTTGTTTTCAGCTACAGATTTAAAGCGCGGAAATAGATCGTCCAATTCTTTACGGTCAATGTCATACCCAAGCTGCAACGGTATGATAAGATATGACATAACATGAGGTACCCAATGAAGGTATAAAATGTACGCATATTAGAGAAGGGGTGACTGAACTTTACCTCCAAAAGTTTGGCTTTCAAAGCATGACGTCCACTGCAACAAGAATACAATAGAAAAATTAAATAGCTTTCATGGACTCAAAGGAAATACCACACTTCAATTTTCCTATTTCAACAACTTTGTGACTGATGCCAAGCAAAATTTGGTAATCTGCAAGCTATCCATTTTATCAGCTCAAACTAGCAGCACAAAAATCAAATGACACTGACAACAGTGACAACAACAAAGAACAGTCACTACATTTTCGATAATGACATGGATTTCCAGATACACAGAACGTGAAGGGAGCAAAAGCATACAAAAGTTTCATTTCAGCAGCAAGCATGGTTCCAGTCTCGGCAGCCATTTCTGGGAAGTAAAATGCAGACTATCAGCTGATCATGACAAATTAAATTCACAAGAGAGCCTTAACAATGTGAAGCTTCAGATCTGGAAAATCAGTCCACTTAAATTTACTTGGAAACAAACACTATTTGGCACCAGAGATTTTCTCCAGTTGAATAAAAAATTCAACGAAAGGCTCTTGATGTAGGACAAGACAGTGCTAGCGGAAGAATGAGAGGATATTTGAACTTTTTTAAGGCTGTGAATGTTAACCTTGAAAAGCTTTTTAGGGGATTTTTTTTTGTTTGTTTGTTTTGGGGGGGGGAAGGGGGTTACCTTGAGGAAGAAGAACAAAACAAACTAAACAAAAAAGTCAATCCTTTATTCATCGATCCTATTTCCTATGCTATATAGAATGAAAACTATTTGTAGAACTTCCCCTAATAGCTACTACTCTGATAACTTACCTCACACAATAAATTAAGTCAAAGGACTCAACGACACAATTGCTGGAAATTTCTCGCAAACCAGTCAAAAACCAGAATACCCCTTCAGACCTAAAATTTCTAAAAAGTACCAAATCTAAGTAAAACTAAAATGACGTTAAACAAGGACACTTAATTGACACGTTCTTGTTCCTAATTAGGCTGCTTATCTTCAAGGGATGCCTAAGTCAAAGCTTAAGGAACACTATGAATATCTTTAATGTTAGATTGCCAGCTTATTCTTGAATACGTCACTTTCCCCTGGCTGGAGAAAACTGGACCTCGAGTACCAAGAAAACATCCCTTTTCACGTATTTGAGGGTGTAACAAGTAAAGCAAGAGCTTCATAGGCTGAAAATTGAGAAACTCTCCAAGGAATCCAATTGTTGGAGCCAATAAAGAGAAAACCTTCCAGACTATGCTCCTGAACTCACTGAATATCCAACAGACCATGACCTTTTTTCGTATGATCTGTTACAGTAAATTCATCCTCTTTGGCTGAAGCAGGCCCTCTGCAGCCTTAGTTTCTGGATTTTATGCACTTAGGAATCCATATCTGCCTCCGTTTAGGTACATCTTCAATCAGGTGCAGGATCAATATTTTGAAGTGTCATTTCTGTTTTGCCCTCAACAAAGTTATGAAACTCAATTGTATTCTAAATTTTGGGCAGTGTTAAACTCATTGAATTGAGCTACCAGCAATTACTTCAGAGTTATCGACTTCCACAAGAGGTTCATTAAACAGATTCACTCTCTCTACCCTCACCCCTTGTTGGATGATAGGGAAAAGTTAATCTTCTTGCTGTGCTAAAGGCAGCACGAACTGATTTGCTTCAACAATATTGCAAAACTGCTAACTTCTTGTAGAAGGTTCCTGATTAATTTGGTTTGGGCATACAAGTGGAGTAAATCTTGGCTCATAGCCTTCAAACCAGTTTCAGCTAAGCATATAGGATTTTCTTATAATTTTCAAAATTATGGCCATCAACATAACTCCAGAGAAGCAAGCAATCTACAAAAATATCATAAGATGATAAAATTCATTAAAAGATGAAACAATTATGATAACGTGCTAGAAGAAAAAAATCAGTTCAGCCAGTTATATGTAAAGAAGAAAATGTGGCTCATGAAGAAGCAGCTTGGGCTCTTGATATCAAACTGATCTAGAGACAAGAATCACAGTGATCTCACCCAGAAGGGCTAGCAGAAAAATGAGAGGATCATGGGACTGTTTTATGGCTCTTAACAGTACCCATGAACAGTAACATGTGGGGAAAGAGGGGAAGAGGGTGATTTAAGAAATCTCGTGGAAGAATAATAGAAACCAGTAAACAGAAAACTCCGTTCTTGATTTGTAAATCTCTACCTGAATAAACTCAGAACATAAGCATTTATAACAAACTATAAACTGCCCTAAAACATAATAAAGCACCTATTTAAATAGGAAAGCAGACTAGTTTAAAACTTCCCTTAACAGTTATAACTCCAATTAGTTACCTAATAAAATAAATAACTAAAAAGCACTGAACAACACATTTTGCTCGAAATTTCATGCAACCACTTGAAAGACGAAATTACCTCATAAGATCTAAAATTCTATAAAGTACTGAATCTCAGTTAGTCAAACTAAGATGAACTTAAATAAAGACACTTAATGATGCATTTTTGCTCCAAAATTAGGCTGATTATCATCAAGGGATGCCCAGTTGAAGTTTAACGAATATCATGAAAATCTTTAACTTTAAGATTTCCCAGAGCTTTTTGTTGACTGCTTTAGCACTGCTGCACAAGAAAAGAAAACTATATCGTCCCTACTTGAAAATTAATAGCCTTTATTCTTGGAAAGAAATTATCTTCCTTTTGTCTTTTTTGATACTTTGGGAAAAAGAGGCATAAGGTACATGCTTTAAGACAAAAAGTGATCAACTTCTGGTTTTCTTTTTTTTTTTTTTCTTGGGATTCCATAACCAATGGGGACAAGAAAAAAAGACAGGAACAGCTACTTTTATATGAACTTTTTTTAAAGCATTGAGATACAGGAACAGCTACTTTTATATGAACTTTTTTTAAAGCATTGGGATATTTAGCTGTTTATTTAAACTAAGCTGTCTTTTTTAAACATATTTCACTCTCAGGTGCTGTCAGTGAATTAATGTCCTTCAATAGTTTGATATGTTTTCTTCTAAAATTTAATGAGCAAATGCAAAACACTGTACATGCCAAAGAAAGAGAATTTGAAGATGAGAAACACCATTACCAGATATACTGATCAGTTTGAAAAATATACAACGGAAATGTTACCACATACCTAAGTTTACCAAGGACAATTCCAGACTCATTACTACGAAGCAGACCAATATCTTCAGGAGACATAATCTCATATGTATCTTTGTTTTTAAGCATCCCATCCTATAAGAGATTCAATCAAAAAGAAAAAGATAAGAAGCAAAGATGGGGAAAAAGTTAACAAATGCAAAACATCATATTGTATCGAGCACAAACAAATTTTGCATGATGGCAATTTTGCCATTTTGCTCCCTGAACATTTTCACTAAAACAGATTTCGTCCCTGATAAATTATTTTAACTAATTTAGTCCTCAAACAAGTTTTTACTTCCAATGTAGGACTTTTGACCTAATTTTATTCCATTTACATGGACCTACAGGGGCATAATTGGTATTTAGGCCTAATTTTCTGTAACTAACAGACAAAATAGATTAAAAAGAAAATTAAAATTGCTTAACATCTAAAATAAAAGGATGAGAGCTATATTGAACGTTAAGCAGTTTTAGACATTAAGCAATTTTAATGATCTTTCTAATCTATTTCATCTGTTAATCATAGAAGGTTAGACCAGTGTAATGATTATACCCCTATAGGTTTACGCAAATTGAGTAAAATTGGGTCAAAAGTCCTGCATTCGAAGTAAAAAACTTGCTCAAGGACTAAATTGGTTAAAACAATTCATTAGGGATGAAATCAGTCTTAGTAAAAATGTTCAGGAACTAAAATGGTAAACTTCCCTTGCATGATTAATCAGGTGTAAAGAGAATTACAGCAGTGCAGCTGAATAACTGGGCAAACAAAAGAAAAGAATTAAAAAAGAAGAACAATAACAATGTGCAATAGAGGATACAAGATGAAAAGATGTGAGATCATAATTACATTGAATGCAGACAACAAAGAAAATACTTATATCCCAGGAAGTAATCCTTAACATTAGAACTATACTTCTAAAGATCATCTTTCATGGGCTGAAGTGATCATCCTACAAGAGTATATTCCATAACACTTACGATGCACACGTGCAAGAACAGTGACATAGGATGATAAAGAAGAAACATAGCCTTGAGAATTGATATATTGTTCTTATACTACAGCATTAAAAAACTCGAGGTGTAATTGAAGAAAATGAAGCAGTGGGAAAGAAGTTCAAAAAAAAAGTTCTATACAGTTTTCATATCTCTCTCAGTTTCATTTCATGAACTTTGAAAAATCATGTAATGTTATTACCTAATGACAATTTTTAGCTAGATTCAAACTCAATAGTCAGCCCTTTATCAAATCCTGTTTCAAGGAACAGAAATTGACTTTATGCCAACTAAGTGAGAAATGACTTTTTTGTGCTAAAAATTGCCCCAAGAAGCAGAGATGTTTTCCAAAATCTGAAATCTGGTTTGAAGATGATGGTGTACAAAATGGCCCCAAAATTTGGAATTTGTGAGCAAGTGAAGGAGTGTCCTTTTTTGTTAGTACAAGGGACTGGAGTTTGTTAACAAAAGGTAAAACTTTATTGCTCTAAGGAGAATCAGCAAGTAGAGAGAAGCAATAACATCAGAAACCTACCTTGAGGTAACTATAGCTAGTTTCCCTTGCATTCAATAATTACACTTGCATTCCATGACGATGCTATAGCCCAAACAGAATTTATAAACTCACGATAATGACTATATTGACCTTCACCAATATCAAACATGCAGTATAAAACAAGTCCATATTTGTCAGCTTCACCACCATCCCACTAGCAGGCAAAAATATTTACCTCTCACCAATCCTAACTTTTAAACCTAATCCGCCAATCCAAAATTTTCACCTTCACCCTAAATTATAGACTCCCAGCCCCCTAAACTTTCTCCAACACCATACAAACTCAACTACTCCCAACCATGGCACTGCTGTCCCCTCATTTATCCTCTATTCCTTGCTAAAAAATGGGGAAAAAAATTTCTTTAAAATCCACTCTTGGCACATCTCATTTCCCACAAGATATAACATTATTTACCAAGCATCATCACTACAATATGAAGCTGTCACCTCCTGGCCTTAATTGGAATTAACTGCTCTTATGAATTGTTCTGGAGAAATTTTTTCAATGAGCTCCAGCATACTTGATTCTTTTACTAGTAGAACAAAAAGAATTTGCTATTAGCTATCTATGCCATTGTCAATATATTTATCATTTCTTTTTGGGTTGCTTAGTTATGTGGTTAGCTTTGATTGTAATTAGCATATGCACAATGAATAGCATATAAAGCGGATAATTTAGTATCATTCTGTAATCTTGTTGTGATGGCCCTTAAAGATTCCACTTTACACCGAGCCCCTACCAATAAAAGATGTCCAACTAAATCAGTTATATCTCATCAAGTGTGACATGGCAAGCATAAGTTGGAAGATTAAATATCTTCTTCCTTCCATATCATCTTTTTCCCCACAGATGAGCTGAATCTGTTACGTGAACCATAAACTAAGGGAGTGAAGTGGAACTACAATCATAGAGAAGCTGGTCTGGCAATGATATACATTGAGAGCTGCACAGGTGGATGGAAGATGGCTTCTAGCATAAAGTCCACCAAAGTTCTGAATACTTCTGCGAACAGAATAACACAAAACAAGGGCCCCCAGAGGGCACCAGTGCATGCTTGGGCACACAGGCAGCAGTTGTGCCTACTTGCATAATCTAAGCACTTGTGAATAGGCATACGCCTTTGTCTCCTACATGCAGGCTTTAGGTTTGGAAGATGACTTTCATAATCTACTTGTTTCTTTGCTTGCAGTTGACTTCTATGTTACCAGAGTCGGGTATGAGCATGTGTCTAAGTGTCTAGATCATCAATCATATAAAATTAGTACAGAGACACATCTAAAGGGACAGACACTACTACATGGGTACAGGGAAGATTCTGGCAAATATACAAATTATGTATATGGACTGTTGTTTATGTATTAAGGAAGAGGGATTTTTTTTTACTTGGAATTTTTGAGATTTCTTCTATTTAAGGGAAATTTAGAAATTTTTTATAGGTCACAGTGTTCCATTTCTTTCTGTTTTTTATTTTCTTGTCCACCTGATCATCTTCTTCCTTTTCAATCTGAAAGTCCTAAAGTTTTCTACTTCGCTTCCCATTTATCCTCCTCCTTCACTATCAAAATCCAGCAGACAAAAAAGTCAAAGTACCCAAAGAATTTTCAAAAGTGTCCTGTATGGATCCCATGCCAGTACCACTGTCATGTCATGCATGGAAATGTTGAGGTAAAACAAAGAGTTGGAGTAACATAGGTTGACTTTGTTCTTTATTTTACTCCCGCTTGAGTAGAGGGATGCAATACATGTTGGTGATAACTAGTAACTGTAAGAAAGTATGTTTCTTTACCTTGAAATAAAGAGTTAATTACAATTACATCTCCTGAAGTTTAGCCAAATTAAAAAATCTACCTTAATGATTTGATCAACTTACAACATCTACCCTATAGTTAGACCATATTACAGACAAACTCTCAAATGGTATAATACTTTCAACTTCTCCCTTCATGTTAGTTAGTATTAGCCCCAAAGAACCCCTTTTGCAACTTGAATTTGGTTACATTACCTCGCATGTGGATTTTGGATGTCAAAAAATGAACCTATAATTTCTAATGCTTCAAATAGCCCACATTTATCAAAGATGCATCCTTCATGTGTAGTAAATTTTCAATGAAATTCCCAAATTACCAATTAACTCCTGTTTCTCTCTTCCTCGAATTTTTTCACCTCCCTATAGGTTACAGCAAGTATAACCAAAACCCTAGTCACATGGCATCACTTGCAGTTGCTTTAGACACAACTGCTGTATACACCATATGCAAAAATTTTCCAAGTCTCTATGCATATAGTCAAAATTGCATTTTTAAACTGAATAAAATTTCGATTTTAAATGCACAGCTTAGCATTAATTTTTTTTTCCCCAGAACACTCCCTTTAACAGAAAAACTCCAAGAAAGACATTACTTCAGAAATAAGAGAAAAAATTAACATTATGGACAAAACAAGACAATTTTGAATAACCTAACAAGTTTCATTACTCATGTAATCTAGCTATCCTATAATTTCACACCCAATACTATCCAAATGCAATAGATTCTTGTTGAATGGAGAAGATGGGAGAGTCTGATAGCAGTAGGGGTGAACCGTAGACAAAGAAAAAGAGGTGAGTGGAAGAATTTTTCTCAAATTCTTTCATCTTCTTTTGTTTTTAATTTTTGTGTAGGTAGCACTTGGTTGTTTTCTTTAAATTCGGGTTTATCTTTTCTGGGATGCATTGAGAGATTTGTTTATAAGTAATCTGCTTAAAATTGGCCAGCTAGACAATTGATATGGTTAAAAGTATGCATGCTAGTTCAACTACTGAACTTGAAAAACCTCAGTTTTTCAGCATTTTAAATAATGTATCTGTGTCTCTCAGTACATTTTCTCCTCTCTGTCTCTCCTTCTATCCATTCTTAATTCATGATTTTGCTTTCTACCATAAACTACCATTCTCTTTATTCGAATCTTCTTTTTCAAGCACAAATCATCCCTTAGACCTTTAGTTAACCATCAACCACCAATCTAACCTGCCCATCAAAATTAAGATTAACAGTTTTAGTTCTAATTTTACAAAGATATCCCATACAGGATGGAAAAGATACAAAATTCACGTAGGATTGTTCTTGTTTTTCTAGAAAGCATCCATACGAGCATTCATTTTCATTATCAAATGAATATCACATCAAACTATTACAACAGCAATTTATTCTTCTTTTGATATTTTTATCCTATACCAAAAAAAGACATATTTAGACAAGTAGGCCACTAAAACCTATACGAAAAGCCACTAAAGAACACAACTAAAGTTATATTCAACATGATGCAGATGAAAATAATAGATTAACTTAGTGAAATGCTACACTACAATTGAGCATTGAATAATAAGGAGGCACAAATGAATGCAAAAGCCAAGCACCATCAGATAGCAACACAAAATAGCTAAGCAAGCAAACCTAAATAACCAAGAGATATTGAAAATATTCCAACAAATCAAACCAACCTGATGGATGCCACTTTCATGAGCAAAAGCATTAGCTCCAACAATAGCCTTGTGTGGCTGGATATGCAGTCCACTACACTCCTCTACCTAGAGGTGTCGAAGAAAACCTGATAAACAAAATTTAACTGGAAAAATACTATCATCAACAGAAACCAATAAAGTTTTACCATCTTGCTTGTCACAACAATGTGTTGAGTGTTGATCCCAGTGTAAAGGCCACCCATTACTTGCTCTCCACGACACTTGATGGCCATCACAACCTACAGTGCAGAGTACCAAATTAATAGGTAAGGCGAAAATTTTATAACCCAAAAAAAAAATTAATCAGGCCAACCTAAAGAGTGCTCAAAGACTAACCATGGAGATCAAATTTTGATAAACATTTACGAATAAAACATCCAATAACATGTCAAAGAAATATATAAACAAAAGTAAAGGTTACTCTAAAGTTTTTAAACCAGCAAAGCTAAAGGACATTTGACAAGTTTAGACTTGTAGATATGTACATGGAAAATAGAGGAAAAAGATTATCCATGTAGACAATTGACAAAATCCAGAAAAGAAATTATGTCACACACACTGATCAAAGTAATGCATTCAAAAGATTGAAAATAAAATATTGACGACTATTGCATTGTCCTAGCCAAGGAAGCCATTTTTCGACTGTGAAGAATAACCCCAGCATTCAGCATTCATTAAGGTGAAAAATGGCTATAACAGAGAACACTAAACTTGAAAGGTTAAGTAAATTAACAAGCAAAAGAATCTCAGTTGCTCAGAACATTGACACTGAACAAAAGCAAGTTGTGAAGGGGGGCCAAAAAGACAAGGGGGGGGGGAAGAGGTATTAGAAGCTGGAAAAAAAATTATTCTGCAACATGAATTTAAAAAGCTTCTTTAATTCTCATCTGAGAATGTAAAGGATTTTCTCGCCAATCAAAAGGTCATTAAAGTCACCAAAAACAAATCAGGACATCCCATGTGATTGAAACCATAGTCTAATTTCTAAAGTAACAACTTTTTAACAGGAACCTTTACTTAGCAGAAATTATGCAATCCCAGAACTAAGTGTTAAAGCATACACTAAAACAAAGTTTTCAAGTGTTAGCTATACTCCCATCTGGAAACCATATTGATCATCAGATAAACTCGAACAGTGAGAACAAAAAACTTCAATGGCTTACATGAGAACGAAAAACTTCGATGGCTTCCAAGATTTTTAAGTGTGCTCCTACAAAACCTTTGCTCATGGACATCTTAGCATTATAAATTATTATTGAATTTTAACTACACTCCAACAAGTTTGCACTACTTTTGCTGACATCATGTCATGGCAGCGTCAACAGATGGAATGACCACTCCTTAATCACAATCCTCAAGCAAAAGTTTCCAGTCCTTTGAATGTTCCATTTGCACAGAAATCTTGTTTTAAGCATTATACTACAAGAGAAATAATTTAAACTTCTATAATTCTCTCAGATAAAGGAAAAACTAAATAGAGGAGATTCCGCATCTCAAAATGCCATCTAATATTCTACATGTCCACAGAATGGTTTCCATTCTAATTTCTCACATAAGTACCTCCCATCCACATATTCAATTTTATCCAAGGATAATATGACCTTGCAAAGAACCAGAGCTATGTGCGATCTGTTCTATGGATATGCAAAGGCAAGTACCAAAGTTCTTAGATACCTAGTCCTACAAGAAGTTCTCTACTTCATCCACATATGTTTCAATATCCAGCTCTTAACTCATCGTGCATGTACCCTTTTGGACGTTAAAAGAATAAATTTCAATTGATAAGATCAAAGCACCAACAATTTTACCACAGTCTTCCCAATATTGCAGGTGCATTAAGGAATGAAAAACAGAATCAGAATGACTGATAACCACACTGCAATCAACTAGAGAATCAACAAATTCATATTAATACAAGATACACATTAATTACTGACCTCCTCCAAGGAAGCATTGCCCGCTCTTTCACCAATGCCGTTGATGGTAACTTCTAATTGTCTTGCACCAGCAATTGCTCCCTAGGGTCAAGTTAAAAAAAGATGCAAGTTTAGCTCAAATTTAATCTTATATCACTCAAGTAAACAATAGAAGCAAGAGCTCACTCCAATAGTGTTTGCGGTAGCAAGCCCCATATCATTCTGGCAGTGTGTTGAAATGATAACATTATCGATTCCAGGGGTGTTTGCTTTTATGTCAGCAATTAGTTGCTCAAATTCATTATGCACAAGAATGCCAACAGTGTCAGGTATGTTAAGGGTCGTTGCACCAGCTTTGATAACCTCTCCCAGAATTTTGTAAAGAAACTGCCTCTCAGATCTACAAGAAAGGACAAAAAGAAATAGAAACAAATAAAACTACAAAACTGTGAATAACTAGAAAAAGCAAATTATTAAAACAAAAACACAGGAGAAATACTAATTGGCAATTAGAAACCTTCCAGCATCTTCAGGGCTGAATTCAACGTCATCACAACCCAGGCTTCTAGCATAGGCCACCATACTCCTAGCAGTCTCCAGCACCTGTTCTTTAGTCTTTTTCAACTTATGTTCCAAATGAATCTCACTGGTGGCAATGAAGGTGTGTATCCTTGGCTTCTTAGCATATTTAACAGCCTCCCAAGCCTTATCAATATCCCTCTTATTACACCTAGAAAGCCCACAAATAACTGGTACATGGCCATCAGCACCTTTGGGGCTAACATTGCCAACTTCTTTAGCAATCAATTTGACGGTTTCAAGGTCGGCTTCTGAAGAAGCAGGGAAACCTGCCTCAATGATGTCAACACCCAGCTTTGCCAGCTGTCGAGCGATGTCCAGCTTCTGTTTGGTCGTCATTGTTGCCCCAGGAGATTGCTCGCCATCGCGGAGAGTAGTGTCAAAAATCCGTACGTAGTTAGGGTCAGATATGCGGTTCGGGATGTATTCAGGACGAAGACAAGACTGCTTTGGAGCGGAGATGGGAGCAGCAGAGGATCGGATAAAGCAGGGGACAAGGAAAGAGGGATTAGCATGTTCAAGATTGAAATTAGTGGAAACTTGGGAGGGTTTGAAGAAAAAAGCAGCGGCGGGTGTTGTGGCGGTCTTGGTGGAGGAAAATGTTTTGCAGAATTGGGGATTTGGATACACGGAAGCCGCCATTTGCTGCATTGGAATATGCCTGCTGGACAGGTAGGAAGTGGAGAAGAATAGTGAGGATTTCTAACTAGTACTGCAGCATTATACAGGGCTGTGAGATTTAGCTCCTAATCAGACTGTAATCCTAAACAGCTGTCTGTTGGAATTATTTTCCTGAATGTGACATTCAAAATTCATCATTTCTTAAATTTATGACTAGCATTTTTTCCAACTCTCTGTCATTTTCTACATTGGAAAAAAGTCACTGAAGTGTAGCCAATTTTTTTTTTCTTAATCCATGTGCGGCACCTAGGAGGATTTTTTTTTTTTCAAACAATTTCCAGAGGCCCTTTGTTGCAATTTGTATAAAATTTGACTTGCAGCCTGGTCATGAGAAATTTAATGGAATAATAAGGGCGCTTAGCGTTGCATGTCGGAACAGGTCAAAAGAAAAAAAAAAGGAAAAAATGCACTTTTATGAAGAGATTATGGTTATGATTTAGGGTTTTGGACGATAACGTTTTAGGGTTTTTGGGTTTAGGTTTTGAAATAGTAGTATTTAAAAATAAATTCTTGCCAGAAGGGGAAAAAGAATATTCAATAGTAATAATTTAAATAAAAATGAAAAAATTTATTACTGATCATAGAGCCAAAAAATGAAATGTGTTTGAATGCTCATTATAAAAAATTTTAGTTATATTAGGGAGAAAAGTATTGTGTATTCTAAAATATAAAAGATGTAATATATATTATCAAGTTTAAAAAAATTTAATAGCAGGTTCTTGTAGATATTGAGATTAAGATGGGGAGTTATGGTTTATGGTTAAAAAAAAGAGCATAGGAGCTTTGAGTTTTTTAGTTATATTATGAAAAACCACTTTATTTAATATAAAAATAGAAAATTTGTAATATATATATAACAATTAACAATTTGCTTTGTGAATATTGGGTTTAAGATGGAGATTATGGTTTATGGTTAAAAAATCACGGTGATTTGGGGGTTTTTTAGCGGTAGGGTTTAGAGTTTTTAAGGGTTTTAGGTTTAGAGTTTAGGATTGAGAGTTACAGGGTTTTTTAGAGCTTAAGTTTTAGAGAGGTTTTAGGGTTTAGGGTTGCAAGGCATAGTATATAACAATAAATCCATGGTTAAAGGGAAAAAAATATTTTCATAGTAATAAATCAAATTTAAGCGGAGAAAATTTTATTGATTAGATAAAAATTGAGAACCCAATGTGTTGAAATGCAGTATAAAAAAATAAGAGTTATATTAGGAAAAAAGTTGATGATATTAAGAAAATATTGGAATCTTGTAAAATATGTACATCAATGAGAGAATTTAAATAACGAGTACTTGTGAGTATTTGGTTTACAGTGGGAGTTATAATTAATGGTTAAAAGAAGTTGCCGTATGAGTTTTAGGTTTCAGGGCTTGGGGTTTTAGGGTTTAAGGTTTAGGATAAATGATTGAGGGTTTAGGGTTTAGGGTTTAAGGTTTAAGGTTTTAGCGTTTTACGGTTTTAGTGTTTAAGGTTTAGGGTTGTATCGATTAGGTTTTTGGGTTTTTGGGTTTTAGCATTTTAGGGTTAAGGATTGAGGGTTTAGGGTATTTGGATATAAGGCATGAAAGAATAGTATTTTAAAAAAATACATGTCAAAAGGAAAAAAAATATTGTACAATAATAAATCAAATGAAAAAAAACTTTATTGAAATGGTAAATTGAAAAACCCAATGTGTTTCTCGTATGAAAAATATGTAGTTATATTAGGGACAAAATATTGTGTATTATCGAAAATATAAAAGTTGTAATATATATATATATATACACACACACACATTAAGTTCGATATATTAATAAACGAGTGGTTGTGAATAGTGGGGGTTAAGGTAGGAGTCGTAGTTTATGGTTAAAAAAAAAGCACAAGGGTTATAGGTTTTAGGGCTTGGGATTTAGGGTTTAAGATTAAGGGCTAAGGATTTAGGGTTTAGGATTTTAGGACGTAGTATATAAAAATAAATCCGTGCTGGAAAGGAAAAATAATATATAGTAATTATGACTAATTTAACTATAGGAAAAATTGTATTGAATTCACAAAATTGGAAAACCCAATATGTGTGAAAACCCAATATTTTAGTGTTTTAGGGTTTAGGGTTTAGGGTTTTAGTGTTTTACGGTTTAGTCTTTAGGGTTTAGGGTTGTAGGGTTTAGTTACATTAGGGTTTAGGTTTTAGGGTCTTAGGTTTAGGGTTTAGGGATGTAGGTTTTTTAGGGTTTCTTGTTTTTTGGGGTGTAGAGCCGGTAGGATCGGGTACTATGGCAAGCCATTACCAGTCGTTTCTTAGGATCAAAACCGTCAAGAACCGTTTCTGAGCATAAATGCATTAGAGATCAAGATATAAAATACAAATGCTTAACCATACATGAATCTAGATGAGTCTGTTTGTATTTTTCAATTTTAGGTTAAAATGTATCTAATATTTCGTAAATAATTTAAAATGAGAAAATTAAATAAGTTTGGTAATAGGTTTTTTGATCAGTTGAAAAACTTTCATGTCCTCATGTAGGAAATTGTAGTATTTTTTGGATGTTAAAAAATTTTGTGATGGATTTAATTTTTCCTTTTCCTTTTCCAAATCCATCCGTTTACTTTGATAGCCATTGTGAAGCTCCCTCGATGTTCCACTCCTCCCTCTTCCCCTCCCTCCTGCTTGCCCGTCCTCCTCCTCCCTGCAGCAGTAGCGACCAGGTCCTCTCAAAGCGACCAGTTCAGTCCATGATCTGTTTTCCTCCAGTTGAAATATGAGCCACCTCACCGGTTCAGGCCATAAAACATTAGTTTAGTTGTTATTAAGCGTTTGCATAATCGAATTTTAGTGAAATAAAGTGTACATCGTAATGCGGCAAATTAATAAGAGTTAAGGTTCGAAAAGAGAGCGCCAGATTTACTTTTGCTTGCCATCCCTTATTTTTTTGCTTGATGTTGTTGTTGCATTACCAGTGTGCTTTTTTCTCCATACTAGCCATAGCTCATCGGAGTGCCCTCTTGATGCAGCGTCAGAACAAAGCTTCCCCACATTGCAAACATGATGGGGCGAGAAGCACTAATCATCCCGCCTCAGCAGGGGTGTGTGGTCTTAGGGAGGCACTATAGATGATAAATGTCCACTTAATCCAGAGATGTAGTTTAGAATAACGTCATCTCTGATATGAGCATCAACCAACTCGTGAGAAAATGGAAATGAGACCCAATCAGGGCGTGGGAGTGCTAGTAATTATCCTAGCCTTCTGTATATTGGAGCGATATGGTGATTGAGGCTCCATTTCATTGTTGTTGCGATTAGTGTCAAAGACTTACGTGGCGCGTGAGCGGTACGGCTAAAATAGAAAGATGTGCATCGAATCTAGTGCTTCCTAATACTTGGTCTCACAATGTTTTGTATGAGCTTGTTTTCATCAACATTGTAGTGGCCATACATCTGGTTAGGTTCGTGGGCGTCTACCTCTTATTTGAATGTTGCATGGAAGGTTCTGAAACACACTCTTTGGGTTGCACGTATGTCACATTGTAATGAAATGATGCATCTCTTCTTTCCGTCATATACATTAAGTCTAACACGCATGCCCTGCAAATAGTTCATGCTCCCAAAAGCCTCATTTTGGATGGATTGAAGAAATGCATGCACATCCTCCTATATCGATCCTTGGGTGAGAGCATCATACGACTACCATGCTATGCACGTGACAGTATCCATCTGTTAATAATAAAACATGCGAATAATTTTACCATCAGTTATGACAACACTAATACTATCAAAGTAAACACATTATTTTTAATTTGTTGAGATTACAATGTACTCATGCCGTCCGGCCTCACTCGAGACCCGTCGCTCAAGCTGGGCTGTTGTATCGTTGAGCAATCGAAGCGGATGTAGTTAACGATATGGGCGAATACCGGTAGCATATAATGCACCATCGACTGCGACGCGTGTGGATCTGGGAATGTCACGAACCAATGCCAATGCCTACTGCGCCGCGCCACTCATCAGTCCTCATGCAATTGGGCCCAATTTACACCATGATAACACGATCGTGTAAACTCATGTAGCGCTCCGTACGTCTCCGGTGGTTCTGGAATCTGCTGCTACATGCCAAACTATCGGAATACCCGGTTAGGCAGATGCATCTCGACAATATGCCAATAGATGAGGGGTACACGTGCTCGCCATAAATGTACATCAATGGTGCAATACGGAGGAATGGACACTATGACATCCATCGTGTATGGCTTCCAAATAAACTACGTAGAAGAATATAGTAAGAAATTGTATTTCAAAGCAATTTTGTAAAATAAGTGATGAGAGAGCCAATTCAAAAGCATCATATTATCACCTTGTAGTGGCCCAATTTTGTTAGTTAGTCTCTGTAGAATGTCAAACAATTATGTGGAGCATTCACCCTACTATATTTTGTGGCCTACCTTTTAGCACGTGGGTAGTCTCTTGGGTCCACAGCAACAACAATAGATGGCCTAATAGTAGGAAGTCATTCTCACGCCCACCACTGGTTTCCAAACAGGAAATAAATTGGTAAACAATATTATTGTAGTTCAAAAGAAAATTCAAATACGTTATCGACAGTACCTGTAGAAGCATATATGGCCCTGAGGTGTTGAGAGCATCCGCACGAGAAGCACGACACACGACACATCTGTCTATACAGATTAGTTAAAACAGCATTGCTCCAACTAAATTGCATCATCCCCTCTAGTCTCGAACGTAATCTAACCAGTGTAGATTGACAAGATTACCACACGTGTCTGCAAACAACTGTCCGGTCAGTAAGAGAAGAATGTACATACGTGCATAACACCGTACGCTCTCGTCAGATGTATCTGCCGGGAGTTGGACATAGACATGGGGATAGAGCTGCTATGTTCATCCTCTTATTTTTTGAAAAAATTGTCATCGGGGTAGAAACCTAACAACCCCTAACACTGGCCCTGCAACTCAGCCATCGATCATTCTCTTTCGACAAGAGTTACAGGTAATCCATCGATCCTAAATCCCTAGAGGATCTGCACATCTTGAAGTGTAACGGTAGGCTCTCCCCATGGAAGATGAAACGTGTGTGTCTCTTGGTGCCATTGCTCAATAAGTGCAGTAATTAGTGCTTGATCATATCTACGACTTCTGGAGTGGACAACACCTTCAAAGCCAGTTAGATCCAGATATACATGAAGGCGCGGTGTCTGTGCACTGATACACATCTCAAAATAGCCGTCGCAGCTTGACCTTCAATTGCATTTCACGGCCGAAGAAAACCACTCTCAATCGATGTCCTCCCTGCAATATCAGAAGAGACTCATCCTCCGGGTCTGGATGTGGGTGCGGCATAAACGAAAAAAATGATGGGAAATCATCCATTTCCTGTCTAAGAAAATTAGACACAACTCAAATACATTAACAATAGATGATGAACTATTTTTTGAGATGAGCACAAAGTAGCATAGAAGAAAAACGTCATTTAGTTTGCTACATAAAGAAGTGATATTGCATGAGTATGAAAAATGATAATATAATATTACAGATGAAATACGAGGCGGTTGAAATAGTGAATCGGTCTCAGCATATTACAATACAGAACTACCAAACAACTTCGAATAGGACTTATGAAAATCAAAGAAAATGGCTGGAATAGAGACCACGGTGACATTGTGGCCAAGTGAGCGGTGGCGCATATGAGGAGGCGTCAAGGCAACGACGATCCATTTCATTATGGATTTGTGCAGTTCGTATCGGTCCAGGACTCTTTTCTTTCAGTCTTTGGGAATTAAATGTAACATGCATCTCTATAGGAGTCTAGTACTGAGGGTGCCTTAATGGGTTGAATTTTCCTCGATAAGTTGCATGGTAGGCAGCATGTGTATGTTTCGGACCGACCAACTTCAGAATGCATTTGCCCCAGATTGGAGACATGCTACCATAACATGTGAATACGGGAATCTAAACTCAACCCACTTTCCACACGTGTACGTGCAGTTCCCAAAATTTACTATTTGTCGATTTTCACCTTGGCGATTACCACGTCGGCCCGTGGTTATATAATACACACCCTCTCTGCTATCAAACACAAGAACGTAATGGGTATGGTCTTTCAACTCATTTGCTGTATAAATTTTCCATATTTCTTTTGGAAGTTTGAATTTGAGAGCAGCCCCAACTTTTCTTTTCCTCTCAAACAATTTCACATTCTGAGTCATAGTATACTGCACACAAGCCTTAATAGGCAGTAACCTTACCGCCTTAAGCAATTTGTTGAAGCACTCGGCCACATGTGTAGATGTGTGCCTCCATCGATAGCCTCCGTCCTTACACAGCGCCCATTGATGTGGGGTCACAAACCCACCAGTCAATCACCGATATGCCTCTTCATTGATAAAATATATTTCATTCATCCACTCATCATACTTTCTTGCCTATGGCGTTTCTCCATCTAACCAAACAAGATCTTTCAGCCTACGATGCAAATATCAAAAGTAACGTCTCAAATATGAACCAAACAACTCGGTAATAATTTTTGTGTATGAGCATTAGTTACCATACCTCTGGTTTTTAAATTTCTTTGTAAAGTTTGATCGAACGTGGATAAGACAAAAGCGGTGAGCGGCAACGGGTTCCGCCCACTCAGGCAAGGTTTGCATTGCATTGATAATGCCTATCAGAGATAACGCAAATATTTTCAACAGATTTGCATATGTGTTGGCATAGTTTCTGTATAAACCATCCCTAACTTTTGGTGGTTTCCTTATCAATGAGAGTAAAAGCAAGTGGTAATATTCTGTTGCCAGCATCAAAACCAACAGTGACTAGAAGCTTGGCTCTATATGCACCCTTCATGAAAGTGTCATCAATACAAATTACAGATTTTAGGTGTAGAAATGCCTGAATAACAGGAGAAAAAGTCCAGAACACATAGTCAAAAATGGGATATTGGGGTGTGTTCTGTGGATGAAACTCCCAAACAATAGCACTGCCCGGATTGGTTGATACAAATTCATTCATAAATGCGGGTAATTTGGCTATCGAAGTTGGCTAATCATCATACATCAAATCAATTGAACGTCGCATTGCATACCATGCCTTCTTATATGAGAAATCGGTGTGAAAATACACTTTCACTGCTACCTGAATTTCCTTTATCGGGAATGCCGGACCATTTTCAATATGGTGGATAATGTATTAGGAGACCATAGCGAAAATCAATTGTCGATGGTCATTCGAATTTGAGAGTCGAACACAAGTATGCTTCTTCACAAGAGTTATGATCATCCAAATTTTATGAGACTTTCGGTATGATGCCCTAACCTGTCAGTGACATAGAGGATTAACATTTTTCACTTTGCATATCACATACCATGTGTGCGGGCTGCTTTCTTTGACCTTATACTCTCAATTGTGTTTAATTGACCACAATCATATAGTATTCTCTACATGTTCCTTTGTTTCAAAAACTTGCTCAATTTCCAAATCGTTTGTGTCCTCATCCCATAATTTTAGCTTTTCATAAGCACGACGAGCTGTTGGATCAAAATTCATAATGGCATCCACACCTTCCGAGTTTCGTAACTATTCAATGCCGAGGATAAGGTCAGAATTGTGACTACTAGGGCTTGCAGTATTAGTCGGCGGATCTCTACGTCATAAACATCATATTCGTCTCCGTAATTGCAGGAATCCTCGCTATCTGGCTCGGGGTCTCTCGACCCGTAAGAATCATCCTCATCATCACCCTCATCAATATCCTATTCCTCTTGCACAATAGGACACTGGTAATGTCCATGGTCCCCCATGGCATGACTCATGTCATCTATAGTAGCAGTTTCTTCTGTAGTGTTCTGCCTTATGTGATCGTGAGCAGCCCTACCTTCACGCCTTCTGGTTCAAACAGGAGACGGGTCAAATGCACTAACATCACATTCATTAAATTGTGAATAATATGCCTCGGATGCACCTGCTTCAAGGGGCACATCGAACAACATCGCTGGCTAGTTTCCATACTCCGGTTGTACCTCATTCAAAGATACGCAGTTCATGGACATCCGAGCCATCTCGCGCGAGACTGCTAAATCTATTGCTTCCGCAAGCTCACTGTACGAGGTGCTCGTACCATATGGCTCCGATGTCTGGCCGTACGACATCGCTCCATATGCATTTTCATTGTGCATCTCGAACACTGTTGCTCCATATTCTGTCTCATCGTGGTCAACAGGAAAAATGTTCTCTACTTCAACATAAATCTCGCACGGCACATTTGGAGCATCTGCCTTCATATAGTACAGAGCCGCTACATCCCCATCATCTACTATTGGGACGCCAGTAAAATCACCGGTTCCTACAGGACTTCTTAGCCACAGACTAAGTCTCGTAGCATTTTGATCTACACGTATAATCGTGTAGATTCTATCCATCAACCCGACAACCCGGACAGGTTCGTTTATTAGCAACACTTTTTTGCACCTCGGAAGGTCAAATGACATCGATCCTCCAGAATAGACTATGGTTCTACCCCAGTATAACTGAATCACTAAGTTGTGGTTGGTCGACATTTATATAATGTTCCTAACTGTTTCACGTTGGTTAGCCAAATTCAATTATTAATTACCAAAGTCCTAAATTTAATATGGTAGCCCCTAATAACACACAAACAATTAACATTGGGTAATACTTTTAAATTAGTATTAATTTCTAATTATTTATTTACGTACACTATAATTATAATTGTTGAAACATTGAATAAATATCCTAATATATGTTATCTAATCTCTACCGGCCATATCTTAACAATAATTTATTACAGTCAAATAATTTGAATATAGTACAAATTTTTTGGATTTCATCTTTTTTTAATAAACTATGTTTTCAAACTTAATAGTGACATTGGTGGTTAATTTCAATGTACTACGTTTTTCAAATTTCAATAGTAGTTTAGAATAGAATGTACAATATTTAAATAGACATGTAATTGATCACTCAAATATACATACAATTAAGTAAGTATAATTGCAATAAAATACTCAACCATTTTAACTAATTAAATACACATGCATATATCAAACTAAATTAATAGCTAATTAAGCAATTACGATGTGATATTTTGCAATAATACATTAATTAATCTGAATTGTTTGAAGTTAGTTTGCCATAATTAAATATAAATACAAATATCATAATTAACTGTTAATTGACATGTACTGCAATTAAATTATACACACAAACATAATTTCTTTAAATATTCTTGTACACGGATCAATTAAATCTTAATACACACATTCCATTAAGTTACATGTACTGCAAATAAACTAAAATAATAAGTCAAAGCCAAATTGTAAATTAAGTACTTACCTTTAACGTCCCGCAAATAATATGTACACGACCGCAGATGACAGCAGTTTCATGACTAAACTGGCAGGGAAGTCCTTCCAAAACTGATGTGGCGTTCGGATGGCTTTCACTCCTGGACACATATTATATTCAGTACACATGTAATTAAGAAATTGGACACATATTGCAAATACACTTGTGTTAAAAATTCAATTACTAACTACACTACCACAAACTTAATTATAGTCCCTATAATTACAGTAAGATTTTTGCACTTATTTGTGAAGTCCAACTTATAATTATTTATTTTTCTATTACCGTCACTCAGGATTCCCAAAATTATTTATTTCCGCAACCTAGGCATTTAAATAGTCACCCGTCACGAAAACCCCTAATATATACTCTAAACTCTCTAATGACCATCTCCTAACTATATTATAATAATTTCTATGTACTACGTTTTTTAAATTTTATCTACATTATAAAATATAATATGCAATATTTAAATAGACATGTAATTGATCAGTCAAATATACATAAAATTAAGTAGGTATAATTTCAAATAGATGAGTCATGCATTTTAACTAATTCAAATCAAATTAAATATACATATAATTCAGCAATTACGTACATATTGCAATTATACATTAGTTTATCCGAATCGTTTACAGTTAGTATGCCATAATATATATATATATATATATCATAATTAATAGGTAATTGACATGTAACAACTAATTAAACACACAAACATACTTTATTCAAATACCCAAATCAATAGGTAATTAATACTCATATAAATATCATAAATATCATACATATAAATATCATAATCAATAGCTAATTAAACACACAAACATACTTTATTTAAATATTCAAATAAAATACACATGTTCCATTAATTTATATGTACTACACTTAAACTAAATTACTAAAGTCAAAGCCAAAATATAATTTATTACTTAACCTTAAATGACCTGTAAATCAAACATGCGGCACCAAAAACGATGTCTGTTTCTCCAATGCCGCGCCAAAATGATCATTCCTATCACCGATGCAGACTTCGGAAGGGAGCACTGGAATCTCGCACTCCTGGACTTCAGAGGGAGATAGAAGTCGACTTCGGATTTTGAACGACTTTGGAGGGAGATATTCACAGGAGTTTCGGGGGAGTTTCGGATAGATGAAAGAGACGGACGACAATTCTATCGGTTTATAGGCTTTCACAAACACAAATAAACAGATACTGGCCGTTGGATTAAAATCCAATGGCTACAATTGGAGGCTGCGCTACCTAACCATGCGGCGGCGCATCATCGCGATCAAACTTCAGGAGTGCGCAAAGCTTACTGCAGAGTCAGCTTGCCGCGGTCACTAGACCCGTGTCGCGATGCGAACCATGGGTTTCTAGCTGCGCCAAAGTCTACTTCTGCATTACGTAAATTGGTGATAAGTCCCAATAAGTTTTTATATTTTCACTTAAGGGCCTCTGCAAATTGTTCAAAAAAAATTTATTTCAGGTGCCTCACATTACATGTGCGGCACCAATAGATAGAGAAAAAAAAATAGCACCACATTTGGACTTTTTTCCAAATCAGCAATATTTGAAGCAATTTACCATAATTTTCTTCATCATGAACTAAAGGTGTTTATCTTTATTTTTCCGTTTTCAGCACTGGCTCTCAAACTTCAGTCAAATTTTAATTTTTCATATATCTACCTAAATCAAAACTTCTTTCACAAAAATCATGTCTATCAACTAGACTAACAAAACTTTAAGCCAAGATAACTTCATGTAGGCATGTATTTGTCTAAAATATACAGTCAAAATTCTACCATTCAATTTTAGAGTCCAAAACAACATTTTGATATTCTTCTATGCAGTAAAATATGCAAAATCTAGTCTAAAAAATTACAGGAAAGTAAATATACTTCCATATGAGAAATTTAAGAGTCCAAAACAACATTTCGATATTCTTCTATGCAGTAAAATACGCAAAATCTGCTCTAAAAATTACAGGAAAGTAAATGTACTTCTATATGAGAAATTGATCAAAGAGAGAAAAAAATGGTGATTTACCTGCGTTAGGATAATTGCACCAAAATCTGATGGGGTTTCAATAGTAATCTGCAACAAAATTTGTAATCAGAAAATAAAAAGATAAATTGCGAAATCAGATGCAATTATTCGAGAGGAGGCGGAAAATGTGCAGTAATTATGCGTGCCGAGATTGAAAAGAGAGACTCTGAGAGTAAAGGTAGAATAGATTGTCTTTTAGAAAGGAATCAGGAAATTTATATTAGCAAACGGTGATAAAACCTGGCCATGCTAGGAGAAAATGGGAAGCGCGTTATTTTAACCGGCGAAATAACTAATCAATAACCTTCGGTAGGAGGGGAGGGCTTGACTTTCGATGTTCTTTTGTTTAGTTATTTTTCTTGGACCAGGCCTAGATACATTTTGCGACTGGGTTAGAGACTATGGAACATTTTGAAAATTAGGAAAGTTCATCTGGTACAGGTTAGATGGCCTTTGAAAGATACGAGATTGTTGGATATCCGATCATAATGTATAACGAAAGATCGATGATCACCCTTCTTGATTACATCCAGAGCCATTCCTTTATCCTCTGAAACAGCGTAGTGGCATATACATCATCGACTCGGTCGGTAGCTCGTCTATTCTAACCATCGGACTGAAATGTCCTCCATTCTGTAAAATCTCCATATTTGGAGATGTAATCCCTGACTGCGAAGGAATTCATCGCACCCTATATGTTAGGATGGAAGGAGGATTGCGATGTTGTGGAAGAAATGTCAAAGAACCTCTGGTTCTTTATTCTGAACTTACCGAAAAACTGCAATAAGCAGTGGAGATGCGGTGTTCCGTCTTAGTGTTACTCTGTAGCAACACAGATGTACACCAGTGGAATGAAAAACTGTTTATGTCGGAGATAATCGAGAACCTGTTCTTTTGACACTATGCATCTAGCGTATGTAAGAAAGATGTTCTTGGCATTGAGGAAAAAGGAAGAAGGATGTCTAGGCATAGTAACACTGTAGATACCTGATGACGTTACTGGATTTTTCAAAAACTATCGCCAGTATTGGGTATATTGAGTTCTTTAGAATAGTGAAATCCTCTTCCCTAAGCGTTTTATATAATATTACTAAGAAGCTCGAGACTGCCACTTGGACGGCTGAGATTGAATGTTGGAGAAGTGATCCAAAAGGTTTGGACGATCAAGATTAACCCTCCATGGCTGCGGGCCCCGCTCGACCGCATGGCGGACAGATTTTACGTGGCATCATGCGCTATCCGATGCTACGCGTGGGCGGTCATTTACCGCGCATGGCATCATACCCTTTGGTTCTTGAAGTTCTCTTATGGGCCACACTTCATGTGACCCTGTCTCCCACCGCACCGATAAGGCATAGGTGGGTCATAGCAGTACAACCACGTGGTAGTATGCCACTGGCTGTCAAGGACATGTGGGATAGGTACCCATGTGAGAGAATGAGTGGTAATGAGTGTTTCAAATTTTGAATGCTGGATCAACAGTGTTGAAACACAGTATGCCAACTGTAAAGCTAGCCACTGTTATTGAGACATGTGTCATAGTGGGACCACATAAAGAACGCATGTCTAGAAAGTTGTTGTTGTATAAGTAAAGCCTGTTCAGTTGGATAGTGAAGAACTTCGGCAACCCGGTGGCATGATGCCCGCGTGTAAACCGGCTATCTTACGGCCACGTCGCGGATCGACCGTGATCTTGACCCGTCAAACCTTTTGAGTCACTCCTCCAACTTTCAATTCCAGTCGTTTATGTGGCAACCCCAAACATCTTAATAATATTACATAAGACATTCGGGGAAGAGAATTTCACTATTTTAGGGAATCCAATATACGCAATACTAGTGATAGTTTTTGAAGAATCCAATGACATCATTAGGTATCTATCAGTGTCACTATGCCTAGACATCCTTCTTCCTTCTTCCTCAATGCTAAGAATATCTTTCTCACATACCCTAAATGCATAGTGTTCAAAGAACAGACCCTCGATTATCTCCGACATAAACAATTTCCCACCGGTGTACATCCGTGTTGCTATAGAGCAACACCAAGACGAAACACCACTTTTTCACTACTTATTGCAATTTTTTGATAAGTTCAGAACAAAGAATCAGAGGTTCTTCAACATTTCTTCCTGTATCGCAATCCTTCCTTTCAACAGAGAAATGCAGTCCTGCGGTCAGGTTATCTCAGTATGAATTTTACAAATGAGGGCAATATTCGATGTCGGCAGTGATGAGCTGCCAGGTTGATGTATATCATCAAGTTAAAAGGATAAAGGAATGGCTCTGATGAACTTTCTTAATTTTCAAAATGTTCCATAGTTTATGATGGTGGTAAAATGTATCGCAGTCTGTCCCCACACCGTCTGGCCCAAGTCCATTATTTTAGAGGGCCCAAATCAAAAAGGGAAAACTTGCTGGGCGGCCTTCATCCTGAGCCCCATAACTTATTACGGGCCATCGACCACCCATCATTTTGGCGATCGTGGTATAACGCCTTGATGGCGCAATCCACAGTTCCTTATGCGGGCAGTTCATTAGCCAACATGACTGGGTCTCTAATTGTAAATATGCAAAATTCAGGAGAGTAAAAGGGAAATTTCATCAATCGTGCTCTGCATCCCAACTCCTCTTACTACGACTATTTAAATGCAATAGATCGATCCGATCTATACAACTGGACTAGATAGAATGCTAAATTTTGCTTCATCGATCAACCGCTCTTCTTGCAAGCAGAAGCGCAGGAGGAAGAACAAGAAGCTGATTAAATTTAGTTGCGGTTACTGTCTCATCAACAGCAATGAATGCACATATGGACATTTTGTACTCCCAATTAATATCGCGAGGATGCTTTATCTCAAATTTCCAGAAAGATCCTCTCTATTTCATCACTCATCAGACCATACTGACTAGTTGGTCGGTATTAATACGCGTAAACTACAACCTCCACAAAACTCTCTGACTGAGAGCAATGCGTGCAAGGGTCAGGATCTGGATTTATCCTAAATTGTAAGATGTCTCTGCAGATGCCATTAATCAGAGAGTACGCGCACTCATAATGCGCTATATCAATAATTATGGTATTATTAGTCCAATTGTAATAGAATCAATGTGTAATTCTATTGTAGGTACTTGGATTAACTGCAATTACGTTACTTTTCAATACGAGTGTATTAAATTCCATGATGATTTGTAATGGGTCTCACTTTATTAATAAAGTGAATTACAACATGCACTGTGTGCATGTACTTTTCTATAATACTGTTTCACTGTGGGGTCTATTTCTTCTATCGAACGAGCACTATGCTCTTACTTCTGTGCTTGAGCTACTACCAGTCGAGCTGAGTTCGTCTTCTTCCTCTCAATCCCTCACGAGCATCTCCTTGACCTGATCCATCGCACGGAAGAGCTCTCTGAACTCTTTCACAAACCTTTCAGGTCCTGCACCAACAGCTGCATGCATCCCCATGTAGATGGCAATCTCCATTCCACATCGTAGCACAACTATAAAAAAACCTTCGTAATCCCTTCTATCGGCCATCTTATTTTCTTCACCATCCAACTGAAGAGGTTTTACTTATACAGCAATAGCTTCCTGGACATGCGTTCTTTATGTGGTCCTACTATGACACATGTCTCAATAACTGGTGGTGAACTTTACTGGCTAGCATGGTCTTGACTTGCTGATTGATTTAACATTCAAATTTTGAAATACTCATTACCACTCATTCTCTTACATGGGTACCTGGCCCACATGTCCTTGACATCAAGTGCATACTACCATGTGGCTGTACTGGTATGGCCCACCTGTGCCTTGTCGACACGGAGGGGGACAGGGCCACTCATTCTCTTATTTGCTTCCACAAATTATATAATTGCATCCTTAATCGAGTAATTAATGTGCGTAATCGCACATCATAAGTGTAATTACACTAAATGGTGATACATCATCGTACTATTAATATTAATGGCAACTGTGTTGCCTGATGCACACTCCCAAACTATGTACAACATGAGTGCATTTTCTTTAATATTATTGTAACGGCCATCCGTTACAGTGCTGTAATCATTGAATTTGGTCAGGAATTTATTCTTCCCATACAACGAGAGGTATCTATCGATTGAGTGCCGACTTCCAACATTAGCATTCTACACCACTATCTTCTCACACATTAGCACGCAAAATCTACTCAGCATGTCTAATCGCACGTGCAAGTTAACCTTTGACCTATGGGCCCCACTTATCTCGCCGAACATGTTTGAAAATGTGGGCTTCCTTGTATCACTGGGCTCACAATCCAGAGTTACGAACAGTCCCAACACACCATCTGCTGGGCCTGATCTCTCAATTGTATTCCGATCGTTCATGTACGTGATGCCTGATCCTATCACAAGGGATCCATCCAAGTTTATCGATCCCACCATCATCTTGTTACTATACCTATTTTTCGGTCCCTGGCCGAGGGACGGCAATTTCATGTAGTCGGACCACGCCGTATCGCTTACGACATCGTCATCCGGGTCAAATATCTCGCCTATAATACCCGTCTGTACAAACTGTCTCTTCCTGTCTCTAGCAAACAGCCTGGATCTCCTCCCCAATATACTGTTGGAACTACCACCAGTAAGGGTGAACAACAGTTTATGCCTCTGTGCCGACTGGATCAGCGGCGTTCCTGGAGCAAGGTATCTCTTTGCACTGCGACTTCTCATTTTTCGGCATAACAACAACCACAATAGTTCCCTTTCATTGAATTCTCTTCCATTTATCATCACGTACTCCTGAGGAGACTGTACTAGCATCAACTTTATGTCAATCAGCAACAGTTCCTCGTGAACAGTTGTACTATGTATTTCCCCCTCTCCAAGCCTTCAACAAGCACTGATGCCTTGTTCATTTTACATTCAAATTTTGAATTATGTACGGCACCACTACAGTGGTACTACCTGGCCCACTACGCGGGTCATAGGAATCATGCCACGTGTAAAATCTGTACCTACCCACATGCCTTTCGACGCGTGGGACAGGGGGGATTGCTACGCGGGCCACCACTGATCAGCCCTCCGAACTGATCTTGACCATCCAAACCTTTTGGGTCACTTCTCCAACTTTCAATTTCAGCCGTCCACGTGGCAGTCCCGAACTTCTTAGTAATATTATATAAGACTCTCGGGGAAGAGGATTTCACTATTCTAGGAAACCCAATATACCCAATACTAGCGATAGTTTTTGAGGAACCCATTGACGTCATCAAATATCTATAGTGCATAGAGAATGACATCTCTTTTCTATAAAACAACACCGTCCCATTCATTTAATATATATTCAAGGAATCGTCGTCCTCATTCTCATTGAGTGGTAGGAAACATAAGTTCAATGGAAACACCGGTCGATTACTCAACCGCTGACTATTACAAGTCCAAGGTTTTCGAAACACAGGTTTCTTCGGAATCACAGGTCATCAAGATTTCATTCCCGACATTTACATCCAGTCTCTTACAACGGGTGCAGAGACTCTCCCTCCTAATCGACCACTGCAAGATCCGGTACAATCCCCAAATTTTGATCAATGGCAACAGTAAGGTCAGTGGGCTCATATACGATATGCGACTGAGGCCACATGATCAGTTACAGGCGGAGTACGTCTTCTCGATGATCTGTCCGATCATCCTCCACTATTATGGCACCTCTTACTCATCTCTCGACAATGAGAAGTGCCCATGGGTAGCAAAATACAAGTTGGAAGACTCCAACATCAATGCGGGGTAAACTTCTACAAGATCAAGGCTTATATAAAGCTCTCAACATCCAAAATGCTAGATCTGCTTCCATTCCAGGCCTGACCAATTATATCGAACCGGTTCTAGCAGGGATATATAGCTATGTGGCACTGCAACTATGCACCCAAACAGCCCATCTTATGTAGATCTACTTCTACATTGGACCGGTCCACACGGGCCCAATTATTCATTGGGTGTCACTGTCGCAAGTCCAATCATCCATCTCTGAAATTGGGCCAAGCCCAAGGCATGTGGACTCAGATAGTAGATCTGATCCAGGTCCATCTGCATCACAAGTGGGCTTTCATAGCAATGTGGGCAACCAGATGTCTGTAGAGCAATTGGGCCAAGTTGTGACCCAATTAATATCAACAGTCATGTCCAGTTCTTCGGTTAGGTCCAAGAAAATCGTGGGTTTTCAAATAAGAAGTCTTTAATATAGAGGCCTGTTGGGCCAACTAGTGGCCCAATTGATGTTCTATTTTGTAGTCCGCTGCGCTATCAAATTCAATAGAGAATTCATGTTCCTCTTAATCATTATTCTTTTATTTGTTTCTACAAATTACACAATTACATCCTTAATCGAATAATTAATGTGCTTGATCGCACATTATAAGTGTAATTACACTTAATGGTGATACATCATCCTACTATTGATATTAACGGCAACTGTGTTGCCTGATGCACACTTCTAAACTATGTACAGCATGAGTGCATTCTCCTTAACATTACTGTAACGGTCATCCATTACAGTGCCATAATTCTTAAATTTGGTCAAGAATTTATTCTTCCCATACAACGGGAGATATCTATCGATTGAGTACCGACTTCCAACATTAGCATTCCGCACCACCATCTTCTCGCGCATTAGCACGCGAAATCTACTCATCATGTCTAATCGCACGTGCAGGTCAACCTTTGACCCATGGGCCCACTTACCTCACCGAACACATCTGAAAATGTGGGCTTCCTTGTATCACTAGGCTCACGATCCAGAATTATGAGCAATACCAACACACCATCTGCTGGGTCCGATCTCTCAACTGTATTCCTGTCGTCCATGTACGTGATGCCTGGTCCTATCACAAGGGATCCATCCAAGTTTATCGATCCCACCTTCATCTTGTTACCATACCTATTTCTCGGTCCCTGGTCGAGGGATGGCTTTTTCATGTAGTCAGATCACACCGTATCACGTATGACACCGTCATCCGGATGTCATAGTGGGACCACATAAAGAACGCATGTCTAGGAAGCTATTGAGAACTCAGCAACCAGTGGCATGATGCCACGTGTAAAATCCATACCGGCCCACGTGCCGATACAAATTCAAAATGTAAATGATAAAAATATATTTGAAAGTTACACAACTTAATATATGGGTAAATTTACTATAAGTTTCAAAGATTATACTACATTAATATAACTTTAACTTTTATACTTATGATCTTGACGACAAATTTATTAAAATAGTATCATTTTATTCTATTCATGTGGATTAATTTATTGAAATTATGATGAATAGACAAGTGCTATTGTATGTATAACTCGACTCAAATGATTTGTTATTATTGTAAACGACACTTTTAATCTTTCCAAAATTAAAAAATAATTCAAAATTTATAATATGACAAATTTTTATTTCTTATTTTATAAGGTCATGTGAATAGTAAAAATAGTTTTTTTAGTATTTTTAAATGCATAAAATACAAAGATTTATAAATGATATATGCAATTGTGTATTATGCATGTATATTATGAGTAATTTTTACCAACTATAATATTGAATTTCAATCATTAATAAAAAAAATTTTAGCATTATTTCAACTAAACTTCCTAATACTAGTTTCATATAAGTTTTTTAAGTAAAATAGTAAATTTATGCCATAAAGTAGTAAGTTTTGATCATTAGTCAAATTTACTATATTAATATAAAATTTACTTCTATTCTATAAAAGTTTATCACTAGTTGAATTAAACTTACTCTTTAAAAACTAACTTTGGGATATAAAGTACTAGTACATTTATTCAAAAAAAAGTAACTTTCATATTTATTCTGATTTACTATTTTAGATATTAAAGTTACTAATTTATTAAGTTACATTTCAATCATTAAAAAAAATTAGCGTTATTTCGAGTAAATTTCCTAATAGTTTTTTATATAATTTTTTAAAGTAAAATAGTAAATTTATACCACAAATTAGTAAGTTTTGATCATTAATCAAATTTACTATTTTATCATAAAATTTACTACTATTCTATAAAAATTTACTATTACTTGAACTAAACTTACTCTTATAAGTTTTTAAAGTAAAATAGTAAATTTATACCACAAATTAGTAAGTTTTGATCATTAATCAAATTTACTATATTATTATAAAATTTAGTACTATTATATAAAAATTTACTATTATTTGAACTAAACTTACTCTTTAAAAGTAAGTTTGAGATGTAACATAGTAATTTATTTTTCAAAAAAAGTATTTTCATAATATTTCTGAGTTACCTTTTCAAACATATAAGTTACTAATTTATTAAGTTAACTTACTGTTTTAAATGCAAAACTTACTTCCAAATTTTTAGGCATTATCTTATCTAAATAACCTTTTAACAGGTAACCAAATGGTTATTAAAAGTGTTTTTACCTGTAATATCATGTAAAAATTGTTTTGTTACCATAACTATCGTTGCTAAAGTATTTTCCTTATGTGATAGTTGTTTGGTAATAAGAGTATAAGAGTTTGTTCTTAGAGAGTAGTTGTATAATATCTATTTCATAGTCTTATAGAAAGGTATTTCGTTTGTAGATATGGAAGTTGAATTATAGTTCAATTAGTCAGTTAGATGATGTTATTTATAGTTGGCTTGCTCGAGTAGTTGTAATAGAAAAAAGCCTTGTCAAACATAGTTATTATATGGATCGGAGGTATCAACGTTTTGTATTTACTGACGCTTTGATAAGTCATGGCTGTAAGTTTTTATTGGTTCATTTTATGTTTTTGTTTTTGATATTTAGAATCTTTTTTTTTGTAAATTTTTTTGGGGTGATCAAATTCAAGTAGTTGTTTTTCTCAATGATATTCCTGTCTTGGATGAAGTGCTGCAATATTCTACGTATAATATTGGATGCCAGAGCGTTTGTAGGTCACTAAGTAATTGGGTCAAAATTGGAACAGTTTCTTTTGAATTAGTGATAGCACAAAATAGTTTTATTCAGTTAATTGATAGTCCCATTGCATTGCCAATTCATGATATCATCGCTTTGTTTCATTTGCAAGTCTTCTGAGCTTAGGTACTTTTTATTCATTTTGAAGGTGTGGACGAACTATATTAGTATGTTATATTTGGTTACTGTAATTTTGTATCCATGACATGCCTCATGGATCCGGCTCCAGATCATCATTGAGGTTTCTGCAAAGTTTTCTTCTTGAGACCAAGAACGTTCAAGCATCGATCCAATGTCATCAAGCTGTAAGTAAATGTAATTTTGATTTTTTTATTTTTATTCTTTCAAAGACAAGTAGCTCTATGGTTCATCCCTATTTTGTTTTAGTCTTTGGTCAATACCTGGATGCCAAGAATTCGAGTTTCGTTAGGTTAGTTGGGTAGTGTAAAACCATTTCTTTGTACCTTTCATCACACTTCGCATTAAAATAAGACCCTTCATGAGAGTTTGTACTCTTCTTTTTTTCAGCCATTGAATATCTTAGAATCCTAGGTATCCATCGAATCACAAGTCTTGAGGAACGCACCATTTGTGATACATTGGGACCATATCAAGAGATCGCGACCGTTGATCCGTCGGTTCAATTCTAATACTATTTTGTCGTCAGTCAAAATTTAATTCTGTAGATCGCCAAAAATTCAAAATATGGATTGATTTTAATATCTCCTCAGATCATGGAAATATCGAGCTGTTGAAAGGTTTGTGTTATATCAATTTTGTACCTCATTTCGTTCAAAAAATAAAAAAATTCTCGTGGTTGTTAGCATCTAGGGATGGCACTCTGATTAATATAGTGATACATTTGTTCAATCGAAAAGTATAATCCCATTAAGGGATGCTTTGGTTAGAGTTGTGTTTGTGTTACATAAATCACGAACATTATTGTAACTTTGTACACAACAATAGAATTCAGTAGAGAATTTTCAAGATATAGAAGCATTAATTCGCTCTTGACGCCGAGGTAATACTGTCTCATCCAAAGAATGACAAAATGATGAAGGGAGGCAAATGGTAGAATTGTTTTGATTACTCATAGTTTGTTGGTAACAAAGGTTCATCAATAATCTTGTCAAGTGAATCTTTCTATCTTCTTTGGTGTCTTGAATATTTATTTCATTCCTTACTATATGATTAGAAGAAAATACAAGAACGATATTACTGATCCGATCCTTTGGAATGCTCAACTTCCCAAATTTGCATTGGTCTACTAAACATTGCTCAAAGTTTAAATTATCTTGATGTACTTGCGGTATTATCCATAGTAGGTGGATGAATACAATTTTGTAATGAACTCCAATAGTAGGACCATCCCAGAGATCCATTAAATCTTGAGAAAAGATTGAGAATCTACTTTACTGCTCTCTTTGATATGATCCAATGATACTCTATGGACCCCAACCCTGATCGCTGCATTGACATCAACCTAAAAGAAGTACAATGCCTAGACATAGGAAACCCCTATGGTTTGATCAGACACCACTTCAAACCCTAGCCGCTTTTCTTTCTTACATTGGTTCTTTTGTGAGAGGTTCCTTTCTTGAGTTTCATCTTGGTAGCAGCTTGAGAACAGTTATCAAACCTTCGTGTATTTGATGTTGATCGCTTTTCAAAGGAAATTTCCTAATTTCTTCAAGGAATAGTACTCTTCAAGCACTTGAACTAGAAAGAACCACGGAGTTCATTATGTATTGGTTGTTGTAGAGACACAGAATGTTAGCATGAATAAAAAAGCACTAAGGAGTGAGTAGAGGAAAACATTTTTCTTTGCTAACTTTTTTGCAGGTGAGGCATTACCCCATTTATGTAGTTCATCTTTCTTTGGTTAGGGTTAAGCCATCTTTTTTGGGCCGGGGAAAACAAGTAAATCTGCAGTGTGCGAAATTTGGAAGAGCTGACCGATTTGCCTCATGAGATTTATGATCATCAGAAAACATTTTTAATCCGCTGACCAACCCATGAACTAAGCATCATCCAGCTCGCATATCCCAAATAAAAAGAGGCATTATTTTTATATTTTTCAATTAAATAAAGATTAGATGGAAAATTCACTCTGTGATCTTTGGTGAACCGGTGAGCTTGAAGAATAGGTGTTACGGATATTGGTGAGTGAGTATTTAAACCATTTCTACTTTCATGAACATTCAGCAAATGCTCCATTTCGAGAATATGAGAATTCCTTACACTTAAGGAACAGATGGATCGGGATCGCTTTGCTCTTATATGAAACACTCTAACTGCAGAGGATGAAGAGTTTCAGCTAAGGGTGCCACAGCCAGCACCTCAAAGTTCATCCCTACCAAAAGAGATTCATCTAAAGTGCATCATGGAAATTCCAAACCATGTGTTTCAAGGGCTAATTGGCAAATTGAACTGCCAAGATGGTTGATTCTCTAATGGAGAAATGACGCCATTGCTGCAAGCTGCACTTTGAGCAAAATAACGCGGCTCCAACCAACGGTTCTAAGGAAGATGCTCCTTCTAGTCCAACGCTGATTTTTTTTTGAAGAAATGCCTATGCACGAAAAACTTGAGTTACCTCGATAATCTTGAGAATGAGATGAATTTGAAGGTTGCCGAAGCTGCTATTATTAGTGTATCACATCTTGTGATGACGTGATAGATTTGAGTGTCATTGTACAGAATGAGGGGATTCATAAGCAATCTTCTTGTTCTAACACTTGGACCTTTGTTATGTTTAACACTTCACGTTTTACGCAGGTTGAGCAAGAGCAAGTGACCTTGGTAATACAATGTGCTATTCCCAAATCATTTGTTCAGTTCGAGAGTTTTCATGGCATTTATCTATCTGGAGTTACATCTATGTGGAGCCGCTTTGCCCAAGCACTTGAATTCAAACTGGGTGGATCGTCATAAGAAAGGTACCCAAGTTGCAATCCCGTGGACAAACCAGCCTTTGAGCAACCTTAGCCACCCTTGTCCACCGCGGAGTTCCACAACATTGATTTTCTAGGAGTTGAATCTCCTCGGACTGACTTTCAAGTTGAAGTATATCAACTCACAGCTTGGTCCGCCGCAATGGAAAGCACCATCAAAGTCATCCCACATGTGATATGCTGAGTTATTACCTAAGGATAGTTGTGAGTTGAACCCGCTTCCTACTACTGAATTGCCTTTTGTGCCAAAAATCATGTGGATCCTACACTTGTGCGAGAGGCATGTAACGTGGATTATTTTCATGAAGGTGATGTCGCGTCAGATCTTCCAACTTCGATTTGGACAACGCTCGCCTTTTAAGAAGGAGAATGATACCATCCATGGCTACCCAAGACAACCCTTAGGCCTTTATTACAAGTGCATGACGAGGGTCCAAGCCCTTAAGCCTTTTGGGCGTCGGGAAGTGCAAGCAAAGTGGGTCAGCCAAGAAAAGTGCAAAAAGAAGCGCTGACCGATCCATGACCCATGCCTCGCGGATCCGCGGCTGCATCATCGGTTAAAGGATTCTTAGATCCCTGGACCAACCCATGAACTAAGCATCGGATCGAAAATGCTGAATCCCAAGTTAAATTTTGTAATTTTTGATTATTTTATATTTTTTCGTATTAATAGTTCCCCCATGGTTCACCCTAGTCAGAGTCTTTGGTCGAACCTGAGCTCAAGAATGAGTTGTTAGGTTAGTTGGTATTTGTGAGTATTTAAACCATTTCTTTGTACTTTTCATCACACTTCCGATTATTCGTAAATAAGAAAACCCTTTGAGAGTTTCTCTCTCTTGCTTCTTGAAGCAGCCATTGAATATCTTAGATCATCCTAGGTATTCGACAGACTTATCAATCCACGGTAGGAACGCCGCTAGGTTGTGTGCTCTCTACCATATCAAGAGACCCTCGTGACCGTGTTTGTTATCAACGGGTTCTTGATTCTTCCGCTCGGTCGCTTGTCAAATGCAATTAGATTTAACCTTCTAGATCCGGTGTCTATAACCTAGGGTTTCACACAGTTGGCTCAGTATCAAGTTTCTTTTGAATTAGTGATAGCACAAAATAGTTTTATTCAGTTAATTGATAGTCCCCTTGCATTGCCAGTTCATGATATCATCGCTTTGTTTCATTTGCAAGTCTTCTGAGCTTAGGTACTTTTTATTCATTTTGAAGGTGTGGACGAACTATATTAGTATGTTATATTTGGTTACCGTAATTTTGTATATACAAATGTCATGGGTACAACAATTCTGGCTGTCATTATTGGAGTTTTACTGCTGCAAAATTTTCTTCTTGAGACAAGATACATGTGCGTTCAAGAGTTTTTTATATTGAACAGAAAGTAATGTCATCAACTGTAGTATGTAGATTTAGATTTACAATTCTTTCACCAAGACAAGTAGCTCTAACAGATGCATCATCCATATTTTGTTTTAATCTTTGAATACCTGGATGCCATTCAGGCTCGCCATTTGTAAAGAATAGTGGGTAGTGTAATGTATCATAACAATTAAAATAATACTTCATGATTTGTACTCTTCCATTTTTTCCATATACCTAAATATGCTTCGAACATATCTGATCAGAATCACAAGTTTCAGGCCATATCGCACCATTTGTGATACATTGGGAATATTAAATACTCGTTGATCCACTGTCGGATTCAATTCTAATACTATTTTGTAGTTATTTAAATTGGGTAATGACTATAAATTGCCAAAAAATGCAAAATATGGATTGATTTTTAATATCTCCTCCAACTTGGAAATTAAACTCTCTGTGAATCTTGACGAAATAGATAGTCTATTTTGTACCTCATTATCAGTGTCAAAGAAATAAAGTTGTAAATTCTTTGGTTGGTTAGCATGGGATGGCACTAACTGATTAATATAGTGATACATTTGTTCTTGAATCCGAAAAGTATATATCCCATTAAGTGCTTGCTGGAGAGACCGATCAAAATAGATCCCAATTGACATAAATGCGAACACATTATTGTAACTTTGTACACAACAATAGAATTCAGTAGCCTCGGTAGAATTTTCAAGATATAGAAGCATTAATTCTCTTGACATTTCTGTAGGCAGTAATTGGACCTCTCCTAAAGAATGACAAAATGAAGGAGGCAAATGGTAGAATTGTTTTGCATTACAGTACTCATAGTTTGGAGCATCGGGTGGTAACAAAGGTTCATCAATAATCTTGTCAAGTGAATCTTTCTATCTTCTTTGGCAACTGTCTTGAATATCTATTTCATTCCTTACTATATGATTAGAAGAAAATACAAGAACCTGATATTGATCCGATTCTTTGGAATGCTCAACTTCTTTCGCATTGGTCTACTAAACATTGCTCAAAGTTTAAATTATTTGATGTACTTGCAGTATTATCCATAGTAGGTGGATGAATACAATTTTGTATATGAACTCCAATAGTAGGACATAGAGATTCATTAAATATTGAGAAAAGATTGAGAATACTGCACTGCTCTTTGATATGATCCAATGATACTCTATGGACCCCAACTTGATCCGCTGCATTGACATCAAGAAGAAAAGAAGTACAATCTGGAATGCCTAGAGTAGGAAACATGGTTTGATCAGACACAAAATTTGACAGTTGGTTGCTTTTGTGAGAGGTTCGACATTTCTTCGTTGTTGGAGCAGCTTGAGAACAGTTATTATTTTGTTGAATCACTTTTTCAATGATTTCCTAATTTGGAATAGTACTCTTTTGAACTAGAAAGAACCACGGACATTATGTATTGGTTGTTTCTGTAGACCTCCTAGAATGCTATTCTGTCTGAGTAATGTTAGCATGAATAAAAAAGCACCTATGAGGAAAAACATTTTTCACAGAACTTTCTGCTGCAGGTGAAGCATTACATTTATGTAGTTCAATCTTTCTTTGGTTAGTTAAGCCATCTTTTTTGAAAACAAATTATAGTAAATCTGGTTGTACAGTATTTGGAAGAACTCTCTGATTTTGAGAAATTTATGAAATTTTAGAAAACATTTTTTAATCTCACTGATCAATATCACAAATAGGAAAAGAGGCATTTTTCAATTTAAATGAAAGATTAGATGTGAAAATTACTCGTCTATTGGTGAACCGGTGAGTTGAATCAGCACTTTTAATAGGTGGCATTACCAGATATTGGAAATGATCATTACTCGCTGATGATAAAGTGTTGGATAATGGAAATTTACTACGAACATTCACATCCACAAGAATAGATGAAAAAGAATTCCCAAAACCGATGGATGAAATGATGCAAAAAACTGTACAGAATCAACATATATATCTAAACAAGGCATTTCCATAGATTTTCTCTTTTTTATATCTCGACCATTTACCTCAAGAGGTCCCCATGTGCAAGCATGAATAGGAATATCGTGACCATTAGTGCACCCAGAATTACTGTTAGTAGGAATCGAAGCATCAGCATGAGCAAGTGGTTGACGAATGTTATAAGCAATCAATGCTATAGCAAAGTAACCCAACACTGTTCCATCAGGATTTTTCATTCTTTGGGGCAGACACTGTTCCCGTCATTTTTTATTTCTCCGAGTATAAATTTTTTTTAAGCTGCATATTTTTGTTGGCGCTCCGTCTCTTATCAATAAATTCTTAGGAATGAATTACTTAAAAACCAAATCTAGCAGTACTTCTCACAAAATTCCACCAAGACTAATATGGATGTACTAATCATTTAGAATGACTGATTGGGTGTAATTTATACTGGTTTTATGGTAGAATTAGTGCTTAAATCGATTATTACGGATATTAATGATAATGAAACTACCTAATTGTAAGATATATTGGTGTTTCAGGAAAAAGTTTGAATTTGGAAGAAAAGGAATGCCAGTTGCACGTGGAACTTGAGTGGAACGATGAAGCTACACAAGACCAAAGTTGAGGGAAGTTTTAAGGATGGCTACGGTTTAGATTTGAATCAGAACTGGACCGCCAGTTTATTGAACCAGAACTAGAACCGAAACTAGATTTGAGAAACCGAAACCGGAATCATAACCGTAACTAAAGGTTACAGTTCACGTTTACAAAAAGTTTAAACTGAAACCGGAACTGGCGGTTCAACAATTGTTCAGACTATCTAAGAATATACTTATATTCTAAGTAGTTTGATCTCTTTGTCTCAATTTAAAACTCAATTTTAATAGTCAGTACACCAATAGCATCTATTTTAGTCCACCAATTTATTATCCCAATTTATTAGTAAAAATAGCATAACTAATTTAGGTCCAAATCCAATCTAGTCAAAGTGTTAAAATTAAATTAATCAAATTATTAAATTAGCATTTGATGATTCTTTCAGTTTGATTAGCCATTATGACAAATTCATAAAGGTTATTTTTTTAAAGGATCAAGAAAATAGTGGTCACAAAATTATAAAATAGCAATTTACTAGAACAAAAATATATGTATTTTTTCTTTTTCATTGCCAAATGATAGTAAAAAATTAATATTTTTTTCTTACATTTATTGTCATATTTACTTAAAATCAATTTTATAATAACACATATTTTAATGTAGCTAAAAGAACTAGAACAAGAATCGGAACCGCAAGAAATTGAAACCATAACTGGATGGAACCGTCTCTATAAGGGTTAGTTAGGTTCCACCTTTCAGAAGAATTGGAACCGTCAATTTTTAAATCGGAACCAGTAGTTCTGAAATCGTAGCCACCCCTAGGAGTTCTGTTATGAAAAGCAATGGAATGGGATTTATTATAGAAGCTGCCTAACTTTTTCATGTATGTGCTTGGAATTGCAAGAAACGTAAAGGTGATGTGGAGGGCCATTCAATCTTGGTGCTCGGGAAAATCCTCAATCAATGTGCTAAATGAATTAACAGAAAATCATATTTATGCTTCAGTTGGCAGCAAATAAACAATCGAAAGTGCGCATGCAATCTTGATGTTTAGAGAATGATCAATCTGCAGGCCATAACCGGCACCGGTTATTGGTGGGACTTATCACCAGTTATGGTCTGGAGATTGATCAATTGATGCTCAATTGCATGACCGGCGTCGGTTGTGGTGGGGTTTTCGGGCTAGTCTTTGTCAGGAAACCATGTGAAACTCTTTTGTCGTTTTTTGAAACCAATTTCAATTGGGATTCATTTGTAATTTTAGGAAACTATAAATAGGAGTATTTAGAACCTTTTTAGGGGTTGGAAAACATTAGTCTAGATTAGAAAAACATCTTTTCATATTTTTTTTTGAGAAATCAAGATTGTTCGTAGGCAAATCAAGGAGAAGATTGGGGTGAGCAAATTGAGAAATTTTTTTTACCCTTTTCTTTCCTTTGTAAAGTCTTTGAATTTGTGATCTTAATTCTTTCTACTTTGCCAAACTAAATTTGTTTCTAGGGTTAATGTTTTAATGAAGGTATTTTGATTAATTTTTCCATTTAAATTCTTGACTATTGCTATGATTTATTTATTTTGATTTTAATTATGTGTTTGTGATTGGCCATTATAGACATCATTTTTAAGTTTGTATTGAATTGAGAAAGGAGATACAACCATGCAGTAGATAAATAAACATTCTTAACCTAATCACGAGAATAGATTAGGATTTGTTTGACGCACTTATATCACTTAAGATCTTAATGCGTTTAATTAAACATTTATGGTCTCGAGAGAGACGTAAGATTTGATTAGGCATACTTTAGATGTATCGAGAGGTGATTTAAAATAAAATTGTGAGATGCATTCATAGTTTATTAAGAAGACAATTGAAAAATTAATTCAAAATTCTGATTAAAACCTAGTACCCTAGGCTTTTTCATCTATTATTTTCTCAACCACTTTTTAATTTGATTTGATTATTTATTTTATTTCTTAGTCAAATCTCAATTCTTTTAATTTGAATTTTCATAAGTAATTAAAGTAGAAAATTTACTCGTCCCTGTGGGTTCGATCTCTATAATACTCCAGGTGAATTATTACTATGATTGACCCTGTGTGCGTCCAAGAAATTGTTGATCAATGACCAAACAAAGAAATAATGTATAATAGAAAGTAAAGGAAGAACACAAAAATGGAAATCACACCCAGAAGAAATATTAAAAACAGATATCTTATATGGATTCAACCAATGCCTCTTAAGCGATGACATAGAGGAATAATACAACGGAAGGAATACGACAAAAATAAGCAAAATAGATGAAGAAAAAGTACAAATAATATAAAATAGAAAAGAACATAAGAAAAAGAATATTAAAGAAACTAAAATCAGACTAATAAATGCTATAGAGGAAATTACAATACAGGTACTAACATCATCTCGTACTAACATCATCTCATCCATGATAAGTAGATATCCAATCCCACTGGAAACCTCAATGTACAGCAAAACACAGCCTACACGAACTGATATTGAAAGTAAATACGATACATGAAGTATAACAAATACCAATTCATTTGTTACTAATATACCAAACATTTAATCACCAGAAAAATAGTGAGTAAAAAAATACTCACAGAACAGACCAAAAATCATAGGGAAAATACACAGCACTATAAATATAACAAAAGAGAATAGAAGCTACCAAAAAAAAAAAAAAAATCCTGTCATGAGATACAGGGGCAAGAGGGTGAATAAATATAGCAAAAGAGAACAACTGCCAAAAAAAATGCAAACAATTCTATCATAATTTAATAGACATGTATTATGTCTATTAATCCATAAAATAATCAATCCATACTTCTGAACTTATTTCATTGTCAGGTCATAAATTGTTGTTACATATTAATTGCAGGTATTTGAAGGTGAAAGGAGCCCGACAAAGGATTGCAAGCTGCTTGGAAAGTTTGATCTTACAGGAATTCCTCCAAGTATTGCTACTGACTTTCAGGAAGTTGTTAAAAGATTTGTCTGCAGCTTATTATTGGTGATTTAATGTACCGCCATTTGAATCTAAACGGGGGCATCCCACAAATTGAAGTCACTTTTGAAGTTGATACCGATGGTATCTTGAATGTCAAGGTAGAAGACAAAGGTACTAGTAAACCAGAGAAGATCACAATCACTAATGACAAAGGTTGTCCAAGTCAAGAGGAGGATTGAACGAATGGTCAGTGAGGCAGAAGAGTTTGCCGAGGAAGGCAGAAAGGTGAAAGAGACAAATGAACATGAAGAACCAGATGAATGACAAGCACAAGCTTGCCAGCAAACTTGAGTCTAATAAGAAGGAGAAGATTGAGATAGCTGTAAAGGAAGCTCTTGAGTGGTTAGACAATAACTAGTCTACCGACGAAGAGGACTATGAAGAGAAGTTGAAAGAAGTAGAAGTTGTTTATAACCCAATCATTACACCTGTCTACCAAAGATGAGATGGCACTCCTGATGGCACATCAGAGGATGATAATTCTCCTGATAAATTGTAGGTGACTCTTAGGATCCAAGTTTATTATTCATGAAAGATGTGGCAAGAGGTTAGGATGTAGAGTAGAGAAGAAAGTTATTTTAATTTTCTGGTGATTGAAGCTAAGGGGAGAGATTCCCTTCTTCGCTTGTTTTGTTGAGATGAAGATACTTGTGAGAAATATTTCATGTTCTTGACAGTTTGAATTGTTCCGAATCTTACTAAAAACTCAAAAATGCTGCTGCTAAAAACTCAAAAATGTTCACTGCTTAATGGACTCACAAGAAGAAGACCAAAAATAATAATAAATGTTTCAAAGCTCAAAAATGCTGCTGCTAAAAACTCAAGAATGCTCACTGCTTAATCGACTCCCTAGAAGAAGACCAAAAATAATAAAGTATGTTTGGGCGGCTATACAAACCAACAAAGAAAAATAGCTGAATAAATATAGCAGGCTGTATTCACGGGAACACAACCTAGAGTGCACCTCTGAAAAAAATAGAAGCAAAAAAGAAGAAACGAAAATCCTCCAGTGTCAGCTAGAAATAGAAAAAAACCACAATTTTACAACAACAAACAAAATCCAGAAACCAACCAATCAAAAGTAGAAATTGAAAACAAAAAAAAAAACAGAAGAGGTGGAATGGAACAAAACAGAAACGCCAAAGGGAAAAACCAACTAATAGCGAATATAAGCAATGAAGAGCAAAGAGACAACCAGTAGATGATAGAGACCCAAACCTAAGGCAACGGCAAACCAGAAGAAGAAGCTGAAGAAATTACTGCACTGAATGGAGTTGTCCTCACAATCGCCCTTTCCAATTCCAAATGGAAAAAGAATGACAACGCAAGAAGGGAAGCTTCTACTGGGAGATAGGTGGTAAACAAGGAGTAAACATGCAAAAGATGAGTCTCGTGGTTGCATTGCCCCTCAATTCCAAACGGACCAATCGCAGAAGGAATAAATGGACAAACATCTACCACCCAATTTCATGAAAATTACAAAATGCCCAAGCCAACTGAGCTACTAAAGCACAACACGAATTGAGCAAATCCGTTTTTATACTAGTTAGGATGTATTACTAGTTTCTTTAACCTGACGCATCGCGTCAGGTTGCTCAGTATTTTGTGTTAATTGAACATGTAGATGGTGTTCTATGAAACTCGTGTGCACAAAAAAGAATTGAGGAAGTTGGATTGAGAAAGTGGGAGAATATGTTATAGATGATATTTGTATTGTATTGTGTAGTCATGAGGAAAAAAAAAACATTTTTGAAATTTATTCATTGGTTTGAAAAATCCTGCACTTTGCACTTCAAGCGACGGGACTTAGCTGCTTATATCACCAAGCTATACTTTATATCAATACTGCATGAATAGATGAATGGCAACTGGAGAAGAAATAAAAGTTCCTAGAACAGTAGATGATTTCACAGTAGTTAAAAGCATTTTTTTTTATAACTGTAAGTGTGACGACCCCACCTCCCTCTAAGGCGAACCAGAGGGTTCGGTGGACCGCCTGCCCAACTCTCGTCAGGACTCACTCGCTCGAATAACTAATAACATTTCGAAAGTAAACGTAAATAACCATTCGAAATCAAACCACAACTAATAACATTACTAAATTCAACTTACAACCCAACTTCTCAAATTATAGTCCAATATACTTAAGGTACAACCACAATTTCATCTTACAAAACCAAAATATCAAATTCAGCATTTCAAGGCAAAATTCAAAAGATAAGTTCCAACCCTAACTAATCATGTCTTCACTTGGGTTCTCGATTCCTGTTAAAGAAAACAAATTTAAAAGAATGAGCTAAAACCCCAGTGAGTTTCAAAAGACTTGCAATTCACGTAGAACAGTTCAAATCATACTTCAAGTTTACAATTTAAAACAAGTAAATAAACACGTAAATGGATATTGCCTGGATATACCAGGTAAACTACTCGAGGGACATTGCCCAACGAAATAGACTAGTCGAGGGATTTCACCCAACGACGTCACAATAATTCACTGAAACTACTCGAGAGATTTCGCCCAACGACGTCATAATAATTCACTAAAACTACTCGAGGGACTTCGCCCAACGAAGTAGACTAGTCGAGGGACTTCAACCAACGACATCACAATAATTCACTGAAACTACTCGAGGGACTTCGCCCAACGACGTCACAATAATTCACAAGATAGCACACTATTCTTTTAATTCCCAATATCACACGAAAAGGAGAAAATACTCACATGGTAGTTCAAATCATAAAACAGATCAAGCATATTTCTTATGAAATTCAAGTCTTTCAAATAATCCAAATTCATTTCAACAAATCATTTCTTTGCAAACAATAGCAAGATTTTCGTTTGAAAAGGAGTTGGAACACTCACCAACAAAAGAAATCAAATAAAAGTATGCAAGTGAGATCACTCGAGCGCCTCGGAATTCATACCGTAGTTCCCTTGGCCACCTGAAGCAAACGTGACTAATGATCAACAATTTATGAGCAAATTGTTCAAAATGTCACTGAAATATCCGCCTTAGCCAAAAATGTCACTAAACTTACTTGTTAGCCAAAAGTGTCAACACTCTTTAAAAATTCATATCTTAAGTTCCGCAAGTCAAAAAACTATAAAAGTTATACAGTTGGAAAATAGATTTTTAGTACTACAATTCCCTAGAAGACACTTTTCAGAGATTCAAACCACAAGTAGATCAAATATTCACCCCAAGTCGGAAATTCATTTCTCTTGAAATTCAACCCACATTTCAAACTATTCAAGACAATCCATAACACAGAATATCATCTCAAGAGAATTTGGAAAATAGGCTGGAAAATTCAAGAAAATTCGGACAGCAAGTTAGGCCATTTTCCAGCAAAATATAAGGGTTTGAGCAGTAGGGGTATTTTGGTCATTTCACTCAGTACAGTGCTCTGATTGGGCTGTAATTTTGTGAGTAGATGGATAACTCAATTCTCTACAACTTTCATGTTTAGTGTAAGAGCTAGTTTGGTCATTAACATAGAGAAATCTTCACTACAACCGCGAAAACAAAGCATAACAGTCTTAGTTTTCAGCAAAATTTGAAAATTCGTCAAAATTTACAAAAATTGAACTGGCCCTTGAAATTTATACCACTTAAATAAATTCAAGTCTAGTTTCAAACGCAACAAATGGAAATTGATTTTGACTCCCGAGTAAGAAAATATGGTCATTTGAACATGAGGCAAAAAGCAGTCCTGACACTGCAATTTTCCAGATTTGAATAGCAGTTTTGAGACATTATTTGAGCAACGAAATGGTATTGGAAAAACACCAGAATTTTCAGGAATAAACATCAGTATGTCATTTGTACCAAAATTTAGCCAAAAAATCGCACGGGAAGACAGTGATCAATGCGACCAAAACAGGGCAGCAGAAAACAGTGAAAGTTTTTCCAGATTTTGACTTCTTCTTTCCATGCGATTTTATCACACCAAATGGAATGATTTTTGCAACTAAATTTACACACATATAGATCAACATTTCAGCCCTCAAAGTAGCCAAGAAACTCATGAAAATTCGCAGCCAAAACAGGGCATAAAAATCGGAAATGAAACCAGCAGCATAACTTCCCTTTTTTTTCTATTTTGCCTCTTTCTCTTCCTCCTATCTTTCTAACATCAAAAATCAACTAAAATCACCACCATATCATCTCATCAACATCATAATAACCACCCATTCAAGTCTTGTGGGATTCCAAGAGCCCACTTCAACAACCCAATTTAACACAACAACAAACAAGAAGCTACAAGATTCAAAACTAAACAATTAGAGCAAATGAATTAGGGTTTTGTTGGAGCACTTTTACCTCAAATAGCTCAAGGAAATTCAAGCTTGAGATGTGTAAGATCCCTTCCTTTCCAAGCCCCTAACCGGTTCTACCTCCCTCTCTTGGTGCTCCTCAAGCTCTAAGTGTGGAGTGTGGAAGCCTACTCAAGCTCCCTTGGATGATTGATGGAGTTTTGGAGTTGATTTGTGAAGGTTTAATGGAGGCTTTTGAAGATAAAATGAAGGGGAAATTGGGGGAGGGAGGTGCGGCTGAACAAGAGAGAAAAAGAAAGAGTTTTGAGTGTTTTGATGAAGTGAAATGAGAAAAGGAAGAAAGGACATAAAGCATTGCTTGAGGGTGCCAAAAGTCAACTTGAATTTGTGGCCCAAAATGCTCCAATTGGAGTTTAATTCTAATCACCCACTTCTAATTCCTCAATTAGTTTTTCTTAATCTACTAATGATTATTCTTATTCTCCAAACTTACGTCACTCTCAGTCCAAATGTTTGTCTCGAAAAATGTGCCTTTTTTTTTCATTTTTCTCAATTGAGTGACAGAAAAATTAAATTGAAGGTTAAATAAGGTTTTTTAAAATAAAATGAGGTAATGTATAGTGTAATTGCAATTAAAATGATTTAAATCAATTATTTAGAGAAAATAAATAATTAATTAATTAAATAGGTCGGATAAAATAGATTTTCAGGTCCTTACAGTAAGTAAAGGGTCTCAAATTACACTTTTTCACCAGTACAATTCAACCCATTCTTCCCCCACCCTAGTAGTTAAAATCATTCGCCTTCTTTGGAATATAATTTTTTAAAAAAAATTTTTACATTTTTCCTGAATATATTTTTTTAATCATCTCTTTAATTCATATACATCAAATCGACACAATATATTTTTCTATGAGGGGAAAAAAAATACCACGAAGCCTAAGGCAACAAAGAGGGGAAAAAAATACCACAAAGCCTAAGGCAAAAAAAGCGTTAAAGGAAACAATCAACTTCATAACTCAAATACATACTGCTTTTTTCTGGAAAACTAATTGTCTTCCATGTCCCGAGTTGACAAGTCAAAAGTAAAAAATGCAAAAAGACCACCAAAGCCAACAAAGAAGAGAAAGAGAAAACACTCAAGGCTACAAAAGAAGCAAGCAAATTCATCTTCATAAACAAAATATCCACAAATTCTTCACACACTATTGCCTCTTTCGAATTGCATGTCCTCAGTTAGTAGCTAGAGCGAATGCAAAAACTCCAGCAAAAGCCAACCAAGGCTGGGAAATGAACAAAAAACAAAAACAAAAACAAAAACCAAAAAACAGAGGAGTAGGGGGGGACACCACAATGCTTGAGGAGAAAAAGCGAGAAAGTAAAAGCAAATTCATCTTCATATACAGGACATCCACACTCTTGAATAGGCAATAACAATTGGTCTGATGTAATCGTATAAATGAGGCACCGAACCATGCACAAACCAAAGAACTCCAACGTTTTATGCTGATTAGGTAGAAAGTGGATAGTAAATAGCATTCCTCACATATCAGTCTCCATGCAGCAAGAGAAACAAGGGCAGAGATCACCCCTCATAGAATTCCAATGGTTCAAAATAAGTCAGTTAACACCAACCACATGCCCAGAATGAACCACCAGCCTGGTGATTATTTCATTTGCCCCCTAATTTCAGAGAAATTACCATATTACCAACCAATCAGAGAACGAATAAATGGCCACATTTTTGCCATCCAATTTCAACAGAATACCATACTCCAATTTGTTTACACCTATCTTATGGAAAAACTGGTTTACAATAGAACTTGACAGGCATATCCATACAAAATTGTGGGGTATCAAGGCATTGCAATGTACATACTATCAGAGTAATTGTAGATACTAAAATAATATAAAAGACACTACTACAATAATATGTAAAAATATTTTCTTACCACATGAAATTTGTGTCTAAAAATTATATTCATGTCTACATTTACTTTTTTAGTGCCTACATTGTATGGCAGAGTTGCTGTTAATAATTGTATAGGCCCATCCGATTGTGGGTAAATGACCAAAACAATATCTCGTACATGTGGAGAAAGTGGGAACAAATCTTTTTTTTTTTTCAAGCAGATATGCAATATGTCTTGTAACGAGAAACAAGTTCTTTTGGAATCACTTCACATCTATAACAGTGTGAAATAGCGTTTTTTTTTCTTTTTAGGTCAATTGGTTCAAAAGTCTATTTTTGGGTCAATCTCTCACAAAAAAAAAAAAAAAAAAACATGCATTGTTTGAATGCCCATAATTTCAATGACAAAATGAGAACAAAATGAAATCCCGTGAAAAGCTGATATGCTATTCTTTCCAATTTATATCCTAATTTAGTATATTTGGACAATCTGAAAAAAGAAGAAGTTTTTTTTTTTTCATCCTAGATTATCAATTTATTTCCATTTAATCTAAAAAAAAAATTTACATTTTTCATCAATATATTATTCAATCACCATTTTACCTCATATACATCAAATCGTTACAGTAAATTTTTTAACAAAAACTTAGAAAATAGCAATTCAAATGGGCTGCAAGTTGCACTTGCCCTAGAGCCATAGTGAAATATGTTAAATAGAACAAGAATTGGAGGGAAGATTGTATTGAACTCATACAAACTGCAAAGAGGACATGCATAATTTTGACGATAATGAGGATGCTGGGAAGGAAAGGAAGGTGTCATTGGCATTTTGGCAAGACCATCCCGTATAAAAATTCAAGAAAGATGAATAGTCTTTGGCTCAAGTTTAAATTGCTTGTCAGTTGGCAGTTTTCTCTCTTACACCACCAATTATTTCCATTCTTTCTCTTCTCAAAACGTATTTAGATTTTTGCTTTGCAAGCTTTGTTTCCAATCGTAATAGAAAGACTCTCGCTTCTTTTGAGTTGGAAAAAATAAAAATACAAACATTCACCAAAAAGAAGTGAAAGAACCATAGACTAAGTGTACAATGTAAAAAAAAAAAAATAGAAATCATAAGATAAAATAGGTAAGTATTACAAAGATAAGTTAGCTAACTCACTTGACCTCATTTGGAATGTTGGAATATGGTGTTGTTAGCTCACTCACTTAAACCTAGCTAATAATAGTAGAAATGAGTCAATGAAAAGGAAAAGTTACAAACTTCAGATGACGGAAAGCTTTACTATGATCATTGAGCAGCTTGTGTACTGATACATAAGTTGCTCGATAACTGATTAAAACTTGCCAAATAAATGACTCATGGGTCCATTTATGACAGTGCATGTCAATTTGTAATTTTTTATCAACTTTTCCTTTCTTTCCTTATTGTCTTTGTCTCCATATTTGATACACTTCCTCTTTCTCACCTAATTGCAATGATGTTTCTTTCTATGTAAAATCAAATTAAACTAAAAAATAATAATAAATATAAGATACAGTGGAGGGTAGTGTATCAGCAGGAGGATTCGAGGCCGTGAAGCTGATCCGTTATAAGCTCTTGATGTCGACCAAGATGGTATGGTGGTGTATCAGCTAGAAGGTCTGGGGCAGTTAATCCTATATATTCTTAAAGATCTGATGCCTACGGCCATGGGAATGGATGGAAGCCATTAGACATGAGAAACATGTCACTATGATGATGTGGTAGTAGTGAGTCCCACAGCAGTACCATCAGTTTGGTCATGGCTTTGAACTTGCATTGTAGCTAGGGATGGGCACGGGTTGGGTACCCACCCCTAACCAAATTTGGCTGACTTGACCCTAACCTATCGGGTTAGCAAATTTCTGACCCTAGTCCACCCCCCATGTTCTCGGGTACTCGCAAAAAACGGGTTGGGATATAGGGTACCCGTTCCTAACTTTTAATTTCCTGTTGGTAAATGACCACATTTTATTAAAGATTTAACAGTCTAAAACCAATCCATTTTAACAATCCAAGATCCAACACATTTCATCAAAGATTTAACAATTCAAAATCAACACATTTCAAAGTCCACACATCAATATTCTATCACATATTTCATCCAATAATCAAACTAGTCTCTCAACTCTCAAGTATCCAATACAAATTAAAGTTACAATATCTAATATACAAAACAAAGTTTCATTACACTTTTGAATACAATTTAAGTTGAAAAGTTTTTATTGTATGTGCTTAATTACAAAGAAAAAGTCAAACAACCACACCAACCTAGTATATACTACCACTACTACTAGTCTATAAAAATGAATTGCTAATATGATAATTTAAAAAAATAAAAATGTCCCTGAAGCCAATAGCAATAACAAAATTTTGAGCTAACCCCCAACAAATTCCAATCTAAAAATTGTGAGGGCCTCAAAATTTATTTTAAATATTGTTAATAATTATTATTTTTAAATATTATTATTATTGTCAATAATCTGTTTAAATTATTTTAATGTCGTTCTCACACATGTTTTTCAGAAAATTTAGATGAAAATTCATTTTATTTTGAGAAATATCTAATTTAACTTTATTTTTATTTTTCAGGTAGATTTTCAATATTCCATTCATCTTATTTTAAAATTCACTCTTTTTGTATTAATTAGACAGAAAATGAGAAAAACACGTTTTTCGAGGTAGAATTTCGAGTGATGAGTGAAGTAGCACTGGAGTGTAAGGATGATCATTCGTAGGATTAAAAATGTAATTCAATGATTAGAGGTGAATTATAAAGAGTGATTATATTTGGGAATTTGAAATCATCGTTTAAGTTGGATTAACCTCCTTGGATTAGAATTTTAATTAGCCATTGTTTCTTCCACTTAATTCACCCCAAATCACTTCAATTTGATTCCTTTTCATCTCTCCCTCCTAACCAAGATTAACCCTTTAATCCTTAGCTAAGTGGGATAATTATTTTCCCTCCAAAATTGTTAGCAAAGGGATTACTATTCCATGTTTGACTTTGGGGCATAAGACAAGCTTTATGTCTTGTCTTTCTCTTCTCATTTAATTCACTCAAAAATCAACACAAAATTCCTCTCTTCTTCTTTTCCTCTTGGCCGAACTCCCCTCCCCCTCTTCCCTTGAAAATTCATCAAATTTCCTCCATCAAATTCCCTTCTAAAACCACCTACAACTTCCATTAATCTTGGCTTGAGCTTGGACTTCTTGGAGGAGCTTTGAGGAGTAGCATTTGGAAGCTTTAGTCTAGCATTTCTTGGGTGAATTTTTGCTCATTTCTTGGAGGAGGTAAGAAACTAAAGCTTGCATCTTTGTCTATTAATTCCATTGTAAAACATGATATTAGGCTTCGGAGCTTGAGAGGTTGATAGAACCTTGACATTTGTTGATGAAGTTGATTCTTGTGTTAGTTTGCAATATTGGATGATAAATTTCATTAAATTGCCTTTCTTGATTTTGGTTGAATGAGTGGGCTCTTGGACTCCCACAATTGTGATAACATGATTTCTAGCTTGATTATTGATGCAATGTATGTATTTAAGATGGAAATTGTGGTTGAACATTGGAGGAAAAACCTCAAGGAAAACCGGTTGGAAAAGGAAGAAAAATGGGGGAGAAAATTGCTGTTTTTCTTGTAATGTGTTGGCTGTGATTTTGGAAAATTTGAAAGCTTAATTTGAGGCTTAAATGTTGAGGTTTAGGTGGTTAATTTACCCCACACAAAATCCCTTCAAGGATTAAGCAAAAATTGGTGGTTTAGTGGAACAAGGAAAGCTGGAATTTGAGCAAGTGTGCTGTCCGAACTTGAGGGCCTGTTTTGTGCTAAAATTTGATAAAAGTTAATATCTTTTCTGATCACCATTGGATTTAGGAAGGTTGAAACTATCTTAGGTTCGAAAATGGGGTCATTTGGTGGTAGTTTAGATGTGTTAAAAGCAATGAGAAGAAGGGGAATGAAACTTTGCAGGATTGAACCAATGTTGTCGAGTCCACTTTGGGCGATTAGAAAGCTGTCTTCCAGAGGGAATTTTTGGTTGAATTTTGGTATGAACCTAGCCTATATGTGGTAGAATTTTTGTACCAAATTTGGTAATTTTTTGGTAATAAATCGTCACTCAAATGAAGCCTAGAATAGTGCCCTGTAAATCTGGAAATCAGAAATTTCAGAATTTCGAACCAGCCCTGTTTGAACTGCTATAATTTCTTGCTCGAGGGTCAGAATTGGGTGACGTTGGTGGTGTTTGAAACTTCTCACATATAAATTTAAACTGGATAAATTTTAGAGGTCAATTCATTTTCTACAATATTTGGTGAATTTTCAAAGTTGGCTGGACAATCAACCTGATATGTTCTGTTTTGGTACTGTAGCAGTTTCTTAATCGAAAATCTGGATAGCTTCTGTTCAGAATTTTAACTTGGTGTCTTCTGAAAAGTTTTAGAACTTTCAATGAGGTTTCCAACAATACCAAGCTTGTAAAATTTGGACTTATATAACTCAAGTTATGATTTTTCAAAGATTTCTACTCAAGTAGGAAGTTATCGAACTTGACTTTTTCTTGAGTAAGATTTGTTTGAGGAATTAGAAACTTATTTTCATTACTCTGTAAATATTTTAGGAAGTGTTGCTGAGTTGCAAAGTGATCCAAATTTGAACTCCGAGACCTACTTTGTCGGTGAGTTTCCAATGCATGTTAAATGCTTTAATTTAAATGCTTTGTGCGTGAACGTGCTTCGTGACATTTTACGTGTTTAAAATGTGGAATTTGAAATTGTTGAACCGCTCGCTTAAAGGAGAGTATACTTTATTACTCCCTTCTAAGTAGAGTTGGTGACTTAAGTGTTTTTGCCTGTATTACAATTGGAGAAGAAAAGTGTTGTATAACCACTCTTGGCCGCGTCCCTTGAGTGGTTAAGTGCTTAAGTGTTTAAGTGTTTGGCGTCCGAGGGGAGCTCGGTGGAAGGAGTTTGGCGTGAAGAGTCGTCTACTTGGATTGAAAGTCGACGGAGTGTCGACTACTCTAAATGTTCATGAACTGTGGATTTGAGCTCACGAGCCAACTTATCCTACTATGCGTGTTTAATTTATTTGCTTCATGTGTTTATGTTACCTATTAATTTCTTGTTTATATGCATATGCATGACTTTTGGAGACTCACGAGCTTTTAGCTCACCCCCGTTCCCCTTTGTTTTTCCTTAACAGGTGACGAGAATCCAGGGACCTAGTTAGGTCTAGCACTTGTTTTTGGTCTTTTGTCTCGAGTATGGAAAGACGAAATGTATATTCTTTTGGTGATGAATATTTTAGACTTATGGAAATGTATTAAATTATGGCTCAAGGTTTTAAGTGTGTGTTTTTGAATTGATAACTACACTTTAAGTTTAAATGTTATTTTACAGTCTCTAAGATTATTGCTGGTATAAATGCGGGGTTTTGCCCGTTTAAGTTAGTATTACCGAATGCTTGAGTCCTGGCAAGAGTTAGGCAGGCAGCCCACCAACCCTTTGGTTAGCCTTAGGGGGAAGTGGGGCTGTCACAAAAATGGCCACCTCAGAGCATTAGGTTGAATCAAAAGTTTGAAAATAAATGAGAGATAGTAGAGAATAAATTATCTTAGAGCAACCTTTTCTTGTTACACTTGATAGAAAAGTTGAAGAAAGAGGAGGACAATAGGTTGAACTTTTGCTCGATTTCAACGGTGGTCGTTGGTCGATGTTTTGGAGAGAAAAAGGTAGAGGTTTGGAGTTGGAGGCAGAGTGAAGATAAGAATCGAATGTACTACTACTACTTGGGTGTTCAATTAGGGTTAAAACTTAAACATATTAAATTATATATTGACCCCTAATTTTTTAAATATTTATACAATATACCCTGCGGGTTTTTATTTTCTTGACCCGTATCCTTACCCAATATTTACGGGTATCCACCCTAATATGATCCGATGAGATAAATCGGACCGGGTATCCTAAATTTCGGGTTGGATCGGATCGGGTCGTGTGGGTTTTCAGGTCGACAGGTTTTTTTTTGCCCACCCCTAATTGTAGTGCATATTGGACTGTCGTTTGGCTTTGTCTTTTATACTTTAATTTAATGAATTCAGATCAACTTAATGAGTAAGGCCCTATTTAATAATTCAATTCAATATTTAAAATTAATGGGTTCAGATCATCTTCATACATTTAAACGCGTTTGATAACAAAAAATAGAATATCTGAATTAATTAAATGGCACTGAATTTCTTAGTTTTGCAAATAAAAAAAGTGATAATCTATTCTTTTGTTACTTAATATGATATACATTCAAATTTATTAATTTAGTATTTAACAATTTAATCATGTAATAGATTCAGACTTAAATTTTAGATTTCAAATTTCAATTTTATCAAATATTCCCTAATATTGGAACCTTGAGTTGACTTACACATGTGGAGCTCCTAACTAATAATTAACTTTCTTGTGGCGCAATTAGTCTTCGACTGATTGTCACATTGTGAATTTACGATTAATAACTAACTAGTATAGGGGACAGGAAGAGGGTGTTCCACCATCCCGGCCCCGTTTTGGCGGGGAGGGAGAAAAACTATCTCCCCACCCCTTCGGGATACCTAACCCGCCCCACCTCACCCCACGAGGTGAACACCCATGTACATTTGCCCCATTACCATCCCTAAGAGCAGGAATCATGATCAGTGGATTCCACAAATCTTGTGGCCCTGTTGGTATGGAATCCACCTCTCTGTTAGTGTATATGCCCTAAAGTCAATCAACTTCTAGGGTTTATTATACACTTTGACTATTTATGTAATAATAAATGACATCTTTATCATATTGATTGCTTATATTTTCATATAAGTATGATAAAACCCTTAGAATAAACTTAATCGATGAAATCATAAGAGTTATGATGGTGAGGTTCATTCGATTATAAATAAGGTTTATTCTTAAATATCTCTAGTCATAGTATTAACAAGAAAGGGTATTGTTATACGGTTAGACTAGCATATACTATCTTTGCTTCTATATGAGAAGTAGTAGACCTCATCTACTATGGTGTGTGAGACACCTAAGCAAGTATATGGGTGCTTGATGGTATGATCAAGTTCACTAGATTGATCCACATAGAGACATCCTTTAAGTGCCAAAGGATTAATCTCTAAGTAGCATTTATGTAAATGATTCTTAGACTTAAGGTTATCATGGTATCTTGAATATGGATAGTTATACTTTCTTTGTTATATGATTGCTCCTGTAAAAGGGAATGCTCACATCATTAGCAAATGGGTGTATCTTTAAAGTATGGAAAGATGGTGAATAACCTATAAGGATTTCACTCTTATGTGAGAGGAGTTATCTCTGTTTGGCCACTTGTAGAAGTATAACTCAAATCTTAGCTAAGTGGGAAAGTCTTAGAAAGTGTTTCTAAGAACTTCTTCATTGGAGTTATATTTTGGTACAAGAGAAAGAGCATTAATCACACAATGGAATAGCACAACTTATTCCAAGATTAATGTGAGATAAGTGTGGTAAAAGGATATTAGTTACATTATAAACGCGTTTTGAAAGGTGAAGTCATCCACTTGACTTTTCTCATTACTTGGGTGGTCATGATGTATTGCTAGATACCAATCTTGATCTATAAGTATGAGCTGATTGATTAGTGGAATCGGTGATAAATTAAAGGAGTTTTAATTTATCTAGTTCTTATTTATTAAGAATGTATAACTCATACTTATTGCCAACGATATGAGAACCTAATGGGTCACACACATTAAGAACTTTCTTAGCTAGATTAAATGAATTTCAAGTGGGACTTGATAGATAAGTTTTATAACTTATAGTTTGATTTGTGAGACAAATTAAACTTGAGAGACTTATGGTGCAAATAAGTTTTAGTCTTCCAAATACAAGAGTTGTATTAGAATTAGGAAGCTAAATCTTATTGGAAACTGATTTCAGGTTTCCATAAGGATTTGACAACTTATTTGTCTATAAATACTCACTAAGCTTTTGCTAGCAAGTTGAATCATCACACAATTTTTCTTGTGAGATTTTGAGAAAAATCTTGAGAGAAAAATACCCAAAATTCGTCCAAGAAAATAAGGGAAAAATTGCATCTCTTATTTCTTATCTTGGGATGAATCTTTCCTGGTGAAAAATTGGAATTATCTCAATAGACTTGTGTGTGGTTGTCTTGGCAATAGCTAGCACTAATCTAGCTTAAGCTAATTCGACCTTGGAGGTTCTAACTAAGGAGGTTCGTGTGGATCACCATTAGAGGCGGACGCGTATGCGGCTTCATCTCTTTGCCATCTTCTGCATCAAATCTCCACCAAGTTCAAGGAGGTCTTCATGGATTGAGGTAATCTTCTTGAACTATCTCTATGTTACATGGATTTAATCAAGGACGATCTATTAAAGGAATCAAAATTTTAAATTTCGTGTTTATCTCCTTGATTCCTTACATGGTATCGAGCCAACTTTGATTAAACCATGTAACTTGTTTATTTAGTTGTCATGTATGTCAAATTAGATTTGATTATGTGCGATTCAAGAGTTTTAAAATATACTTTTGATGAAAAATAAATTTTGAAAAGGTTTCAAAGATTTAATAATTTTTCATGGAATGAATTTTCTTGAAAAATTGTTTTTCATCGTACAAAAATTCATAAAGTGGTTGAAGCTTTCAAGTAAAACAGTAACAACGGAAAGAATAAGAAGTCGTTGGCCATGTTAAGGGTGAAAATCCACAGATTAATTATAAGTGATTGGTCACGGGTTTTCATCATCACATTCAACGACGTACTATTTTTCTTGCATCAATTAGTTGGTGTAGGGATTTCCTTTACTAATTGCTGGAAATTTTCTGTAAAGGAAATTCAAGAAACAAGTTAGTTTCCAAATAACAAATAGGTTTTGGTCATTGATTTCCTTTTCGTTTGGGTTTCTAAATTAGTATGGAAATTTCCTATAATTCTAATATGATTAGAATTAAGGTGTTTTCTGGAAATTTTAGAAATCGAAATTGGACAAGGAGTTGTTCAATTAAGTTTTAGAAACTTACTCAATTTTAGTGAGACTAGAATTAAAGTAAACCAACTTTGGAAACTTTTCAATTTGATAAGATTAAATTTGGATGGTGTTCAAATACCTTTAGAAACTTTCTAATTTAATAAGATTAAATTAAGAAAGTGATCTAAAGTTAGTAATTGAGATCTAAAATGGTTTAAAAGAAAATTTCCAAAATTAAGTGAATTAGGAGATTCTAGTTAGACTAGAAATTCCTAATTTTGACTTGGATGGTCATTCGATTGTGAAAAGTTTCTTATCATGGTTATAAAGTATGGAAAATCATTTTAATGAGATTAGAATGTGGTTTCCATAATTTAAAACAAAAGGAATTGAAAAGAAATTTGGAAACTATTTAATATTCCTTAAGAAATTGGATTTCCTAAGAAATATAAGTTTCCAAATTAATATTGGTTTCTAAATTGATTTGGAAATTGTATCTATGTTTTATTATGAATAAAATATAGTTTCCAAATCATTAGTATTGCTAAAAATTTTTCTTGTGTTTATTCTTTTTTTTAAAAAAAATGAAGGAAAAAGGATGCTGGTCTACGATAGCGTCACTAAAACTTTTAGCGACCATTTCCTTGTGAAGGTTTTTCGTCACTAAATGCAGTTTTCTGTCACTAAAACTGAATTCCAGAAATTAGAAATTTTCAGATTGAATTTGATTCAATTAATTTTTAAACCTCTTGAATTGAAGCCTTTTGAGATTAAAGGCTTGTGCATATAATGATACATGATTGGAACTAAATAAATATTTATGCTTTCATTTAATATTGTATTTTATAAATGCATGATGGATGATTATGGACTAAGGCCAATGTGATTGTGAATGGTTGAATGTATGTATGATTTGGTTTTGATATTTTTGAAATAGGGCCTGCGTGTCCTGCCTTCTCTATATATTCTCAATGTAAATTCTCTTCTCATCTCACCCCCCTTGAATGTAACTCAAGGTTTCTTCCAATATTATGTAATGTACTATATTAGGGATAGGGAGAGGGTGATGATCTAAAATGTTTAGAATAGATTTACATTTGTAATGTACAAAGAAGATGGAGATGGTACCAATTCCACCATGGTGGACATACAAAAGACGTACAGGGCATGGAGATGTCGCTCGTCCCTTAGTTTGACCATCTAGTTTCCTTTTGGCTCAAGAAAACTAGTGTAGGAATAAAGTCCATAATCATCCATGTTTAATTATAGTATGTTTATTTATTTATTTATATTGATGAATGGATATCCATGCTATATATATATTTGATGAGACCAATTTGGAATACCATGTATAAAATCCCTCTACTCAAATATTAAGTCTAAACTTAAGTTGCCTTCCATTGTTATAGTTAAAATGAAATTATATTCGAGTTAACTTGTTGAGTACACTCAAGGTTGCTCTACCATGAGAAGTTTTAACTATGAGATGAGATCTCGGAATAATGGGTATGACTTAACTAAAATTTGTGACTTGTTGAGTACACTCAAGGTCATAAAATTTTAAAGGCAAAGGTTGGGTGACACATATGATGTGATTTATCAAGAGTTGATAACTCAACTATCTAGAAGTTACAAAAGTTATAATTGGTAATGAGTACCTACCTAATGAAATTATTTTGATTTGTTGAGCATACTCAAGATCAAAATAACTAAATGGGATTCTAGCCTACTAGGAATTTTTGAAATTCTCAAATCTATATAAGAGGGTTATAGATTTGAATAAAATAGTGGGAGCAAAACCAAATTTGATTTTTATGTCATTTTTACTTGGTTTTGTTTTGCATAAATAGCAATTCTCTTTTATCTTTACTATCCGTTGTAGAAATTATGAGTAATTGCATATTATTCTCGATATAATTTGTTTTTTTTAATTTCTTGGATTGGCAAGTTAAATTGAGAAAAGTTCTCAAGAAAATTTGGCTATATCATTTAAAACCTTAGCACTTCCAATTATGGAAGATGTAATGGAATTAATAAAAATTGCTTACAATAAGTAAGAGATAATGATAGTATGTCATAGATGCTTCCTAAATCTCCTTTACTAGATAAGATTTCAATTTCTTTCACCATGATTATACATCTCAAGAGTTGAATAATGAATAATCAAGGTATAAGATGTATGAAATTCTTAAGCAATAATTCTATTACAAGATGACAAAAATATCTCTAATTAAATATTAATTTATTAGAGAGCGATTGACTCTATTAAGAAATTTAGATCAATCAAAGTTTTGTCATACACTATTAGTTAAATGTTGACTAAAAGTAATTACTTATCAAGAGTTGATAATAAGAATTACTTATCAAGAGTTGATAAGTTAAGAGTTTTAAAGAACTAGCCTTGTACTACAAGCTTTCAATGCGTGGTTTTAAAATACAACTTTGTGAAAGTTTTATTTTTGAGATTATAATTGAGATTAACTAATGGACTTATTTTAGAACTTAATAAATGTTATTATTTTCTAAAATAAAAGAAAGTCCATTTCTCAATATGATGTTAGATAATTTGAAACCATCTTTAACATTTGGAAATTAGTCTTTTAAATAAGAAACATATTTTTCAAATCGCATGATGATTTGGCTCATTTGATTATGAATCATTTGAGACATATGAGCCTTCTTCACTAATAAAAAGTTAATTTGATCTTTTATGAAAATATTTAATGAATTGTTAGGATCCATACATTATGATGTATGTGGAAGATTAACAATTCATACTAGAAATTATTTCTCATATTTTATCACTTTTGCTAATAACAACTAAAAATGGATATATGTATTTTTAAGGTACTAATCCAAGATTTTGAGAAGTTAAGAGGTTTAAGTATAAAGTAGAGAAACAATCTGGTCAAGTACTAGGACACCTAAATATGATCAAGGTGAAGAATACTTGAGCTATGGTAAAGTATTGGAACACCATGATTTGATCAAGGTGAAGAATACCTAATCTAAGGGTTTCAAAATTAACTAAAGGAGCATGTGATTCTCAAGTAAAATAATTTTTCTAGTTATCTCAATTATTGTTGTGTAATCTAGATAAAGAATTATATCTCATGAGATGAGATGTCCCATGCAAGTTTACCAAAATGGTTTTGGGGTTTTGTCCTACATAAAATTGTCTCCTATACACTAAATCTTGTTCCATAAATATATTTGTTCAAAGTGTGTCATATGAGATATGGAATGTTAAGGAATCCAAATTTTGTGAAAAATTTGGATTGTGCTACTTATGAAGTGAGCATCCATAATCGGATAAAATGGAGTTAAGATCCGATTAAAACCTTTTCTGAAGTATTCTTGAGAATTAAAGGAAAAGAAAAGGAGGGCCAAAAAGAAGAAGAGCAAATCCGTTCTTCTTATTTCATTTGGTTTAAATTTTTCTTAGCACATATGCTAGAATTTTCTTATTTTCTCCAAGAATTTTATATTTCTATCATCTTCAAGAATAAAAGTGTTTTAGTTCTAAAACTGCTATTTTCTAGATATATGATTTATTCTAGATAAAGCAGTGGGAGAAAGATGGAACTTAAAACTTGAAATAGTTTCAAGTATCACAAAAGCAAGTTGAACAAAATGCATAGAATTGGGGCTTGCATTTCATGATGATGAGGCGCAGTGAAAGCTCCTAAAATAAGGGTTCATAAATCTTAAAAATATAGATTTCTTATAGAAAATCATGATATTTGATTGTGCATTTTTAAATGATTTATGAATACGTTTACAACTTATAGAGATGGTTGAGACCCATGAATCTAAAATGGATTCCATATTTAACGAAGGGTAATGACCTTAGTCAATTCACCTAAAGGTTTGATAAACCTTTTAGTTGCAAAAGAGTCTTTAGAGTAAAGACTAATATGGAAGGTAAAGTGTTACCTATAGAGTTTGGTTGGTAGAGTGGTCACTAGTAAAGATAAGCAATTATCTTTAAAGAAACCTTCTCACTAATCAATATACTTAAATTCATTTAGATTTACTTGCTTGTTTTAACTATGAGTTATGGTATGGCAAATAGATGCTAAAACAATTTTTCTTAAATGGAAACAACCAATAATTGTGTATGTGACACAATTTAAAGGTTTTATATCTAGTGTGCCAATAAAGCAAATCTCTGAAAGTGGTATCATCCATTTTGATGAAATAATCAAAGAGTTTGATTTTATCAAAAGTATGGATGGCCTTGTACTTATATTTGATTTAGTGGGAGCTATTGTTGGTTTCATGCATCATATATAATTAATATATGATACATTGAAATAGTATGCCTATATTCCAAAATTATAGGTGTAGCTATCCAAGACTTCCTTCATGATATAAAGGAGTGGCAATCCCACCTTTAGAGTAAAGGTCTATATTGATAGGTATGATTGCTTAAGTTTTTAAGTACTTAGACAAGATGCTAAAATGTTTAGCATGGAATAATCTAAGAAGGGGTCTTATCTATATTATATAGAATAATCCTTTCACTGTACTAAACTCATTGTCTCCTTTGGTCCATGAAGAGTTTAAGATTGAAAGTTCGAGAATGTACTTGTAAACTTTCCTACAGAAATGATTTGCAAGTAATTATGCGTATATTCATAATATCAGTGCTATATGTTGAAAGAGTTTCAAGTGAAACACAACTAAATTTCTACAATTAAAACCTTAACAAATGCTACTTGAGAAGTGGCAAAAGGAAACATGTGAATCTACAAGTTCAAATTTGAGTTTGAATTGGTTTATTCTATTAGAAGTCCTTCAACTTATGTTGAGACTATAATAGAATTTGTCCTAACAAAGGAACCAAAGTCTCCTCATAGATCCACATATTTGTTAAGGTAGTTTCACAAGATTTGATGAAATCATTGGTGGGAATTAAAAGTAAAGATTGAAAGGAGTGCCCATGGATTACAACATAGTTGATCCGTTCACTAAATCTTATCTTAATGAAAACATGATAGTCATGTTGGCTCATTTGGTTTTTAACTTGTGAGTGATTGGCTTTAGTGCAAGTGGGAGATTGTTAGTGTATATGCCCTAAAGTCAATCAACTTCTAGGGTTTATTATACACTTTGACTATTTATGTAATAATAAATGACATCTTTATCATATTGATTGCTTATATTTTCATATAAGTATGATAAAACCCTTAGAATAAACTTAATCGATGAAATCATAAGAGTTATGATGGTGAGGTTCATTCGATTATAAATAAGGTTTATTCTTAAATATCTCTAGTCATAGTATTAACAAGAAAGGGTATTGTTAATATGGTTAGACTAGCATATACTATGCCGCTTCTATATGAGAAGTAGTAGACCTCATCTACTATGGTGTGTGAGACACCTAAGCAAGTATATGGGTGCTTGATGGTATGATCAAGTTCACTAGATTGATCCACATAGAGACATCCTTTAAGTGCCAAAGGATTAATCTCTAAGTAGCATTTATGTAAATGATTCTTAGACTTAAGGTTATCATGGTATCTTGAATATGGATAGTTATACTTTCTTTGTTATATGATTGCTCCGTAAAGGGAATGCTCACATCATTAGCAAATGGGTGTATCTTTAAAGTATGGAAAGATGGTGAATAACCTATAAGGATTTACCGCCTCTTATGTGAGAGGAGTTATCTCGTGTTTGGCCACTTGTAGAAGTATAACTTCAAATCTTAGCGCTAAGTGGGAAAGTCTTAGAAAGTGTTTCTAAGAACTTCTTCATTGGAGTTATATTTTGGTACAAGAGAAAGAGCATTAATCACACAATGGAATAGGCACAACTTATTCCAAGATTAATGTGAGATAAGTGTGGTAAAGGATATTAGTTACATTATAAACGCTATCTGAAAGGTGAAGTCATCCACTTGACTTTTCTCATTACTTGGGTGGTCATGATGTATTGCTAGATACCAATCTTGATCTATAAGTATGAGCTGATTGATTAGTGGAATCGGATAAATTAGGGATAATTTAAAACCTCCCGAGGTTTTTAAACTTTTAAAAATCTCACTTACCTCCCTTATTTTAAACTTTTTATATCATTTGAAACCCATTTCAAAATATAATGTTAAAAAATTTATTTTGGGTGAGAGAATATAATTTTATTCCAAGTTTGCCATTTTCTTATGATTTCTCAATTACTATAATACACCAAACTTATCCGTTAATTTTTATAAATAGATGGACAGAGTTTCTTAATAAATATTTAAAAGTTGATAATAATATTAAAACTTTTAGTAGTTTTATGTCATTGGTTTGGACAAGAAATGTTAAATTACTCAAAATTATGAATAATTTATAATACTCTTGAAAATAATTCACAATAATTTATAATCATGAAAATACCTTTTTGCCTGATTTAAAACAATACAAAAAAATATATATATAATTTTTAACATATTATATCTTTTTAGTTTTCAAGCCATCAATTTGGACAAAAAGTAGAAAATTCAAAAATATGTAAACAATTTGTAAAACTTCTTAAATTAACTCAAAACACTTTGGAATAAAGAAAATATTATCTTTATAACTTGTAGAATTCAAATATTAAACCTTACTATATAAAAACAAACTATATTTTTTTAAATCAAAATAAACTTTCATTTATTTTGTTATGAATATACTTATGCAATAAAAAGTAAGACAACAAAGGGTAATTTTGGAATGAAATTACATTTACTTTTCCAAAATGAATTTTAATATTTTATTTTAAATTGGGTTGTAAATGATACCAAAAGCATAAAGTAAGGGAGGCAAGTGAGATTTTAAAAGTTTGAGGGTACCAGGAATCGTGAAACCCTCAGTGGGAGGTTTCTGAAATTATCCCTAAATTAAAAGGAGTTTTAATTTATCTAGTTCTTATTTATTAAGAATGTATAACTCATACTTATTGCCAACGTATATGAGAACCTAATGGGTCACACACATTAAGAACTTTCTTAGCTAGATTAAATGAATTTCAAGTGGGACTTGATAGATAAGTTTTATAACTTATAGTTTGATTTGTGAGACAAATTAAACTTGAGAGACTTATGGTGCAAATAAGTTTTAGTCTTCCAAATACAAGAGTTGTATTAGAATTAGAAGCTAAATCTTATTGGAAACTGATTTCAGGTTTCCATAAGGATTTGACAACTTATTTGTCTATAAATACTCACTAAGCTTTTGCTAGCAAGTTGAATCATCACACAATTTTTCTTGTGAGATTTTTGAGAAAAATCTTGAGAGAAAAAATACCCAAAATTCGTCCAAGAAAATAAGGGAAAAATTGCATCTCTTATTTCTTATCTTGGGATGAATCTTTCCTGGTGAAAAATTGGAATTATCTCAATAGACTTGTGTGGTTGTCTTGGCAATAGCTAGCACTAATCTAGCTTAAGCTAATTCGACCTTGGAGGTTCTAACTAAGGAGGTTCGTGTGGATCACCATTAGAGGCGGACGCATAATGGCTACGTGGATCTCTTTGCCATCTTCCTGCATCAAATCTCCACCAAGTTCAAGGAGGTCTTCATAGATTGAGGTAATCTTCTTGAACTATCTCTATGTTACATGGATTTAATCAAAGGACGATCTATTAAAGGAATCAAAAATTTTAAATTTCCGCTGTGTTTATCTCCTTGATTCCTTACACTCTCTTTATGTTGGCACAAAAAATGTGCACATACACAGCGGAAGTAATTTCTAACACATATAAAAATATGTGGGAAGAGGATGAGAAACTCACAAACAAATACTCAATAATTTTATTAACTCAAACTCAACAACAATAGTATCTAAGTCGTAGCCTTTCGCTTATGACAACTCACAAATAATTTGGAGGCTTTCCCTCAACTCAACTTTCAAACTCAACTCACTCTTCAAGTAATAATGTGCTAGACTAGTAGTACTTATAGACTACTAATCTTTCCTAAACAAACACAATAGTAAACCAAAACTTAATTGGAACGGAATTGGAGATTTCCTAATCTAATACTAAAACTAAACAAGACATAAAACAAAAACTAAACCAATTAGGAAACTAACTACTAAAGCAGCTTGGTTTAATTATTCTAACACTTTATAAACGTTTTAACCCAACCTAGTTATGGTTATTATATAACCGCATTTTCCTGTGGAGACACATTTTCATTTCATCCACACATACAGATATTTCAAGTGTATTATTCGGAGAATTCATGAATATATGTAGAGCACTTGTTTCCGATGAATTTGCAGCTACGTTCACATAGTTATGATGGAACCTTCAACCTTGCTCTAAATATATGTATACAACTATATCCTTTTTGCATTAGCACGGAATCATTTTCGTATTTAATATAAACTTTTAATTAAAGAATCAAGTACTTGATTAAGTAAATAGAATAAGGAATCTAATTACCAAGAAAAAATATTTAAAATAATCAAAGAATATAAGATATTTGAAATATGAATTCGGACTAAAGTTTAGGCAAGAATGTTAAATTAGAAATGTAAAATTTAGATATAAGTCAAGAAAATGAACATGCCAACCATGTGCATAAGGATGATATATTTTGATGGCAAGAAACACCAACCAAGGTTCTAACATAACTATCAAACTCATTAGCCATACAAATATATTGTAACAACCATAGACTATACAAATTCAAAAAAGTTAAAAATAAAAATTGAATATCACGGCAAATCAGTTGTCATAAAACTGATCAAAATATACTGAATAACTATAGGCTACAAAATACAAATTAAATAAGTTAAGAATAAAAATTGAACACCACGGCAAATCAATTGGAATATGAAACTGGTCGAATGCAAATTGGGCGTGAAGACAGTGACATACGAATGATGAAGAAGGTTAGTAATAGATTATATAATGTAAAAGAAATTGAAACAATAGGGATCAACCTATCAAAAGTATGAACATGGATGGATAGATGGAATCAGATGATAACTGTTGTTTTTCCAAATTCTATATTTTAAAAATTGAAAGATTGGGAAAAATTGGAAAAAGAAAAAAAGAAAAGAAGCAGTAGTGAGAGTTGAAAATAAAAAAAAACAAATAAATTAACATGGGAAAAAAATGAAGAGAAAGAGAGAGAAGAATGGTTGAGTGAAACTTGGAGAAATTAGTGAAAAGATAATCGAAAAATTATCATGAGGGAAAAAAAAGGAATAAAGATAAAGAGAGAGAGGAGTGGTTCACTGAAACTTGGCGAGATTAATCGATTGATTATCAAAAATATTATCATGAGAAAAAAAGGAATAACGGCAAAAGTAAAAAGAGAGAGAAAATCAGAAAATTCTAAAGCGCGCAGATGATAAAAAAGTAAGTATAGGAAACTCGCTATATCAAACAACCACATACGAAAGAACTAACCCCTCGTTTGGTATGATGGAAAGGTCTTTCCATCCAAAATTCTTTTTCTACCAGAATGGAGAGAAAAAAAAATTTATCATTCCAGTGTTTGGTAACCAAGTCGGAATGGAATGTTAATTTCTTTTCCCATGTCTAGTATAATCATATTGAGAAGACAGAATGGAATGGTTAAAACTATTATATTGATTTAATTGCCCTTATATATAACATTCTATACACAACTTGATTTAGAGACAAATGAATTATTAATTAATAAATAACTTTTTAATAGCATAAAATCACAATAACTTATTAAGTGAAAACATAAATAGCACACAATTACAATACGTGAATACTAACTGTAATACAATTGCAATAGGTGAATGCCAGTTGTAACTAAATTAAAATTTTAAATTACATATATGTTCAATCTCGTGTATTTTTCATACATATTAAATCCATCATTCATGCATGTTAAATTCTTTACCCTTGATTTGCTTTTAGATGGTTTTAAGAACTATTTGTAAATAGAAAAATGTAATTGTGCCTTAACAGATAATCTAGTGGGTTTACTTTTTTTTAAAAATTTTTAATTTCATATGAATGCATTTTGGCATGTTGTTGTTTGTTTAAATTAACAAATGTTATCATATAATCCAATATTGTGAATAAAAATATATTAAAAATGTCAATTGAATATTTTATTTCAAAGTAAAAAGAAAGAAAAGTCATTAAATAGAATTAAATTATTCCTAAGTAAAATAGTAGTAGACTTATTAACTAAACTCACAAAATAGACCTAATATTTGATAAATTAAATGACAAATTAATATATATATATATATAAGATAAATAGGTACACGGGAACTAGAGATATAGAATATGGAAGGATAATCTTGACTTCTATAATTTAGGTATTTATTGGATAGAGTTGGAATGGCCTTTCTCTAGATTTTGTGAGGAATGGGATTCCAGGAAAAAGTTGGAATAAACTTTCTAGGGGGAAAGAGTCATACCAAACATTATAATGGAATGAAGAAGTTGGAAAGGTCTTTCCATTCTAGGCTTTTTCAGCGTACCAAACGATGGGTAAAGGTAAAGAGATAAGTATGAGAATACGACTTTAATTTATATATATATATATATATATATATATATATATATATATGATGTTATCAATTATAATAGTCATTAATCATTAAGAATCGAGGAGGATTTGATCTAGTGGTTAAAATTAAGGCCCCAAAGATTAAAAGTCTTCATCCAAATCTTCCTCTCTGTTTCTTAAATCCCTTGCTTAAAAAAAATACTCATCATTAAAAACTTATATCATTAGTAATACTAAAACACTGACTTGATTTGCACAGTTGGGGTTACTTTTTGATAATAACTAATGTTGTCCATTGTAAGTGGAATTCATACGGTCACCTTATGATTTTTTCATTTACTAACTAATAGTATCAATAACACTTGGACCATGAATTGAGTTTTACATGAGAATTCTTAATTCACTATTAAATTTGCCAATAGAGATTAGTCTAAGATATTGTCATCTTATGATTTAGGCCCCGTTTGATAACCCAATTCAGGTCTTAATCTTAATGACTTCAGACCTTAATGGTGTTAAGACTGTTTGATAACAAAAAATACTACATCTTAATGATTAAGTGGGTCTGAATGGCCTAGGCAAAATGGAGCCCAAAAAATAAGTGATAAGTTTATCACTTATCACCACTTAATAAAAAGTACGCCAGATGTTAGGGTTTAAATACAGTTTTTAGGACATAAATAACCCTTACCAAATAAAATACAATCACCGTATTTTTTCATCTTGTGAGGACCCTAGGAAAAAAATTAAATTAAATTAATTTATTGCACTATGAATCATTAGGTGCATTATTTTCCCTTAAGTACTTCATTTTGTATGCATTGCATGACATTAATCTAGAATTGCATTTTACATGTTTCATGTAGCAAATGCATAAAACCTATATGGTGTTAAGTAGGTCACAGTCTAAATTGAGGGATTAGAAGATAATTGCAAAGATTTTAATCCAAATCTTGGACCAAATTCCACCACTTGTCAACAATCTACCACAACCTTGACTTGACCTTTTCTATTTAATCTCTTGTCTTCAAAAATTTGAACCAAATTCCCTCTCATTTTCTCTCTCTTTGGCCGAACCTCAAGGAAGGAAGAACACCAAAACCCTAAGCTAGAATCTTGCAATTTTAAGTGAGAACAAACTTGTCCAAGAGCCAAACCTAGGTTAGAGTGTTACTTAATCATCAAGTTTGGTTGGAGGAGGTGAAGCTTTTGGTGGATTTCTCTTGCTTGGCATAAGGTAAAACTACCCCTTGACTTCTCTTTGATGATGTTAAATTTATGAACTCATGATGCTAGATGAATTTTAGGATGTATGAGAGTGTTTTTAATGCTTGGAGATGGAAATCTATGGGAGAGTTTCTTGTTCTTGTAAAGCTTAGGTTAGGTTATACCATATGTTCTCTATGTGTTTGATAAAATGTCTAAGACTTTGTGATGTTTTATTGATGACTTTCTTTGATGTTTTAGCATGTTAAACACCTTACTAAGAGATGGAAATAATCTTAAAGGGTTGAATGTACCAATTGCGTCGAAGCTGGAATTTTAAACAGGAAATCAGAAATGGAATTTAGTGAACTTTCCGGACTTGCTGGTGATTATAGGAATTGAATTAGAGCCCAAGCTTTATACTGTTAGAAAGATCTATGAACCTAGTTTTAAATTCCACTGACGGAGCTCGATTTCAATTTTTCTACATCGAGTTATGGCCGTTCTTTCGAGACTGTTCGAGCAACCTGCTCCAAGCCCGATAGTTTTCTGATGTCTCTGATTTTGGCCATTTCGACCCTAATTTAGTACAATTTGGTGTTCAACCTCTAATGAAAGTTATAGGTCTATGTCTTAGCTTCGAAACTCCATAAAATTTGTCCCAATCCGATAACCACAGCCATAGTTATGATTAAAACACTGAAGGGCGGCAAAACTGTCGATTGTTGTCTTTCTTGCCACAATTGTTTCTTTCATTCCTCTTGATTCGTATGCACCCTTGTCGTGTCCGGACCTACTTAACTTGTGATTCTATTATGTTTATAAGATTCTTCATTTGTTTTACATTTATGATTTGAATTGACCATCTTATGGCTTTTGTACATCAAATTTGGGGATTTATTATTAAGCAAAGAAACTACTAGCATATACATCTGGTCTTTCATGTTTGGAATGGCTAAAACTAAATGATTTTCATTTCACTTGCTATTAGACTTGGAAGGTGGGAACAAAGGAGATTTGGGGGCGAACGTTTGGAGTTATTTTACTTAAATCGGTGAGTGTTCCTTGCATGTTTGTGAATAAATTGCTTAAGTGTGAAATACTTCATGATGAACTGCACATTTGACATGTTAAATGCTTTTAAATGCTATTCAATGATTATGTGAAGGGCGAGTGTGTACTTTATCGCACTCAGCCTACTTTTTATTTTACTATTCAACTGTGTACTTTTCCACTGTTTGTATGTTATTTGTGCATGACTGTAGGCCATGTGTACTAACACATAGGCTGAACAAGGCCTTTCCCCCTTCGCTATCGACTTATTCGAGCCAGAAGCGGACTCGGTCGAGTAGGTTGGTAACTTAGGGCACTGTACGGTGTACTCAAGTATTACCACTGGGAGTTATAAGGAGGAGTAGGGGGTTGAGTGTTGGACACTGCAACTGCTTCCAGTGGAACTTGTATCCTTTCACTGAGTGTTTTCTCAGTTTATGTGTTTTACACATTTTAAGCTTCCAAACTGAATTATATTGATCTATTGAGTGCTTAACTGATATATATATATTGCTCCACTGTTACTATGAGATTTGCATGATATTAGGATCGCTCACTGGGCTTTTAGCTCATTCCTTCCAACTTTATTTTTCCTTAGCAGGGTTTGAGATCGAAAGCCTCCAAGGGTTGCACTAGGTCGATTGGTTTGGAGATTTAAGCTTGTATTTTGATGTAACCCTTGTGTTTTGAATTGTACTTATGGAATTCTGAATGGATAAACTTTTGTATCTGTAATTATAGTTTGGGACGGTTGTGGTTTGTTAAGGAAGTTTTGGGGTTTAAATGTTACATTTGATTGGAGGATATTAAAGTTATTTTGTTATTCGCAATTGAATTGAGGAACTGTTGTGAGTCCCGGCGAGAGTTGGGCAGGCCGTCCACCGATCCCTTTGGTTCGCCTTAGGGGGAGGTGGGGTCGTCACACATCTTCTCTTTCTTCTACCGTCTTTCTTCTCTCTCATTCTTTTCTTTCCATCATCGTTCTCAGTTTATCAACCTTTTCCCCAATTTTTTTTTTTGTCAGTTTTCACTTTTAAGAAGTTTACCCATTAAAGCATTCAATTTTTTAGCATAAAGGTAAGTATTAACTTTATGCATATGCTTTATTTCTACTATGTAGTTGTCGTTCATACTCATATTCAATAAAAATCTATGTTTCATCTATGTATTTGATTTATATGATTAATGGAAAATTATCTTCCATGATAGAAATAGAAGATTAGGCAATCCAAACTAACTAGAAAAATAATCTTTGAGAATCAAGAAATTGTGGTACAAAATGAGCAACATGCTGAAAATAACTCAGAAAATGCAGAGTACGGAGGAGGAGCTCGACAAGTTGATCAAACTTTTATAATCAACTTACGTGAGCAAATTAAAAATCAACATTTTTAACTTTTTTGATTAATTGTATTTATAACATTTGATAGGCTAGCATTTATATTTTATCAAATAAATTTGTTATATTATAATTTTATTTTCATTTTTAGCTCATTCTTTTTCTTTTTTTTATAATAGTTTATTCTTTTTCTAATAAATAATTCATATTTTAAATAAAATTAAATCATATGTACTACTATTAAAATATACCAATATAGATCATTTATAAACAAGTCAATATAAGGACAAAATTGTAAAATACAAAAAATTCAGCATTCAGTCATCTATAATTATCAAACAGGCATAATATGTTCAGTGTTTAGATTCAGACAAAAGTTGTATTAGATTCACCACTTAACAATTCAGTGACTTAATGAATTCAGATTTCAGATTTCAGATTTCAGTTTTATCAAATGGAGCCTTAGTTTTACATACTATCTCTAGGAATAAACCTTTGGATCTTGAATTATAGATACCCATATTGGAGGGGATAAATACACATACAAATTATTACTTCACAACTAAGTGAACAAGTTGGCTTGTTAATTGATAACAAAATAGAAATTTTATTAACTAGATTGATGGAAATCATCCTACACAATTTGCTTGACAAAATTTGGAGGGAAGTTTCACAGAGAATCAATAAGGTCTACTGAGTTAGCATAAAAAACCAACTCATGTGCAATCTTATTTGTCTCTCTAGAAATTCAATTGAAAGTAATACAATTGCAATCTAACAATGACGCACAAATATCTTCAAGACGAACAACTAAGTAATCGTCCTCCTTGTCTTTTATCTTGTGGATTACAGAAGATGCATCCCCTTCAAAGATACAATTTGGAATCATTAGGTACTTTGCTAATCCCAACGCCTCTCTAGCGGCTAGCGGCTATTGCCTCTGCAACTTCGGCATCAACCAATGTATCTTGTGGATTACAGAAGCTGCATCCCCTTCAAAGGTACAATTTGGAATCATTAGGTTCCTTGCTAATTCCAATGCCTCTCTAGCATCTATTGCCTCTGCAACTTCGGCATCAACCAATCCTTGAAATTGCTTTAACAAACCAACAATAAAAGATCCCAAGTGATCTCAAATAACAACTCCAGCTCCAAAAACTTTCTTACTTGTAGAGATAGAGTTATCAAAATTAATATTGTAACGGTGGAGAGAAGACCATAAGAAAAAAAAGGGCTCGTTAATTTGCCTGTTGACATGTTTTGCATCATGATATCTTCTTCTCCTGTAATGCACAATCAAGTTCTCCTGTGATGCACAATCAAGGGCCTGCGATGCACAATCAAGGTTGAACCTTAGGATTTCTTGCAAAAAGGCTGAAACATATGATAGAGGAAGAAGAATGTCTAAACTGTTTTACGCCCAAACATGAGGGTTACACCCACGCCGGGAGTATGGGTATGTTTTTACTTCACCTATAAGAAGAATTGATAGGCCACGGTAATAACTCGGGTCCGGATTATTAATGAGACTCGTGCAAAGTAGATCGAGCTCCCTGCAATTCACGATGAAGTTATACTAAGATGCTAGGAAATAATCGAATTGGTAGCTGGATCTCTGGGTGTCAAACTAACAAAAATAAAATTCCTACTCTAAAAACTTAAATTCAAGTATAGCGATGAGTAGGGTCGTCTCCACAAGAACTATACTGATTTATTTCCTTCTAATGCAATAAATAAGGGGGATTTTTTGAAAGTTAAACTAACTAATTAACACTAATAAAAACTAATATGCAAGGAACAGAACAATACTACTCTCTCTCCTTGTTCTTATTATCAACTTTCCTCCTTGAAATCTCTCTCAATTTTGTATACAACTTTTCTCTAGTAGGAACCACTAATTTTCTCTTATAGTCAAAGGTCAACTTAAAGACGCGGTTTCCAAATATCTGATATCTGTGAAATTGAATTGATTCGTAATTGTTTCTTTTAATACATTGATATTCATATGTCTTCTGCTTTAATTTCTTATGGTTGTTTTGTTGTTTTAATATCAAGGGTTGGACATTCAAATTAACCTAATAATCTATTACCATATTAACTAGTTAAATTCGTAATTGTTTGATTGGTTAGTAGTAGTGGTAACTAACATGATTGGTTTCATGTTAGGGAAACTTGTGGTCTAATTTAAATAAACTCTCGTAGTGTGTTTATTTGTTATGATTGGGCTTTTTTAGTTTTTAATACAATCAGAAAATTAAATCCTATAATCGTACCTAGAGTTGTTTTCTTGGTTATGGAAATAATTAATGATCACACCTTGATTATCAAAAAAGAAGTTGATTGTCAGAGTTGGTTGATATTTACAGCCAATCTATTAATGAGTGATTAAACTACTCTTACATCGGTGATTAGTTATATGAACTATATCTGAAAAATTGCATCTTTGGTTAGAGTCGTGTCTATTATTGATTTAATTCCTACTTATTTTGATGGGTATCAGACTATCAAAAATAAAATTCTTACTCTAAAAACTTAAATTCAATTATACTGATGAGTATCTCCACAGGGATTAGGCTGATTTGTTTCCTTCTCATGCAATAAATAAAGGGGATTTTTTGAAAATTAAACTAATTAATTAATGCTAATAAAAACTAATATACAAGAACAATGTAAATCTAAAGAATGATAATAAATACTCTAACCAAAGATGCAACCTTTCAAATATTATCCATACAACTGATCATTAATGCTAGAATAGTTAAACCACTCATTAATAGATTGTTTATAGCCATCAATATGTTCTAACAACCCACTCTTCCTTACTTTATCGATAGTCAAGGTACGGCCATTAACTAATTCCCTAACTAAGAAATAATCCTAGGCACAATAGTAAAATTTAATTTTCCGGTCGCATTAAAAACTAAAAAAGTCCAACTGTAACCAATAAACACGTTACGATTGTTTATTTAAGTCAGAGCATGCGTTTCCCTAACATGAAACCAGTCACGCTAGTTACCGCTAATGCTAACCAATCAAACAATTATCAATTTGAATAGTTAATATGGCTATAGATTATTAGGTTAATTCGAATATCAGGTCTTGACATTCAAATAACAATACAATCATAAGAAATTAAAGCAAAAAAATGAATATTAATGAATTAAAAGAAACAATTAAGAATCAATTTGATCTCACAGATGTTTGGAAACCGCGTCTTCAAGTTGACCTTTGACAAGAAGAGAAAGTTAGTTGCTCCTCGTAGAGAAAAATTCTAGACAAAGTTGAGAGAGATTTCTAGGAGGAAAGTTGATAATAAGAAGAAGGAGAGAGAGTAGTATCGTTAGTTGCTCCTCATAAAGAAAAATTCCAGACAAAATTGAGAGAGATTTCCAGCAGAAAAGTTGATAATAAGAAGAAGGAGAGAGAGTAGTATCTAACAAGGAGTCCTAAAAAAATAATAATATTGTTTTCTAATTGGATAAAGAAAAACTGGTAACTTCCTAATACAAATTGGGAACTTGTGATAGGAATAATCCTTCTAGTTAAAAGTCAACTTTCCTCTGGGAAATCTCTCTCAATTTTGTGTAGAACTTTTCTCTAGGAGGAGCAACTAATTTTCTCTTATAGTCAAACGTCAACTTGAAGATGTGGTTTCCAAACATCTGTGAAATCGGATTTAATTCTTAATGATTTGATATTCATATGTTTTCTGTTTTAATTTCTTATGATTGTTTTGTTATTTGAGTATCAGGGGTCCAATATTCAAATTAACCTAATAATCTATTACCATATTAACCAGTTAAATTCGTAATTGTTTGCTTGGTTAGTAGTAGTGGTTGTAAGGAATCAAGGAGATAAACACAGCGGAAATTTAAAATTTTTGATTCCTTTAATAGATTGTCCTTTGATTAAATCCATGTAACATAGAGATAGTTCAAGAAGATTACCTCAATCCATGAAGACCTCCTTGAACTTGGTGGAGATTTGATGCAGAAGATGGCAAAGAGATCCACGTAGCCGTACATGCGTCCGGCCTCTAATGGTAATCCACACGAACCTCCTTAATTAGAACCTCTAAGGTCGAATTAGTTTAAGCTAGATTAGTGCTAGCTATTGCCAAGACAACCACACACAAGTCTATTGAGATAATTCCAATTTTTCACCATGAAAAATTCATCCCAAGATAAGAAATAAGAGATGCCATTTTTTCCCTTATTTTCTTGGACGAATTTTTGGTATTTTTTCTCTCAAGATTTTTCTCAAAAATCGCACAAGACAAATTATGTGATGATCCACCTTGCTAGCAAAAGCTTAGTGAGTATTTATAGACAAATAAGTTGTCAAATCCTTATGGAAACCTGAAATCAGTTTCCAATAAGATTTAGCTTCCTAATTCTAATAAACTCTTGTATTTGGAAGACTAAAACTTATTTGCACCATAAGTCTCTCAAGTTTAATTTGTCTCACAAATCAAACTATAAGTTAGAAAACTTATCTATCAAGTCCCACTTGAAATTCATTTAATCTAGCTAAGAAAGTTCTTAATGTGTGTGACCCATTAGGTTCTCATATACATTGGCAATAAGTATGAGCTATACATTCTTAATAAATAAGAACTAGATAAATTAAAACTCCTTTTAATTTATCACTGATTCTACTAATCAATCAACTCATACTTATAGATCAAGATTGGTATCTAGCAATACATCATGACCACCCAAGTAATGAGAAAAGTCAAGTGGATGACTTCACCTTCGCAAGCGCTTATAATGTAACTAATATCCTTTTACCACACTTATCTCACATTAATCTTGGAATAAGTTGTGCCTATTCCATTGTGTGATTAATGCTCTTTTCTCTTGTACCAAAATATAACTCCAATGAAGAAGTTCTTAGAAACACTTTCTAAGACTTTCCCACTTAGCTAAGATTTGAAGTTATACTTTTACAAGTGGCCAAACACGAGATAACTCCTCTCACATAAGAGGTAAATCCTTATAGGTTATTCATCATCTTTCCATACTTCAAAGATACACCCATTTGCTAACGATGTGAGCATTCCCTTTACAGTGAGCAATCATATAACAAAGAAAGTATAACTATCCATATTCAAGATATCATGATAACCTTAAGTCTAAGAATCATTTACATAAACGTCACTTAGACATTAATCCTTTGGCACTTAAAGGATGTCCCTATGTGGATCAATCTAGTGAACTTGATCATACCATCAAGCACCCATATACTTGCTTAGGTGTCTCACACACCATAGTAGATGAGGTCTACTACTTCATATAGAAGCGGCATAGTATATGCTAGTCTAACCCATAACAATACCCTTTCTTGTTAATACTACGACTAGAGATATTTAAGAATAAACCTTATTTATAATCGAATGAACCTCACCATCATAACTCTTATGATTTCATCGATTAGGTTTATTCTAAGGGTTTTATCATACTTATATGAAAATATAAGCAATCAATATGATAAAGATGTCATTTATTATTACATAAATAGTCAAAGTATATAATAAACCCTAGAAGTTGATTGACTTTCGGGCATATTCACTAACAGTGGTAACTAACGTGAACAGTTTCATGTTAGGGAAACATATGGTCTAATTTAAATAAACTCTCATAACATGTTTATTTGTTACGGTTGGGCTTTTTTAGTTTTTAATACAATCAGAAAATTAAATCCTATAATCATACCTAGAGTTGTTTTCTTGGTTATGGAAATAATTAACGATCACACGTTGATTATCAAAAAAGTAAGGAAAAGTTGATTATCAGAGTTTGTTGATATTTACAGCCAATCTATTAATGAATGATTGAACTACTCTTACATCGATGATTAGTTATATGAACTATATCTGAAAAGTTGCATTTCTGGTTAGAGTCGTGTCTATTATGATTTAATTCCTAATTATTTTGATGGTTATCAGACTATCGAAAATAAAATTCTTACTCTAAAAACTTAAATTCAAATATAGTGATGAGTAGAATCATCTCCATAGGGATTAGGCTGATATGTTTCCTTCTCATGCAATAAATAAAGGGGATTTTTTGAAAATTAAACTAATTAATTAATACTAATAAAAACTAATATACAAATGTAAATCTAAAGAATGATAATAAATACTCTAACCAAAGATGCAACCTTTAAGATGTGGTCCATGCAACTGATCATTAATGCTAGAATAGTTCAATCACTCATTAATAGATTGGTTATAACTATCAACAAGTTCTGACAACCAACTCTTTCTTACTTTATCGATAGTCAAGATACAACCAACTCTTTCTTACTTTATCGATAGTCAAGATATGACTATTAACTATTTTCTTAACCAAGAAATAATTCTAGGTACGATAATAAGATTTAATTTCCCAATTGTATTAAAAAACTAGAAAAGTCCAACTCTAACCAATTAACACATTACAATGGTTTATGTAAGTTAGATCATGCGTTTCTCTAACATGAAACCAATCACGCTAGTTACCACTAGTACTAACCAATGAAACAATTATGAATTTAAATGGTTAATATCGTGATAGATTATCATATTAATTCGAATATTGAGCCCTTGACATTCAAATAACAATACAATCATAAGAAATTAAAAAAAAATATATGACTATCAATGAATTAAAAGAAACAATTAATAATCAATTCAATCTCACAGATGTTTGGAAATCGCATTTTCAAGTTGATCTTTAACTAGAAGAGAAAATTAGTGGCTCCTCATAGAGAAAAATTCTAGACAAAGTTGAGAGAGATTCCTAGGAGGAAAGTCAAAAATAAGAAGAAGGAAAGAGAGTAGTATCGTTCTCTTCTCCCCCCCCCCCCAACCTCCTTATCTCTCCTCATTATCAAAAGCCACTAATTCCCATCTAACAAGGATCCTTAAAAGGATAGTTTCCTAATTGGATAAAGAAACACCTGCAACTTCCTAATACAAAATGGAAACTTGTGATAGGAATAATCCTTGTCAAAATAAGACTTCAACTGGAATTAGAAAACTCCCACATGTGCAGGAAAATTTCAAGCATTCCAAACTTGAAGACAAGGTTTTGACACGCCCACTCTTAACTAAGTAAGAGTCTTCTGGAAAATTGCCCTTTAACTTCTTCTTACTCCACATTCCTACAATTAGTACCATTTATGAAATATAAGTAGAATCTACAAATTAATGCAATATTTGGTCAAAATCAAGGGAAAAATATTCACGAATTTACTAACAAAATGCACCCTATCAGGATCTCCATTCAAAGTGACCCTATGTAGAATGTAGAATCATTACAGACAAATTGGAGATTATAGCATATATGCAGCTCGATTTCATGACCATAATTTAACGCACTTCTGAAGCCGTCTCGTGGGGGAGCTAGAATATTGAATTGAACTAGATAGCAGGAGTTTGTTAATTCTTTACTCTTCTTTCTGCAATGTACAGATAGATTGTAATTGTTGGTCTTATTGGCCACCTGTCTTTAATTGACAATTCTTAATAAGATCAACTATCTTTGGGTTAAAAAAAAGAGAGAACAACATTATTAACTAATAATCCATGAATTGTGGGGTTAAGATTAACACAACTTGAAGGACTTAAATCCATGATCTTTAATTCTTGGTGTCTCTGCATTTATCACTAAACCAAGACCTAAAGGCATACCGTGAATTAATTTACAGTTAGAATAATGTTTTGTCCTTCCTAAACCACTGTCAACTTAAATTCAATATAAATTATTAACTAAAGTGCTAATGGTAATTGATGTCACCTGAACTTCAGAATTACTGACAATCGAGTCAAATGCTAATTACTCATGAAGATATTTTACCAGTAATGCAACAACATGCTTCTAACACCAATGCTTCCAATTAGCGTTGAGTTGCACCACAGTGAGAAAGACAAATGGCATAAGATAGCAGAAATCGACATTCTCTAATGCTTTATTGGCATACGTTACTGTAACAACTATTCGCGATTTCAAATAAGTAAGGGATAATTCCAGAGACCTCCCCTGAGGTTTATAGTAATATCACTTGGTGCCCCTCAACTTTGAAAAATCTCATCTACCTCCCTTGTTTTCAACTTTTTGTAACATTACTAATCCATTTCAAAAAATATTATTAAAAAACTCATATTTGGAGAGAGCAAATGTTTTATACCAAAATTGCTCTTATGTTATCCTATTGTTTTTCAAGAGTAAAGATATATTTTAAAAACTTGAAAATAAAGACAAACAGAGTGAAAATATAATTGTAATAGAATAAATTATATCAGTAAGTGTTTTTAAGTTATAAAAGATTATTCTTTAAAAATATGTTTAAGATGCTTCAAGTTGAAAAAAATATTTCATTCACTGCAAAGTGCTTTCATTAATTTAAGGAGTTTAAAAATTAAGAATTTTAAACTTTCAACATTTTTTGTATGAATTGATGACTTGAATATTAGAAACAAACACAATGTCTAAATTATGTTTATAAACTCAATTGAGGTGTTTTTAAAAACATAAAAGTAATTTTCTTTATTATAGAATGTTTTTGGATAAATTTAGAAGTTTGTAAATTGTTTAGAATTTTTTTAATGTCTTAACATTCTCTCCAAATTGATGAATTAGAAAAAGAGAAAGATAAATTATTAACAATGCATTTAGGAATTTATTTGAGGTATTTTCAAAGTGTAAAATGCTCTAATTGTAACTTTCTTTTTTCATTCTTTCAATCATTCAAAAATTATAAAAGGCTTTTCAACCTTATTACTGTGTTGTAATTCTTAAGGATTTAACTTGGTTTGTTATGAAAACTAAAGGTTCACAAGAAAAGGATACTTTGGGAATAAAAATATTTTATCTCACCCAAACTGAGTTTTTAAATGATATTTTCTGAAATGGGGTGATAAAGTTACAAAAAGTTAAAAATAAGGGAGGCATGTGAGATTTTTTAAAATTTAAGGGATACAAGTGATATTACTACAAACCTCAAGACAGGTTTCTGAAATTATCCCAATAAGTAATGATACAAGAGAGTCAATGAACTTCTATGATTTTATTTGATTTTTCTGAAGAGTGGAGATACCATTACCGAAAAATTTTGACGAGTTGAAATATGAAATGAAGAAGTTGGTGGCGAGTATGGCAAACAACTTTTTAATTGAATAACAAGTGCTTACAGTGCTTATGTATCAGTAGAGAATTGGATGCCATCTTGAGCATTCATCCGTCATGCCTGGATAAATTTACTTATTTCACACAATCATTCTTGTCCAAGAATCCAGTTTAAGAATAACAAAAATTTACTTATTTCACACAATCACTCTCATCAATGAATCCATATTCAGATTAAGATTTATTAGTTTCTACTACAACATATTTTCATTAAATAATGAAATCTATAGTAATTCAAATTTAAATGAATAACAAGTCTGGAAACTTGTTCCGCTTAAACATTGAGGGACTTTTTTGATAATTTATTTTATTCCAACTAATTCTTTTTGAACTTTCTGATCAAAAGGATAGGTTCGAATAACATTCAATGGAAATTTGAAATTTTTTCTTTATTTTTTGAAATATATTTTTCTTGTTCTTATTCTGAAACTAAAGAAAAACCTTTCAAATTTAAATTCAATTTTGTTCTTTCAAATTCACCAGCTAAAGGTAAAAAATTCATGATTTCTATTAATACTTGTTTTTTATCAAATAGATTTGCTTTCTGTTCAAATTCTTGGTAATCAATATTAATATCTAGAAGAAGAATAGGCATATACATCAAATTTCTGAAATTCACCTCGATCTATAAATACTTACTAGGGAAGAGTCCCACACAATGCATGGGAGTTGATAACTGTGCTGTGAAAGAGTAATAGAAATAATAGTCAACAATTAGTAATATCCAGCTGAAAAGAACATGGAACAAAGTAAAAGAAAATTGCCAGTGCCTAATACTCTAAAACTAGTTTTTTGAATGTACAAAAACCTTTATTCATAATAGGTTCGTGCTTTAATCGATGAGTTCACTCTGAAATAAAAGCATGATTTTTTTTAGAATCAAAAACACTATCCTCTTAAAAATGAGGGAACCTACACAGGGAGAAAATGGAGATCAAGGCTACGTAAGTGATCATATCACATTGATAGTATAGTTTTCTGAACAGCAGCTGGCCTCCAATGACATCATAAAGTATGAAAATGTGACTGCTGTGTATGCTACCGTGGACTGGAGGACGAAAGGTGCAATCACTCCAATTAAGGATCTAAGACAACGTGGCAATCAAATTTAAGCCGCTCTATAATCTTTACATTACTATCGCATTCTCAATTAATAAATGATAGCAGCAAATCTGGAAAGGGCATGGTTATATATATAAAACTTGCTTCTGATTTGCAGGAAGTTGCTGGGCATTTTCAGCGGTTGCAGTGACTGAAGGGATTACAAAGCTGAGTACTGAGAAATTGATTTCACTCTCTGAGCAAGAAATAGTGGACCGTGACAGAGCAAGTCAAGATCAAGGCTGCACGGTGACTACATGGAAGATGAATTCATCGTGAAAAACAAAGGCATTGGTACTGTTAGAATATCCCACGTTCACATTTCATGAATTTCCAACTATCTATATAACATTTTGGACCATTCCACTTATTGTCAATCGGTTGAATTTGAAGCCCACGTTCTTTATCATCCGTTTGGATTTCACTTATGATTTGGTTCTTTGTTTAAATTCATTTTCCAAATCGCCTTTGAGAGGGAGTGTTAGAATATCCCACATTGATATTTCAAGGATTTCCAACTATCTATACTATCCCGTTTGGATTTCACCCGTGACTTGATTCGCATTTGAGGGGCAGTGTCCTAATCCACTCCATGCATTTCCAATGAGTGCCTTTTGTTCGAAGACACTACAAGAAAAACTAGATTTTTGTGACTTGTAATATTTTGTGGGTCATAAATATAGATCTTTTATGACTAGCACTAACATGTCACATAAAACCAACAAAACGACATAGTTTTGCTTGCTTTTCATTACCTGTAAATTTTGAGAGTCATAAATTTAAGTTCTTTTATGACTAGAAGTTGCATGTCTCATAAAACTAATAAAATTGCAGCGTTTAGCAACTTGTTTGTGAATTGAAATGAAACCCATCTGCACAAGTCACAAGAAACTAAGAAAACTACGTCGTTTTAATTGATTAGCCTTTTTTTTTTTTTGGCCCCATGGTAAAATACCAATCTGTTCTTCTTCCTTTATATCCTTTCTCTCTCTATCATCAGACTCGTTTTCTCTCTCTCTTTCTCTCTCCAAAACTTTCTTTTTGTCTCCATCTTCTTTTTGCTTTTAGTGTTCAGAATTTCACTCTTATACTCTCAAAAACTGCGTTTCTCTCTCTCCAAATTTCTCTTTTCATCTACCTTTTTCTTGCTCCTCGAATTCAAACTAACTTCAAAGAATAAAGGCTCTTGAGGTATTTCATCTCATGTTTTGATAATTATTTATGTCGCTCTTCTTCTTTATTTTTTTAATTTTTTCTTCGGTTATAGTTCTCTATTAGATTTTGTATCCTCTTGCAATTTGCAAAGCAGTGGGGATTTTAGTTGTTCTTGCCTCCCAATTTGTTTTCTATTTGGGGAAATTCATTTTGTTTGATTGCATGTTTAGACTATCTTCTTAAATGTATTGGTACTAATTTAATTTCTATTTGTTGTTGAAATTCAGCTATAATGCTCACGGATTGAGGACCTGCGTGCAAGTTGTAATGCTGGTCAGAACTCCTTTTATCTCCTGCATTTTTTGACTTCTCCATTTGCAATTGCTTGCGAATTTTTGATAGACCTTGTTAAGTGATCAGTGTTGATCTTTACTTACAACTAATGTCATTTGTGATTTTTGTAATTTCTTTTTTTTTTTTTTGGAAGAGAGAGGGAGATTGAGATTTTACTCTTATTTAGCTAGAGATATACTATCTGAGATTTCATTGGTTAATGTTTCAATTTTTTTTTCCTTTTTTAAAGTGTGAATAAGAGTGGAGGAATAATTTTAATATTATCAAGAGTCATGTCTGGAAAAATTTTTGCAAAATTTACTAGCTTTATTCTCTCTGAAATTAGATTTTATTTTGATGAAATCATGTTAAAAATCTAAGACATTGAGAAAGAAAAGATTTGATTGGTGAGGTTACAAGCTCTATACAGAGAAAACTTGTCCTATCTATGGTAATCTATGTATCAACTCGACTATTGAATGGCCAGTGGAAAGTTGACATATGCTAAAATTTAAGCAATGATTGGGGTGCCGCTTTCTTTTTTATAAAAGATGTCATGGTGTTTGGTCCTGTGAGATCGATGAAATGTAATGGTTTATATATGCGAACCAACAACTAAATGGTGGCACTTGCCATTTTGACCAAAAAAAAAAAATAGAGGCACCTGTTAAAGAAAACATATCCAAATAGGCTTTGTTTGTAAATGAACATCAAAACCACACCAAGTCTTTCACTATAAATCTTGAATTTCTGATCTTCACTTCTAGATACCAATGAAAGATTCAGGCTCAATCTGTTTCAAGTGTCCTTCAATGATTAATACCATTATAATGATCTTTCGACTTTTCTTTGGTTCTCTAGCAGCAATGGGTTATGGCTTTGCTGTAATTTCTTCTTCTTACTTCCATTTTTGAGGGAATTTTGGTAACATTCTATGTGAATATTGTTAGATTGAGTTGTAGTTGGTAGGTGAGAGTGTAGATATCAATTAGTGATTAATGCGTATCAATTAGTGATTGATAGGTTGCTGGTTGTTATCTGTTAGTGATTGATATCAATTAAGTGGTTGATAGATGGTAGGACATTAACTCTTGTAAGTCTATAAGTAGGCAGTTGTAACTTTGTATACGAAAAAAATATACAAAAGAAAATTCTCCCAAACTCTCTCTATTGTTTCTCTCTCTAGATTTTTCTGTCTTTCCAACATGGTATCAGAGCAGGGATTCTAGGATCTCTGCTCAAAACGCTACTCTGATCTAGACAAGAACCATGGCTGAATCATCTGCAATGATAAAAAGTGGGAAAGGACAAAATGACACAGTTCTGGAAGACCTAGCCACAAGAATGATGGAGGTCCTGAATAGGTGTCAGAAACCCACTCCAAACAGTGATTCCGCGGCAACTCAGATTGGCATTAAGTTAGATGATACTAACTATGCCTTATGGTCCCAAATAGTCGAGATGTACATCTCGGGAAAGGACAAATTGGGATATATCAATGGTGAGTTTCTTCAACCCTCACCAGCAGATCCGGCATACCAACAGTGGCGGACTGAAGATTCTATCGTGAAGGGATGGTTGATAAACAACATGGGCCCATCCTTGATCGGTACCTTCATTCGATACCCGACAGCAAAAGTGGTATGGGAGGCTGCCGCTACCACATATTTTGATGGGGCTGATACATCCCAATTATATGATCTAAGACGAAAAGTGACCAAACTGAGATAAGCCAGTGGGCCAATTGAGAAGTATTGCAATGACCTGCAAGGCTTGTGGAGAGAAATTGACTTTCGTCGGCCAAACCCGATGGAATGTGCTACTGATATTGGTAGGTATAACTCTCTCATACAGGAAGAGAGGGTATACACTTTTCTTGACGGGTTCGATGACCGACTGGACCAGATCCTTAGTGATGTTCTACGGATGAAACCTTTTCCATCAGTAGAAGAGGCATACGCCTATGTCCGATGAGAGGACAGTAAACAGTCGGTGATGCTGACAGGGGGAGATAATCCAATCGGCAGCGTCATGGCATCAAAGGGGAAGAAGAATGAGTTGATCATAGTGCCCCGAGTTGGACTACTGGCAGAGGAAGATAGCTGTACTCATTGCAATAAGAAAGGACATAAACAAGATACGTGTTTCAAACTGCATGGGTATCCAACATGGTGGAAAGAACGCAAAGGGCAAAATCGACGGACTGATCGATTGAATGTTGCTGATCAGAGTGGGAGTTCCAGAAAGGTTGCTGTTGCAGCTGTTGATACAACAATAGCTATCGTTCTTAACATTGCCCAGGTGCCTACCAGGTCTTCTGACAATCAGCATCAAGGTACGAGCTATCCAAATCAACGTGATAGTAATTGGATTGTCGATTCAGGAGCCACTGAATGCCAATGGTGTTCAGTATCCAGTTACAGGAGCTGAAACTGTTACTTTATTTCCATCTCTATCTCTACCAAATACTTTACTGATTCCCTCACTATCAAATAAGCTACTATCAGTAAGTCAAATAACTGCTGATCTTAATTGTGTAGCACTAATGTATCCAACCTTTTGCCTTCTTCAAAAAATTCTCATGAAGGAGATAATCGGTCGTGGTACTAGAAGGGAGGATCTATATTACATTGATGATTTCAGTTTCGGTAGAGTCAATCCGACAAGAAGTGCTGATAACACCAAGGAGCGAGAAATCTGACTGTGGCATCAGCGACTAGGGCATCCTTCTTTTGGGTACATGAAGCATTTATTTCCAGACCTCTTCTCCAATTTCAGTACTGTCAATTTCAAACGTGAAACGTGTGTATTAGCCAAGAGTCATAGGGTACCATACCCTACTAGTTTGCATAAAACTGATACTCCTTTTGCTTTAGTACACTCTGATATTTGGGGGCCATCCCCGATTACTTCATCTATTGGGGTCCGTTGGTTTGTCACTTTCGTAGATGACTGTACTCGAATGATTTGGCTGTACCTATTAAAACATAAGAGTGAAGTTCTTGATATTTTCAAATCCTTTTGTTCCATGATTCGCACACAATTTTCAACTACAGTCAAGATCCTTCGATTTGATAATGGTGGGGAGTATGATAATCGACCACTACAAGAATTCTTTAATGCCAATTGTCTTATACATGAAACATCTTGTACCCAAACCCCATAGCAAAATGAAATAGTTGAAAGGAAAAATCGGCATATACTCGAGACAGTAAGAGCATTATTGATTGGTGCAAATGTTTCGCGCCGATATTGGCCCGATGCGGTCACAACGGCAGTTCACTTGCTGAATCGGTTACCTTCCAAATCTATCAACTTTCAGACCCCATTAGAAGCGCTGTCTCAACATTTCACTCTACCATCGGTCCTGATACTCCCAGCACGAGTGTTTGGTTATGTGCCATTCGTTTATCTACACAAGAATCAACAGAGTAAACTTGATCCTTGTGCTGTTCGGTGTGTCTTTATGGCGTATGCAGTGCACAAAAAGGGCTATCGGTGCTATGACCCAACCACCAACAGGATGTATGAGACAATGGATATTACATTCTTGGAGTCGGAGACTTATTTCTCATCAGTATCCCATTCTTCCCTTCAGGGGGAGATGAGGGATATGGAAGAAAAGAATTGGCCAGGATTAGCGTGGCCATCTTGGACTAACATTCGGTGATGATGATGATCGATGATGTCAATAATCGATAGAGGCACTGATGAGCATGATGAACGCGATAATCGACGATGTCATGATGTCAATGCTGATAGAGGCATCGATGAGCATGATTAACGTGCTGATACTGGTGGTATTGATGATCTACCATTTGCTGATATGATCCCTTCCTCCTTGGTACCTGACCATACATCTCCTGAGAATATTCCTGAGGTAAGTACTCCTACCAATCCTACTATTATTTTGGATACTCCTGCAAAATATGTATTACCTGACAGATCCAATCGTGGCAAACCACAGGCTCGGTACTCTCCAGAGAGTTGTGCAAAACAGTCAAAGTACCCTATTGCCAATTATATATCTACTCACAGGCTGTCTGAATCTCTTGAAGCCTTTGTGAATAATGTGTCATCAGTTGAGATCCCGACCGATGTGCACGCTGCGTTGGAAGACCCGAATTGGACTCAAGCAATTAAGGATGAAATGTTAGCATTGCAGAAGAATAATACATGGATTTTGGTCTCACTACCAGATGGAAAGAAGATGGTGGGATGCAAATGGGTCTTCACAATTAAGTACAAAGCTGATGGATCAATTGACAGATATAAAACTCGACTCGTGGCCAAGGGATACACTCAAACATATGGCTTTGATTACCAGAAAACATTCTCACCGGTGGCTAAATTGGACAAAGTCAGAGTACTACTATCTCTTGCAGCAAATTTGGATTGGCCATTACATCAGTTTGATGTGAAAAATGCCTTTTTACATGGAGATCTGGAGGAAGAAGTCTACATGGATATTCCAACAGGGTTTTTTACAGCACCAAAAACAAATGTAGTATGCCGATTACAGAAAGCATTGTATGGACTCAAACAGTCACCACGTGCTTGGTTAAGCCGGTTTACTCTTGCTATGAAAAAATATGATTTTCAACAGAGTAATGCCGACCACACCCTTTTCTTGAAGTATCGGTAGGGAAAAATAACTGCTCTAATAATCTATGTCGATGACATGGTTATTACAGGTAATGATGAAGAGGAGATTTCTAGGTTACAAGATCAGCTGGCTGCTGAATTTGAAATGAAGAACTTAGGGAATCTCAAATATTTCTTGGGAATTGAAGTGGCAAACTCAACACAAGACATCTTCCTATCACAAAGGAAGTATGTACTTGATCTTTTAACAGAAGTTGGACTCTTGGACTGTAAACTTGCGGATACACCGATTGTGCAGAACCACAGATTGGGGGATTATCCAGATCAAAAGTTTGACTGATAAAGAGAGATATCAGATGTTGGTCAGTAAGTTGATCTACCTATCACATACTCGACCTGATATTGCCCATGCTGTCAGTGTGGTTAGCCGATTCATGCATTCACCCAATAATCAGCACATGGAAGCTGTGATGAGGATCCTCAGATATTTAAAGGGTTCTCCTGGGAATGGTCTTTTATTCTCAAAGAACGGCCATCTTAATATTGATGGCTATACTGATGCCGATTGGGCAGGAGATGCCACCAATCGAAAGTCAACTTCAGGCTATTTTACCTTCGTCGGTGGAAATCTGGTTACTTGGAGAAGCAAAAGACAAAGGGTGGTAGCATTATCAAACGCAAAATCTGAATTTAGGGGCATGACTAAAGGTGTGTGTGAGCTTCTATGGCTCAGGCGGCTAATGGCCGATATCAGTTACCCTCCTAAGTCAGAAATGAACTTATTCTGTGACAATAAAACTGCCATCGATATCAGCCATAACCCGGTTCAACATGATCGTACTAAGCATATTGAAGTCAATCGGTACTTTATAAAGTAGAATCTTGAAGAAAAAGTGATACGGTTTCCGTTCGTGAGATCTAAAAACCAGCTAGCCGACATACTCACAAAAGTTGTGCCGACTAAGGACTTCTACAACTCACTTGGCAAGTTGGGCATGCATGACATCTATGCACCAACTTGAGGGGGAGTGTTAGATTGAGTTGTAGTTGGTAGGTGAGAGTGTAGATATCAATTAGTGATTAATGTGTATTAATTAGTGATTGATAGGTGGCTGGTTGTTATCTGTTAGTGATTGATATCAATTAAGTGGTTGATAGATGGTAGGATATTAACTCTTGTAAGTCTATAAGTAGGCAATTGTAACTTTGTATACGAAAAAAATATACAAGAGAAAATTCTCCCAAACTCTCTCTATTGTTTCTCTCTCTAGATTTTTCTGTCTTTCCAACAAATATCTTGTTATATACACCTATGTAAGGAAACAAGTTTGAGAGGCCTGGTGGATAGCAGTTATTAGCTTAATTGATTCTTTATTCAGTTAATAAACTAGTTGTTGTCAATCCTGAAGTCCTAGCATGTTCTACAGATATACTTGAAATTGAAATTGCTGTTCTACCTATTTATAATGCAGTGGGAATTTTAGTAGTTCTTTCCTCACAATTTTGTGCCTGCACCAATTCCCCTACCCCTCACCATGTTTTCCAATGGACTTTCAGATTCAGGAAGCCTATTTGCTGGGTTACCCAACACAACTAAAGTCTTATAAAAATGCGAAACCTTTTTATTTTCCTTTTTTTTATTTTCATTTCTCAAACTGATTTGCAGTTTTGACACCGATCTTATAATGAATAAACACACGGGGGGTAGCTTAGATGGTAGAGCACTCGCTTAGCATGTGAGAGGCACAGGGATTAATACCCTGTATCTTCATTGTTTACAAAATTCATCTAATCTTCATTGATGTCCTAAGTCCTGGATTCTCTGGGTCAACTAACCAGATTTTAGGATAGTAAATTCACAGGGCTAGTTGAATTTTAAGCCTATGATGCTTTTTGTTATTACTAATCTGTTTTTGCACTGATTTGGAGTTTTGCAATCAACTTGTTATGTGGTTCAAAATTTTACTTATTTTGCAAATCATTTAGTTGTCGAGTTGTGTATTTGGCTGATTGCATTTTTGTCTTCTGCATGCTTAATTTTTCTAAAATGCCTATGATGATTTTCTAGATTTTGAATGCTATTCTTAAGTCCCTTTAGTGAATAGGTCTATATGCATGTCCTTTGGTAAGTCTCTTTCAATTGATTTATTTAAAATAATTTTTGCAGTCTCTATAACAAAATTTTTGGTGCTTTTCTTGGTCGACAAGTAATAGAATTTTAAAAAGTTGTAATATACGTATTTCATTTCATTCATGTGTATAATATAAACCATTTTTTTAAGAGTCCAGCTGAGTCTACTAACCAACGAGTATTAAGCTTGTAATAGATTTGGTAAGTATTTTTGTCTCTTCTTTTCCCATTCTTCATGCCTTTTTGGTACTTAGATGTAGGCAGTTGATGAGGAAATAAGATTTTGTTGGTTGTTAGTTGCATGGATTTTTTCTATTCATCTAGCTATTACTTTGGTTGTTAACTTGTTAGTGTTTGTATAAAGGTTGGATCCAAAAAACTTTTTATTTTGCTATTTTCTATATGTCGTGGCTGCCTTGCCTATTGCAAATTGAATCTGAAAATGACAAAGATGTTCTAACATGACAAATTACCCCCAGAACAAAAAAGAGAACATTTTCTCCTCTTTTTTTTTTTTTTTTGAGATGTCAAGGCTGGTCTAAGTCCGATTTCCTGTAGATACTTTACAATATACTGCCTGTTGTGCACTCCCTCAGAGTTAATTTACTTTCTAAGGCACGAAAGTAGTAAACTGTTTCTTGGATTAGTATACTACATTTAAGCAGCTTTCCTGCTCATCGACCATGCTAAACGGGAGATTAGACAAGCAAGCTAAGCATTTGCATTTTCAGAGCAGGTAGTGTTTGTTATGCAATTGTCATCATCTAAAATCACTTATTATAGTCTCTAAGGCAATGTGCAAAGTTGACCATGAAATTTGGGGAAAGTGATAAATTCCATTAGTTCAAGCAACCTGTATCTTGTCTCCGATCAATTGACAACATATCATGTGTGATGTGTGTTGACCTTTCTTAATCAATTACTGGAGACTGTATTAAGTTGAATTCCTAGATCAGTTCCAAGATGGTACAACTGCTAGGCATTGATTACTATAGCCAAGTTACCAAGATATTGCGAAGTCTCATTACCAAGTTTTCATGTACCTTCCCTGTGCAATGTAGCCGAAAATTCTTGTGCTACTAGGTGGAAGATTTTGTCAAATGAAATGTCAATTTTCCTCGATAAAGGGTCAAAGACTACATCCTTGCCATGCTCTGTGCCTACTGATTGAGGATTTTATTGGAACAAGATAAGGAACCAATGTTAGTGCATGGATAATGGAGATCATTTTGTGACAACAGAATACAATTAAACACCTTAAAACAAAAGCTTGTTTCTTATAGCTTCCTAATGTAGCACGGTCTAATGAAATCTAAGTCAAAGTCAAATGTGCATTATAGTACAACAACAATAATCATTGGTTCTCTTTATGGAACTTTTACAAAATAGAACGTGTTTGTGTTCTTTTTAAGTCCAAGTTCAATTGTCCGGGTGTTTGCAATTGAATGAACCAATAATTGAGATTCTGTATGGGTTCTTGTTTTGGTGCGGTGCTCTTTTTAAGTAGAATTCAGATGTTCAGTTGCTAGAGGTTTTTTGGTTACTTAACTTGCTACAGAAAGGCATTTTTTATGAGTTAATTTCATGTTAAATAGAGGTATAGGTTTTGGAGAAGGCTACTGAATTGAAGAAAAATTCAACAGAAAAGTAATTTTTATAGAAATCCTTTCGTTTTTATTTCTTGCTATCTATCATGCACCAGTTGTTGCTTTGATTCATTTTTCCTTGTTTTTTATTTTACAATGGTAATGATGATGTACAAAAGGAAGGCCAAAGATGCTGAACCAAAAGCTAAGAAGGGAAAGAAAGCTAAGAGAACCAAAAGCTAAGAAGGGAAAGAAAGCTAAGAGTCCAAATGCACCAAGACGCCCTCCAACTGCCTTTTTAGATTGTTTTCTTATGACATGAGGCATTTTGTATGAAGTAGATATGGTGAACATTAGTCTATTATTACAAGGCTCAATTAGTGTATTATCTAATAGAAGGTTTTATTCATTAGTACTCCAATAGATAGCCATTTATTTTGCTGCAAACAAATTTTTGTCCTTTTTTAATCTACCCACCACGTGAGGCTTGTGGGTGGATTTCTTCTAGTTTTGGCCTTTCAAAAAGAAAAAAAATAAAGAAAAAAGGTCAAAAAGACCAAAAAAAAAAAAAGATGATATTTTTGTAACTTGCAATCACAAAAGTCACAAGCTTTTGGGTCTTATTTTTAATGGTTAATTAATGGGTCCCAATAGAACTTGTGACCATTAAAACATGACACAAATGATCTTTTATGACTATTATTTGTATGTCACAAATAAATTCTAGTTTTTTTTTATTACATTCAAAATACAAGTCAAAAAAAGTATTCTTACTAGTTATAATTGATAATGTGAAATTTGTATACAAGTCACAAAAAATTTGTGACTGTTAAATACGTGACTCTTATATACATGTCATAATGCCGTTACAAAAAATTTTTGTGACCAACTAGACTCTTTTATGGCTATTATTTATGGTCACAAAAACGACTTTTTCTTATAGTGAGAGCTCGATCTTTCTTTAGTTTTAACGATGAAAAAGACCAAACTTCCTACCGTTACAGTGTACATGTACTCTTCAAATGGTTCTTGAGTTTTGGTCCATTAATGTTGTCTTAAACACATTTACTAATTCAATCCGATTGCTTTGCCTTTTGTTTTTGTTTCCAGTGATTCCCAATTCACCCAGCACCTTCTTTGTCTTAACTTTGCACTTAACAGTTAGTTAAAAGGGTAAAGCTGTCGTTACAAACACAGAAGCACCAAATGTAATCATCATCTCACCAAGGGCACTCTCGTAAACTCAATACTCCAATAAGCATGGCATGTTAGTACCCTGAGCTAGATTACTTGTATGATACTTATACAATCCCTAAATTGCCCCTAAAAGTGTCAGATGAAAACCACCCAACAAAGAAACCACAGCTTCTTTATATATATATACTTTGAACTATGAATGCCTCTCCAAGTTTTTATTTTCCTTTAGACAATAGCTTTATTGAGATATAGTTAATTCTTTTTTCTAATTAAAGTATAAGAGTAGTTTTTTCCTTGCACATCAAATCACCAAGTTTTTAATATTTATTTTATCAAATTTGTAAACCACCAATAATTAATTTTATTTAAAGGCATTTACATACACATATGTGGTGCATAAAGCTTTACAAAATGAGCGTTAAAAGAAAAGCAGCTGGCGAATCTAAAGCCAGTAGCCTCCATTCTCATGCTAGAGCCAGCTTTTATCGTTTGGTGAGCACTTGATGGATGTGATTTATGTGATTGTGTTAGTAGACAAACCATTATTTCTGTCCTATATTCTTTTTAATTTTGATTTTACGCTACTCATTTGTGCTGACAAAATTATCAAAACATATTAGAAGAATTGGGTCATTCATCAATCAAAATAGCATTTTTTAGTTTTGTTTAGAACACTCACACATTCAAATGGATAGTTTTTTGACAACAACAAGAACACAAATTATTATAAGAAATCTAATTTTCAAGAAATAATTTTATAAAATCTGCTTTTAGAAAGGTAAGAGCAATTGAGAACTAAGCCTTATATGTTGGAAATTGTTGCATTAAAAAGCTAATTATGTTTACAAAACTGCATATTTATTAAGTAAAACATGGAACTTTCTAGAGCTCCCTATACAATATTGAAGAGAGTTATTTTATTGTATTAAATATTTTAGTTTCTCTAGGATATCAAAGTAAGTGAAATCTGTTTATATTATAAAAACGTCATTGGAAAGTGAAATCGGAATAAGATATTCGGGAAAAATACACTTTTCGTCCTTAAAGTTTAGACTGATGACCAATTTCATCCCCAAAATTTCACGAAGAATACATTTCAATCTCAAGATTCCTAAATTTTTGCCAATTTAGGACAATTGATAGGGTAACATTCAATTTGGATGGAAAAATGCACATGAGAAGCATGCCCTGCTAGAACAAACTTTGCACTCAACAAAAAACAAGTAAAAACCAATTCTTGCTTCATTTTTTCCCTTTTCTCTCCTCTCTTGTTATAATCTTCAAAAAATTTTCAGCCATCCTCACTGTCCTAAGTCCAATCATCTGCTGGCAAGAAGGTCAACATAAATGGGCACTGGAGAATGTCAAGTTACAAAATGAGATGTAGAAGTTCTGAAGATTCGATGTTATCAGCACCATTTTGCAATTGATAAAATAGAGGAAAGCCGTAAAAAGTTAGCAGTTTTTTGTTTCTTTGTCGTGTACAAAAAACTAACAGTTGTTTTTAACTTTTCCTTTATCTGATAGCTTCCCTTTTATCTTCTCTAGAAATGGAAAAAATATCAGCTGTGCATGGGATTATTTTGAGGTTTCATTTATTTTTCGTAAACTACTGGCAATTTTTGAGTTTCCTCCATTATATGAAAAACCACCAATTGTTTATAGGCATGATTTTTGGTTCCAACCTAAAATAGACTTTTCTACTTTTTATTATTTAATTTATGTCGAATACATAAATATGAATCTAAATTTTGTCTAAATAATGTATAGGCATTTATCTCCTTTAGACAACCTTCCCTTGTCATCTAAAGGGTCTTGTTCTTGTTCTCTCATTAGGTTGATTGTTTGATAAATCTTAGAACACCTGCTCCTTTAGTTGGAATGGTTGCAGTGTTAATGAATTTGTGAAAAAAAAAAAGTTATTAGGAATCTAATTTTTGAGCTCTTTCTATTGCAATGCCATTTTCTTTGGTTGGATCTCCACGGCGTCTTTATGTCGACCTTCTTGCCGCCAGATGATCGATTTAGGGGTGAGGGTGGCTGAAAATTTTTTAGAATTATGACGAGAAGAGGAGAGGAGAAAAATGAAGAAAAAATAGGTTTCTACCAGTTTTTTAGTTGGGTGCAAAGTTGGTTCTAATGGGCATGCTTCTCACTAGAGATGGCAAATGGGCGGGATGGGTGGGACTTGGGCGGGATTTATTTGGGATTGAAAAATATGGGTCATATCCAAACAGTCCCATATTAGCCATGGGACTAATATGGGCGGGACTAAAATGGGTTAAGCCCATTTGATCCCGCCCAAGTACCCAAATTAATCTCATTTTATTTATTTTTTAAGAAACACTTTTTTTTTCAAATATCTCAATATTGTCTTTTCTTTTTATATTATTTAGTTTGTTTATTTAACTTCATAAAAATTCTACACTCTTTTTGATAAATTCTGCGATAATTTTTCAAACTAAATAAATTTTTCTAAATATGAAATTTATAAAAGACCAACTTCATATAAGTGGATGATTCTTTTTAGGAGTTCGTGTTGATTAAATAAAAATCTATTGATCAACAAAATTTAATTATCCCCAAATCCATCTACTCATATACGTTATTTTATTTCTTAATTTTCAAGACCCAATTTAAAAACTTTTCCAATTTTAAGGCTATCCTAATTCAATGAAATTCTATCAAGAATAGAATCTTGCAGTGATGGAATTTTGTAGTTATGAGAGAGTATCTGATGCATAAATGCTAATTTACCCAACTTGTTCTACAACTGTCGCGCCCCATTTTTTGAATTGGAATGGAAAGAAGAGGGAAAGATTTGATTTTTATTTGGTTTTTGAAAAAGAAAGGGAAAGGGGTCATGGGACTATAAAAATGCGACGGTTTGGACCCAAAAACAAAAGTCTAGAAAAGGGTTTTTTAGAAAAGGTTTGGAGTCGCCACTTGGTATGGAGTTTAGGTGTACCAAGTCACCCAAAAAGTTTTAATTAATGAAAATAAACAAAGAAAAACCCTTTTTTAGACGACTCCAGGTCTTTGAAAAATTAGAGAAAAAGGTTCGGGGGTCACGGTTGAAAGAAGGGAAGGCAAAGATTCGATGTTACTCGTCTCTAAGGCACCCTTCTAACCTAGCCAAAGCTAGTTGCAATATTTAGTTGAAAGTTTCCTAATTCTAACTTTAAAATTTACCACATTTGGATGTTGTCTATATGGATGCAAAACCTAGACCTAATGTTGGATTGAGAGGGGCAAAATGTCTCCTTGAGGTGTGATTGGAATTGATCACATTAGTTGTGTCATCCAATTTTGATCCCTCGAGGAGGTCACGAAAAAATGCAAATGATGAGACTCGAATGAACAAAGAGATAGGGTTTTCAAAATGCAATCTTTATAAAATATCAAGAGAAAAGAAGTTGGGTTTTTGAAAGGATCAATTCTAAATGCAAAAAGGAACTTGAATTTCCAAAAAGATGCAATTTTAAGAAAAGTGGCCTTTTGACTTTGAATTGCTAAAACATGAAGAAGAAAGTTTGATTTTAAAGAATGAATTTGATAGCTTTTAAAATAATGCACGTGTATGTCCTAAAGAGGAATAATGCAACATAATGGGTGCGGGGGACTAAATTCGTGACTTTGAATCTTCCTTTTCATAGAAGGAAATAAAAGCGTGCTAAGGCTAGGAAGCCATACTCGCTCTTTTCCCTAATTCAAAGGGTAATGCTTTAAATGCACTAATCTAAAAAAAAACTAAATGAGATGTTTCACATACGGGATGGGATAATAGTGACATGCAAAATGGGAAAGAAACTCTAAAAAGTGAAAAGTGTGTGAAATTTGTATCTAATGCATGAATGGCGTTTAAGGGTCTAGCATTGGACTAGCCCTCGTCAAAAGGTTCTCACTAACATTGGATTAGTGAGAAATCGAAGGGGAAGGCCACAACTAGCGTTGGACTAGTGTGGTGACGTCAATATATTTACACAATAATCATGTAGACATGATAATAAAGCAAATAAACACATAAAACACATAAACACATAGCACATAGCACATAGGCATAATATCTAAACGCAAGGCCCTAGGAAAGCAAATAAACACATAATCATGCAAGCATGCAAAATAAGCATATAAAAACTAATTATTACATTGGGGGAAACCTAAATACATTCTAAGGGGAAAAATTCGGAATAATAATCTAACTATTACATTTTCTAGAATAAATACACTTTTTGCCAAATTAAACCTATCTATTACAACTTGGCATCCAAGGCCTCCAAATGATTTACTCAAAGATTAAATGACATAAATAAAGACTAGACATGAATAAAAGCAAAGGAAAACTTAATTTAAAACATGCAAAATCATGCAAAAACACATAATAAGCACATAATAGGGGAAAGAAGTTACCATCCCTTGATATGAGGCCTTAATTGAATCCTTAGATGATGGGAATGGTTATCTAAGACTCAATGTGAACAAAAGGGATCAAGGTACCAATTTAAAGGAAAAATGAATCAAAATTCAAAGAAAGGGTATCTAAACAGATTCTGCAAGCAAACAGATAATATTAGGAAATAGAGTAAGATTCTGGAACAAAAGAGCAGGAAATATCAACAGAATACAAAAACAGAGAGGTTACTGGATCGAAATGAGCAGCAACACGATCAGCGTTATGGGCAAAAAATCAAAGTCAGATGGGAAAGCGGACTCACCACAGAACCAGCAGCTTCTTCCCATCTTCAAAACATCGGAAGATTGCTTCCAGTTTTTCGACAATATCTCGACAAAATCCTCGAGGCAAAGGGATCTATTTAAACATCAAACACCGATTCGATCATGTCAAAACAAGCTAAAATCGAAGAAAGCCAAATCTTAAGCATCAACATCATCAAATAGACAAAAAAAAGGGAAGGGAAGAACTGTCAGGGTAGAAACGAGGATTGTTACGCTGGGCTCGCGTAACAATCCAGCTTCTTCACATCTTCAAGTATTCAAACAAACGCGAGCGCGTTCTGAAGTAGTCCACGAAGTGGTCCGCGTTTCTTCACAACTTCAAACATTCAAGAGGAAACGCGATCGTAAAGTCATCCGCTAAGTAGTGTTTCTTCACATCTTCAAAACGTGAAGAACATTTTTCCAGAAATTTCTCAGGAATCACAACAGCATCAACACAGAAGCATCAAAAGTCCGATTTTAAACGTAAAAACAAATCTAATAGCCTTACCAAGGCTTTATAAACACAACATGCTCATATAACAACTGATAATCATCATCAAATATCCCAAACTAAAAGAAAAACCACTCAAGACCTTGGTTCCACCAAAAGGTCCAAATCTCAGATAATTTTACGACCAAAAAATAGTAAATAGAGTAGAAGGATGTTACCTGAATCGGAAGCTTTAATCCAAACGGAGGAGGAGGCCAGAATTTCCAAGAATGATCTTCCTCAAGTGTGAAACCCTAGCTTTTCCCTTTCTTCTTTCTTTTCTTTTTTCTCTCCAATTCCCAGCCGTTTTTCTCTGCTTTTTTCTCTCTCAAAGCTCTCCTAATTGCCTCTTTTTCTCTCAGATTTTCAACCTCTTTGCTAAACCCTAATCTAGGCTATTTATAGCCACCAAACCTAGAACTAAGGGTTTTGATGTTCTTGGGATGAGGTGAGCTAATTTTGAACGTTAGATGAGTTGTTAGGGGTTAGGGGTGAGTTGGGGAATGTTTAAATAGGTTTCTTATCGTTCAAGCATCGGAAAATACTGATTGGAAAAGGATGATCCGATCTTCGAAAAATCCAGCCATTTTTTTTTTTTTCGCTTTGATCGGACTAGTTCGGACTCATCCGCTGTTTTTTTTTTTTTTAAGAAAAACCTACAAAAATGAGAAAAATGCGTTAGAAAATTCAAAAATAAATAACTAAACATTAACAGATAAAAACATGGGAAAACAAATAAAATAGTCAAAATTTGGTGTCTACAACAACCTTATAACATTAATTTATTAATGTTGAGAAGAAAATGAAACAAAAAAAGATTGTTTTTTATTTTGTTATTATTTTAATGGATACCCATGGGAGTCCCAAATAAATCCCATACATACCCATATTTTAAATGGGTATTATTGGGTATATCCCAATAAGACCCAAAACCCATATTTTAGATACCCATCCCGTCCAAATTAAATTTGGGTGTGAGATTCCAATGGGTTTTGGGTATTTTTGCCACCTCTACTTCTCACATATCAAACTGAGTGTTATTCCGTTAATTGTCCTTAATTGGTCAAAATTCATGAACTTTGAGGATGAAATGTATTTTTAGTAAAACTTTGGGGATGAAATCGGTTGTCAACCCAAACTTTAAGGATGATAACTCCATTTTTCCATGAGATATTACAAATATGTCTATACCATTTTGTCCATTCATCTTCAGGATGGAGAAGTCATGAGGGATAAGCACTCGTGAATCCATTTAAAAGTCAAAGTGGTTTTGGCATGAACTAGTCAATTACACGCTCAATTTGTCCAGTTTCATTGTTATTATATTTCAAACTTTTGTACCTCTCAAATTATTTGTCATGATTTGAAAACTTATAAAAGTATACCACTATGTTTCCATTTTTTCCTCTTATGCAGAGTCTAATTGAAAAATAAGCAGGGTAGATGGATAAGTGTTGAAAATTATATTGAAGTGCATTACAAGAAAAATTTTACTCTTCTAACCATGTCATAGTAATTGTTTGCCAAGCTAATGAGGTGTTGATTTAGCGGTAAAATAGCCAACATTGAGCTCTAAGTAATGGCAGAGCCGTATATACTAGAGGACGGGAAATTGTCACCTCTCAATTTTCTGAAAGCAACCTATTTTCCCCTCCTTCTCTATCACGTGGTAAAATTTTCTAGATTCACTTCTTGAATATTTACGCAGTTCACACCTTTATTTTGCATCTTCTTGTTTCCCTCCTCTATGTAAAAATTCTATAATAATTCTTTTAAATAAATTTCAGATTTTAATGAAAATTAAACTTAGATAGCAGTTAGAAGGAAATAAAAATATCTGAACGTTTTTTAGCTTAAACACAATTACAATTTTCATGGTAAACATAATCAATGTAGAATAGCCTGGGTGACCATGGCACAGTAGTACCTTGGGGAAAGGGCGAAAAGAACCTCAGTCTGCCAATCCCAGACGATATTTGTTTTCACATTTCATTTTCCGTTCTTGCATTTTCCGATCAAATGAATGGCAACTACCAATATATCTTGTGGGCACAAAAATATCTTGTTCTGAGGAATATCAAGGTTGGGGGATTCGTTTCATATTTCCTTGACCAATCCTCTCTAATTGATGCAGATCTTTGTTGAAAGATCTTTTTGGTCTTTTTTTGGTATGCAGCATCTACAATACCAAAACTATCAATAATCCAACCTGCGCTACTTCTATAATCTTAGTTAAATCTACCTTCTTTCTGTACTCTCATTCTTATTAAGAGTCAATTTGTGTGCTCTCAACTGGTTCCTTTTTTTAACTAATTTTTTCTAATAGGAGAGGGATATGATTTAAGAAACAGGGAGACAGCAGGGGCCTAAAACCCAAAAACCTCTAATTCCTAAATTCTGAACTTTAGCCAGAAAAGAAAGTCGTCTTGAAGGTTCATTGATTAGTACATCCAACAAGCATTAGCTCTCCCTAAAATGGTTGTGATCAGCTGCACCTTCCAGAATGCTACCTTGTTACGACTTCACTTCAGGTTGATATTGACAATATAGTGAAAAATGAAATTGAATGGTTTCACACTGCAGCCTTTGCTAAAAAGAATTTAGAAAGCAATTGGAGTATTATAGCCATTGCAAGGGTGGACAGGGCAAAGACATATGGGTATTCGCGAGCATTTTTTCAGATATAGGCTTTAGTAAGCGTTCGTTGGTTGAAGAGCTACTAGGCCAGAGGAGTATTTCACAGAAAGTCGACTAATAATTGGCCATTTTGATCCTTTGGAGCAGCATAATGAATTTTGTATGTCTTTTTAAGAGACCCTAATGACTAAACACAAAAACTGTCCAATTTTTGCAGTACAATGACAAATCCATCCAATGGTAAATTCACGTTTAAATTATAAAGCTATGACACAATCAAATCCAGATGAACAAAATGTAGAATTGAATCGTGCCAATATATTCTTGGCATTATAACTCATTTTTGTACTTCCTGTTTTGTTTTTCAATGCTTTCTGGTCATTCACCTAAAGCATTCGGAAGCTTCTCATCTCACTATTCATGACTATTTATGCCATTAGCACAAACACTTGACGAAAAGCAGAGGAAAGTAATGATGGATAGTAATGAATACTAAATCATGCATTATCCCAATGAAATGTTTGATTCAGCGGGAGAAGAAGAAGTCCAAAAGTTGGAGAATAAATATTATATTATTTGTAAATCAATAAGATAAGTAAAGTTCAATCATTAAATGACAAATAGGAGAGTCGTAGGAAGTTATAATTTCCACCCCTGAATACTGCACCCACCTGCTTCTGTGAGGCTATTTCGTGCCCGGAACCTCGACAGCTGATTGCGCAGACTTTTGGACTATCCGGACACGTACTTATTGAAATGATTCGTGACAAAAGATATATGTTTGTTTGGCTAAAAATTTTTACTTGCGTCATCAATATAATTTTTAATTATTTTTTTATCTCATGTACATCATATCAAAAAAGTACTGCAGTATTTTTTTTTACAAAATTATCCCAAAAAATCTTCTATCCAATGTTTTACCAATTAGTTTGCGTGTAACTTGTAAATCTGTGTATATATGGTTATCTTTAAAGGCTGAAGAACTCCTAAGAAAAGTGATTGGTGACAAGACAATACACTTGCAGAAGAAACCAAAGATTAGTGTTTCCGGTTACGTTTATTATCTTCTTGGAGGAAAAGTCAAAAATAGTTGTTACCATTGTGTTACCGTCTAGTTGAGTTGCCTACAAAGCAAAGTAGGAGAAGCCAACGACTAGAAAAGATATTGAAAAGTCTCACCATACTGACGCATTACGACTAAATCTCACCAACTATCAATGGATTATCTTAGAAATTTCTTAAAATGATTGAACCGCAACAACAATACCATGGAAAAGAAATTAATTTTTTTATCCGTGATTAATCTAAAATCAAATTTAGAAATATGAGTTCAAATATCTAATTAGATTTTCTGGCCTAATTTTCCCATGCAATAAAGTCCAATTGACAATAGCGGTAAAGGGATAATTTCACAAATATGTCCTGAAATTTACAACATTTGCAGATGGTGCCTTTCATGTTCAAAAATTTTCATTCACCTCCCTTACTTCACATTTTTTTCTATAACATTTGTAACGTCATCTTGAAAAATGATATGAATAATAAAAACTATATAGCCATGGTAAATTGACTAATGTAATTAAAAACTAAAATTATTAGTAGAAATAAACACTTGTTTCGTTATTTCAAAATATTTTCATGTTTTTTCTATTCCATTCTTTGCCTCCTTTTCTCTTCTCTAGTCCTATCTCATTGCCCTGCATGGCTTTCATCCTACCCAAATGCCTCATCAAGCCTCAACCAGTACCAAAATCCTCTTCCAAAATTCAACCATTATTTTTCCTATTTTCTCCTCAACTTTAATACTTTAAACCTTTTTCCTTAGTTATCTAAGCACTTCTTCCCATTCACAAGGCTTTGAAGAAACAAAAGGAAGAAGGAAAAACATGCCCAAATTGGTTGAAATTATTTATTATGAATAAAATTAAAAAATTATTTGTATTTTGTTTATTAATTTATAAAATAGAACTTTTGACTTTGCTTCAAATTTAACTCATTAGATTCAGAGATACTCTGATGTACATTCTTAAACAAACATTAAGAAAATCGTTATTACCATATCATTCATAAAAACAAAAAAAAAAAAAGATTTTGTCCACGTATGCCCACGTCAACCGTAAGTGTTTATGACACAACCAATCGTCGTGATTCAATATTCAGCAGCAGACTGCCGCCATCCCCCATCCTCACTCTTTTTCTGTTGCTCCTGAGCTCTCAAGAGTGAAGTTTCACCTACCAAATCTTGATGCATCTATATATTTCAGGGGCCTTTTGCCACTACAGCCCAGGGACTTCTTGCCCTCCAGCCTCATTATTTGTTGTCCCTCTCGTAATACACAGTAGTATACTGTTACTAGTAACCACTTACTACTACTACAATTCCTTTTATCACTTGCTTTACATAGATTAAGTTGATAGTTTTCCTTAAATACACCTGCCCAGATAGCACATTCCTGACGATTAATTTCGTTGTGACCTATCTAGCACGTCTAGCCATTTTTCTGTTTCGGTGGCATCAACCCTGAACATTTATGGAAAGTTACAAGATGGAAAATGGTCCTGGCAAAGAGGTAAAATTAGTCTCAGACTTTTGCTTGAAATCAGATCCCCTGAACTGGGGAGTGGCAGCAGAGTCACTGATGGGAAGTCATTTGGATGAAGTGAAGCGTATGGTAGCTGAGTTTCGAGAGCCGGCGGTAAAGCTTGGCAGTGAGAGCTTGTCCATTGCTCAGGTGGCCGCGATTGCCACTGGTGTGAAGGTGGTGGAGCTGGCGGAGGATGCAAGGGCTGGAGTGAAGTCGAGCAGCGACTGGGTGATGGAGAGTATGAACAAGGGTGCTGACAGTAGCGGTGTTACAGCTGGGTTTGGTGCCACTTCACATAGGAGGACCAAACAAGGCGGTGCCCTTCAGAAGGAGCTTATTAGGTAAATTAGCTTAGCCATCATCCGCTGACACAAGTTGACTTAATTAATAAGAATTGATTATTTTTTCACAAAGTGTGAAAGATGTTTTGGTGGACGACCCGTAAAAACTCCTATAAATGCGACTTATGATTCGTTATGGCCACTCAAGACTAATTCATTCAAATTTTTAACTTATCCAAAAAAAAAAAAGGTTTTAGTTTCATCCTTAAAATTTTGCCACTGAATTTTTACCACTTTGAAGATGGTTGCACTTGCCTAGTTATTCTTTGATGATGATAATATTTGGTTCGACCACTGCATTATCATTCACACACTTTTGGTTTTGTTTTTTGATTTTTGTCCATTGGTGCTGTCCGAGTACTAATATTATTTTAAGGTTACTTTTGCGCTAATGGCGGCCACCAATTTTACGGTGCTAGGATTAGGCTCATGCTCTTGCTTCACTTTGTGTGTTTAACCGTACATGGACTATAAACCGCCTGTTTGAATTGTTTCTAAAAACTCCTTGTTTAAAAAATAATAATAATAAAGAAAAAAACTCAACCATCTTTTTAGAGTAGTATTTCACTTGGAAATGACAATGGAGGTGGGTGCTCTCGTTGAGGAGATATAGGGCAAGAGCAAGAGGATAAGGGTGACTTTTCTCCCTCGGTCTTAAATGAAACTAGGGCAAGGGGAGTATAACCCTACCCTTGTCCCCCTATTAATGAAATGTACATATATAAATGAGATAATTAATATGTTTATATTTTTCATATTAAATTATTAATACATCTATTTTTTTCATGTTATGTTGGGTTAATCTATTAGTAATAATAGACTAACAGTAATATTGGTATTTTCTACTAATAGGACTAATGTATACTATTCTTATTGTCAGTTGCAGAACTAATTTGTCAAGAAATAGCTATGTGAAGAAAATTCAACAGCTATAAGCTATAGATGGATGTCCCCTCAAAAAGTATAGACACGGAAGAATAAGAAACTTTTTCGTCTTGTGCAATAGCTTGGAATAATTAGATGAATTACTTCAATTTGATTATTACTCTAATAATAAAGATGCCAAGAAAAAAATGGTGCCTCATGGATTATTGTGTTTTGACAGATTTCTGAATGCCGGAATCTTCGGAAATGGCACGGAAACTTGCCACACGCTGCCACAATCAGCAACAAGGGCAGCAATGCTTGTAAGAATCAACACCCTTCTTCAAGGTTATTCCGGAATCAGATTTGAAATCTTGGAAGCAATCACCGCTTTGCTTAACCACAACATTACCCCATGCTTGCCTCTCCGCGGTACAATCACTGCCTCTGGTGATCTCCTCCCCTTGGCCTACATTGGCGGCTTACTGACCGGCCGCCCCAACTCCAAGGCCATCGGACCCAACGGAGAAGTTCTCAATGCCGAAGAAGCATTTCGCCTTGCTGGGCTCACCGGTGGCTTTTTCGAGCTGCAGCCCAAAGAAGGCCTTGCTCTCGTTAATGGAACAGCAGTTGGTTCCGGCTTGGCCTCTATTGTTCTATTTGAGGCTAACGTACTTGCTGTCTTGTCTGAAGTGCTGTCGGCAATCTTTGCTGAAGTAATGCATGGCAAGCCCGAGTTTACTGATCATTTGACGCATAAGCTGAAGCACCATCCGGGTCAAATTGAGGCCGCAGCTATCATGGAACATATTTTGGATGGAAGCTCTTTGGTCAAGGCTGCTCAAAAGTTGCATGAGATGGATCCCCTGCAGAAGCCAAAAAAGGACCGATACGCTCTTAGTACATCTCCGCAGTGGCTAGGTCCACAAATCGAAGTTATTCGCGCAGCAACAAAAATGATTGAGAGGGAGATCAATTCAGTTAATGATAACCCTCTGATTGATGTGTCCAGGAACAAGGCCTTACATGGTGGCAACTTCCAGGGTACCCCGATTGGAGTATCCATGGACAACGCTCGACTGGCCATTGCATCTATCGGCAAATTGATGTTTGCTCAATTTTCCGAGCTTGTTAACGATTACTACAACAATGGGTTGCCGTCCAATCTATCTGGAGGAAGGGATCCAAGTTTGGACTATGGTTTCAAGGGAGCTGAGATTGCTATGGCTGCATACTGTTCTGAACTCCAGTATTTGGGCAATCCAGTGACCAACCATGTCCAGAGTGCCGAGCAACACAACCAAGACGTCAACTCCTTGGGATTAATCTCTTCACAAAAAACAGCAGAAGCCGTTGACATCTTGAAGCTTATGTCATCCACATATTTGGTAGCACTTTGTCAAGCAATTGATTTGAGGTTTTTGGAAGAAAACTTGAAAAATGCTGTTAAGAATATTGTCAGCCAAGTGGCGAAGCGAACTCTGCCAGTGGGCGCTAATGGAGAACTTCATCCTTCACGGTTCTGTGAGAAGGATTTGCTCAGAGTGGTGGACCGCGAACACACCTTTGCCTATGTGGATGACCCTTGTAGCGCTACCTATCCATTAATGCAAAAATTAAGGCAAGTGCTTGTGGATCATGCGTTGAAGAATGGTGATCAGGAGACAAACGTCAACACCTCCATCTTCCAAAAGATTGCAGCATTTGAGGATGAGCTGAAGGCTGTCTTACCAAAAGAAGTGGAGAGTGCCAGATGCGCTGTTGAGAGTGGAAGTCCAGCAATCCCGAATCGGATAAGCGAGTGCAGGTCTTACCCATTGTACAAATTTGTTCGAGACGAGCTGGGGACTGGACTGCTGACTGGAGAGAAAGCTAAGTCACCTGGTGAAGTGTTTGACCAGGTGTTTACAGCAATGAGCAAGGGGCAGATTGTAGATCCTTTGTTGGAATGTCTCCAAGAATGGAATGGTGCTTCTATCCCAATCTGTTGATGTCTTTCATATCCATCCAAAAATCTTTTTGTCAAAACCTTCAATGCAAGTTATCTGTATGTCAAAATCAAGGATATATTTGTAACACCCATGTGTTGCTTAGGTTTCTTGAAATGTGAACAAAAATTTCAGTACTTGTCCCTGTTCTCCAATTAATGAGTAGACTGATTTTGGCTAGATTATTGACAATGAAGGCAATCCTCCATTAGATCACATTTCATTTCATTTTCCTGCATTTTCCAATCTAACGATCTTCGGCTGCCAATAGATATTGTGACAACAAAACTAACTTGCTCTAAGGGATACCAAAGTTCGGGTATTCGTTTCATATTTCCTTCACCATTAATTCTCCCCAATGCACATCATTTTTTGAAAGATTTTGGTATGTACCATATTATCTACTATGCCAGAAATGTCAATACCCAACTTGCTCTACGTCTCTGATCTTATCATTATCATCTACCATGCACATATTTTTTGAAATGGGAACATAGCTTCCTTTTATGGCTTAAAGAAGCAGCAGCACAAGATGATCATAGGACAGTTGATCTCCTGTGTAACTAATACTCGTATATTATCAAAATGTTGTCGTTTGGCTATACATATATAGAGTAAGTAGTTTGTGATGTAAGTTGTAAATCTGTGTATATGGTTCTCTTCAGAGGCTGAAGAACTCCTGAGAAAAGTGATTGGTGATAAGACAATGCATTTAACTAAAGACTAGTGTTTAGGTTACATTTATCGGTCTCAAACTTTAGATTGGGTGAGATTTCTTGAAGTAAGAGATCAAAGGCATAACTAAAATGAAAACAAATTAAGGTATTAAAATTATATGACTGCTTTCAATTTTCATCCTTAAAGATATTTATTCAGAAATATGTAAATGCTTACAAGCCTAGAATTTTAGCGTACAAAGCGAAATCTATCTTAAACAAACATTAAATATTTTTTTTTTTTAGCTTTAGGTTGTATTCCGTCCTAGAAGTTTTGTTTATTGTCACTTTGCTACCATGACTAAGAGTCAAAATTCATGGTGAGATGTCTCATATGAGATTATGGCTAATGATTTCCATACCATGCATGGTCCAATTTCTTTCTTTCCACCTTTTTCTTTGTCAATTACATATGCCGACACATATATCCTTCATTGGCACCACAAAAATTCGAATTAACCTCACTTTTCAAAAATTCGAATTAACTTCACTTTTTTGGTTCTAATGTACCATACTTTGTGTGACTGTTGTTGAAAACTTTTCGTAGTTTATTACCCAAAAGCTGTTGACTATAGTATATGTCAAAAGTGTATCACTAATTTCTTTCAACAAATCTGCACCACATTTTTAATGCAAAAAGAAAATTACTTGATTAGCTTAAAATATATATCGCACATGCTCCTACAATAACGAAGTAGTCAGATTATCTGTATACATCTAAACAGATAAGAGCTTATGATGAGTAAACTAATTATTACCACAGGATAGAATATAAATAAACCAGAATGAAAATAAAGAATGAAGGAAAGCAAATAAAAAAATTAATTCCACTCATACCATAAATTAGAAGCCGAAAGGAACTGACATAGAATGGAAAAGGAAAAGGGAAAATAAGAAACGAAAGAAGAATTTGTTGATAATCTAATTTAATATTTAAATTTATTAGATTCAGATTTTAACATATTCATATACTTTTAATAACCAATTAAGTGGCATTAAATTATTTAGACCAAAATTGCGCCAAAAAATAAGTGATTAACTATTTACTCATCACTTAATATGATATACACTCAAATGTCAAATGTATCAAATTTAGTGCTTAATAATTTAGTAACTCAACGAATTCAAATTTCACATTTCAATTTTTAGATTTTAGTTTTATTAAAGGCATCTTAGCTAAGTTATTTTTGTTTCTAAGAACCTAAATGATTTAGTGTCTTAATGATTCGGAAAGTTGAAAGTTGAAACTCTAGGCATCCAGAAATGTTGCGGCCATTTGGCAAATGTACATACACAATCAAAGATTCAAAACCACCATAATATTGGACGTGAAATTTTCAAAGTACCGTCCTTTGATCACGGAGGAAAATGTCTTCCCCACCTGACAAAACAAGTCCCCAATAAGGAGCCTTTGTCTAGATGACAACATTAAACACTTTTCTCTCTCTATGCTTGCCGATTTTAAACCGTAACAATACGTATTCTTCATACTTTAATAAGATATTGCATGGATATATGTATACGTATGTGTGACATTTTTAATGTGTAATACTATACGTGGAAACTAATCAGACCTTAAAATCCATACTGATAAGTAGTAAAAAAGCTCCACACAATGTATTTATTTCTATAATTCTTCCTCTAAAATAGCCCAAAACCAGCCCACTCGGCATCGTTCATTGGTCGGGGTGATGACCGGCGGGATGAAAATGAAGAAGAAAATGGAGAATCCCGGAATGGAGACAAGGACCTTCTACTTGAAACTGACCATGGAGACGACTTTCCAAGATCCGAAGCACATTCGGGTTCGGATTCGGACTCGGGTCGGACCTTAAGCTTGTGCTGCTTCTTTGATTTCTTTCTGTCGTTCTTCAAGCTGATGAGCAAAGGAGATGTTGGAAAGCATCCACTGGATAATATACTCTCGGGTTGTGCAAGAATGGAGCTGCAGGAATGGTAGCGCTCTGAACGGGTTCGCCGAGTGGACAGAAAAGCACGGGTACGGGGCTCCGACTGAAAGTCGAATCCACCAGGTGGAGGTGCAAGTTTTGTTGGAGTCTCAGGCAATGCACCATAATCTGAATTCTTGTTTGCTGCCTCCTTTAGTTGTTCCTGCAGCTGCTGTTTTAGGACAAATGAAGGGCTGCAATGAAAAGATCTTCTTTGTTGTTGATATTGTTTGGGCTGTTGGACCTTTGGGACTCCGGGTCGGACCTCCCACTTGAATGGAATAGCCCCTGGCTTCTTAAATGAATCATCCACTGCCATACTACCCAAAAACTGATTGTGAAAAATCCCTTTCTCCTCTCTCATGTGCTGAGTTTTGAGCTCTATTTATTTATATAGACGGAGAAAGATTGGGGAGGGATAAGGGTGATGGTCATCATGATAGGCAGAGTCTTGGCTTGATTAAAGGCGTTGGAGGTGGGTTTGGTGGACCTATTGGGTATACAATTAATTACCAGTTTTTGCATATATACCATGCATGGAATTTTCAGTAGATCTCAGTAGCCGATTAATTCTTTGTTTGTTTGTTTCTTTTCCCACTTCTTGATTGATTAGACGGAGGTGATGTGATGAAATATGTGCTTGTGTTTTTCTTTGTTTTGATTTTGACTGACAATTAAAAAGTATGCTTGGATATGCATAGGTCCAAGAGCACTGTACTACTCAGATTATCACCCTGGTAGTAGGGTGTCAATTGGGTTTTCTGAACCGAGTCTTGGTAAGTCCAAACTCAGTTCATAAATTATACAGGTTCTCAGATTTTGAGTTTAAATTAATAGGTTTAAATTCGTTCATACTATCACATAAGTTTCAAGTTCAAATCGAGTTCGGCCCAAGCTCATAATTAAATAAATAATTATATATAATATATCTTATAATTATGAACTACTATAATTTATATATAAATATTAAAATTTGTGTGCGTGTGTGTGTCTATATGTGTTTGTGTGTGTCTCATACACACACACATAGACACACCCACTCATATTAGATTGAGTTGTGCCTTAATCGAGTTTGAGTCTAAAATAGTCCAAACTCGATTCACATTTAATTCAGACCTAATATTTAGATTCGAACCCTATCCTACCCAATTAAAACTTGAGCTCAATGATCTTTTTTCAAGAAGAACAGGTTGAGCTCGTGTTTTGCCCAACTCAATGGACTCTTTTTGGGAAGAACAGGTCGAGTTTGGGTTTGCTTAGCCCATTAATAGTCCTATTTAGTGGTGACTATAAAGAAGGAAAGATGATTTATCCCGACAAACATGTCACGTATAGAATAAAGGATAAGTCGCTTTTCAGTTATGTTGCATTATTTTGTTGAACATGTAAGTGAATTAATTTGTTTTTCTTCTTGACCAGTAAAATGCCTCTATGTAGAAAAGGGAAGACCCATGTGGCAACGTCGAGGTGCTTAAGAAATATACTTGATCGCGTTGCTACGACTGCATCATCTCGTAATTAGACAATTTAACAAATGCGTGAATTCAAGTTTTGTCTAAAAGTTAATTGCGCACTTTCATCTATACAAGAGTTATCAATGCAGTATTCACTACTATGTCTACGTAAATAAAGAGTAATTTGAGCTATTCCAATTTCAAATGATGTAATTTACATATCTAAATTTCATCTCAAATTCATTTTGGTGATATAAAGAACTTAGTAGTCAAAATTATGAGTATACTGAATCGTCATTACCTTACCACATGGCAAAGATTCCGCATATGAGAGAGAAAGAGAGAGATTCCAATTTTGTGGCAGCTAAAGAAGAATAATAAATAATTGCTAGAAAAGATCACTCCACCTACAATTAGTTGGGTATCATGGGTAGGTTCCAATTGCAAAGTTTGAAATCTGGAATGTTAGTAGAATAGTAGCAAGATGAAAAGGACAAATAACGGAACTTCAAAAGGTTGTCTCAATTAGTATGTCCGTTAATGGTCCCTCAGCATGATAATTGAATTATTCGGTGCTTAGATTTGAATAAAACACATAAAGTCAACTAATTACTAATATCATAAGCATAGAAAGTATGGATATCCCAGCTGACTAGAGCATTGGGGAAAATGTATAGTTGAAAGTCCTTTACACCTAACAACTTGGACCAACAGAATTTGCACTGTTCTATTCAAAGTTTTCCTATCAATTTGCATAAATTTTATAAATGAAACCATAAATTAATTGCCCAGGAGTGCATTCGAGTGGAGAAGAAATGTACTCTTTGGTAGGAAAGGATATTTTTCGATATCTGAAAGTTCAGGAGGCAATATAGGGACCGAGAATCATTAAAGAAGGCCAAAACGCATTTCAACAGAAAAATGAAAGCCGAATTGACTTGTTGATTAAATATAAAATGCTTCTCTTGTTTTCCTACCTTTAAAGACCATCTACTGATCGAATAGATCTTTGACCAAACATACGAGGAAAAAAGTGAATTTAGCAGAAATATGCGCTGTTAATCCTTTAAATTTTACAACTCAGGACCACCAAAAGTTAAATGCATTTAACAACCAATTTGCCAAGACATTTTCTTGGTTCAGTGCTCCATGTGGCTACTTTCAAGTCTTGGCTTCACATATCACAATGACTAACATAATGACTGAAACATTCTGGACCTTGCAAAATTTTGGATAAAGCACAACAGTATTAAAGAGCATAAGTTTCCAGAACTACATTAAGCAAGCCATGGGGCCATCATTAATAAAGTTAATGACACCAAATACTTTAGACAAAAACTGGAAAACAAAAAAAGGGGCACCGTACAATTTAAAATGAGCCTAGTAGCTCTAAATGTCATGGCCATCTAATTCTCATACCTAGCTCTCATAAGATAATTCTTGTGGCAGGTTACAAAGTGCTCGCATCGTGTTGCTGGCCACATCCAGCAGCTGCAAATATTCATCTGCTCCATCAACAAGACACTGAAAAAACCACCAGACAAAACATCAGTACGAGCCAAAACTTATACATGTTTCAGTACCAACTCAGAGAAAAAGAAAGGGGTCAAGTCAAAAAGCCAAAGTTATGGAGTTGCATATTTGAGTTATGATAGGTTCTATTGTGGGGAAAGTTGATACTATGAGCAAAACCAGAAATCGGTGATAAAAGCCCCATGTAAACAATATTCCGGTAAATTGCTCACTAACAATGAAAAGCATTTTCAACATGAACAGTTCCATATTAAGGCAACCAATTCTGCCCTGTCAGGTCAATAGTCCATAAAGCCAGCAAGAAAGTTAGAGAAGTCCACAAGTTTCTGCTTATGAAACTGAAACTGAAACTCAAATCCTGGAAATCGTACAAGTAGTCCAAGTAATTGGTCAAGGGATATTCCTTAATACTGTTCTATTTAAATCCAGACAAACATTTGGGCATTAGGAAAAATTTGAATTGACTGATATGCAGAAACACCTTATCTGCTTCGCCCAATTTCTTGCATACTCTTGCCTTCTGTTCATCTGATACGTCATCTGCCTCAACAACTAAATCAAACAACTGGAAGAAGCATCGCATCAGTATCCAACAAGTAAAAATAATTGGTACAGATTTTGCTGCACAAAAAATAATATGGCACCTGAGATAGCATCTGAGAAACTGGGTATCCTTCAGCTGTTACATTCTTGACTTCCTTGTCTGCAAGGTCAAAATTACCACTTCTGCAAGCTGAATAGAGAGCCTGAACGACCTCCTCAGGAATAACCTGAATATTTACCAGACAAAAGGATCAAGCATATAGCAGGCACCATAGACCACAGTAGAGAACTCTCAAAAGAAAAAACAGTAATCTGATATTTCTCGACTCTAAATTCAATGATGAAGAACACAGTAAGCAGGACTTTGATCAAATTGTCCTTCCTTTTTCTATCATTCTCCAAGGCACTGCATCCTATCTATTTTTTGGGGTATTTGGGATGGGGTCGAACTCTACAGGATGTACCTTAATACCAGAATCACAATTTCTGCAATAAAATATCTTTCTCCGACATCACGGAGACACAAAAGATCCTAAAACCATGCACAGATTAATGCAGTAAAAAAGCTAATTCTAGGCACAATCTGAAGACAAGCATTACCAGACCAATCACAAGAGCCCCTAGAGAGCAATTAAAATTGATAGAAAGCTTAATGGGAAAAGAAGGTCCTTGAAATTTTGACCATGCAAAGGACATCTTCAGATTTCCTATTTGCAACCAAAAAATCAAAATAAAAAAATAAAAAATAAAAAATAAAAAAAGAAAGAAAGATCTGAAATCAAGCCATCACTTAACCTCATGCTGAACTTTGGCCATTTGACAATAATGGCATGAAAGTTACATGTAATGAAGCTAAACTCGATAGGTGTGGAATCTTGTAAAGCTATTCAATTTCAAAGAAAATGGATAAAAGATTTTCACAAAGCAGTGCTTTGAAGTTTTCTTTCAAATTTTCCAGATCATATAGATGCTTATTGAGCATGTTAAATAGTTGTATAAGTGCCTCCTATAACTTACTTCCAACCAGCTTACAATTCTCAACTTATAGATTTTAAAATCAGAGCTATTTTTTGGGTCATATATTATAAACTATTTATCCTCATTCAAATCAATTTCTACATCATAGTGCATAATTATAGCTTTCAATGTAATTCTTGCTCTTCTGTTTACTTTTTTAACTAGAATTTCTCCTTTCTTTTTCCTTTATCTCCTTTCATTTTACGTCAACAATAGAATGCAACAAGATTATAAAACTCTAGATAGTCAGTTTTAAAAACCATATTCAGTCTCTTGCAAAATCCAACTTACAGCTGGGTGGTTATTGTTTCTGGAGACTTTTAATTAACATTATGTTGACACCTCAAACTTCATTACTTGCTTCTTTTGGACATTGTCCAACACCACCCATTTCAAATGCTTAAAGAGCAGATGATATTCTCATGTTTCTTGCCAAAGGCCCAGAAAATTGGAAGTTGGAAGTTAGAATCCCCTTTCTCCATTCCGCATCAGTAAACCCAAAAGGACAATCCACAGCCTCCACCAAACCATCGGGATGGGCAATCACATGCAGAAGACTACCAGACAATAATAATCGTATATCCATGAATTAACATCACATACTCAGTTGAGAGTCGGCATATAAATCATGAATATCAGAAATTTTACCTTCTCAGGAAAAAGTCAAGCAAACATTGATGACAATCGAATGTGTCTTTCATAGCACTCAAAGTGTCTTGTCAAAGACAGAAGACAACTCTAACAAAGCTTTCAACCACGCATTTGACGACAGAAGGGTACATATTTCTCTAGTAAAATGCAAAGCAAACTAAAAGCACTACACAACATGTGAAAGATAAGAGAGATATGTGAGATTTATCAGGATTGGAAGACAAAAAAAGAAGACAGATCTTAGGACTAAAAGCCAGAACCACACAACTGGGATGACTCAAGCACTGTAAAAATATGTAACATAAGAAATCAGCCCTAGCAGACAAAAAATTAGTTGTTGTAGCCACTCAACAAGGAAAACTAAAGAAATATTAAAGCCCTGAGACACATTAAAAGCTGAAACCCATTCTTTCTTTCTTTTTCAAAGATGCTATTAGAACAAACAGTTGATAAGTCCAAAGTAACCAACTTACCCCAGAAACACTAATTAAGTCTCTGGATGAAATAGAAGATCCAAACAAGCGAGCAGCACTCTGCAACAATTCCAAACAAAAGAATAAGCCCATTACAAATAGAACCTGATTTCGGCAAAAACATGATAGATATGAGCCATTGGCAAAAGAATCACAATTATCACCATTGTAATCCCCATTAGGTAAAAAGGATAGAAAATCTTGAAAGAACATGCGAAAACCTTCGATTAAAATAATGAAAGAAATATGTTAATTATGAATTAAAAACATATTCAGCATGGGTAAAACCCAAAATTGGAAAATGCTACATATAATTTTCCTAAGTGCATGTAAGTAAAACATATTCAGCATGGGTAAAACCCAAACTTGGAAAATGCTACATATAATTTTCCTAAGTGCATGTAAGTAACTTTAAAGAAGCCAAACAAATAGAAAATTGAATAGTAAATGGTTCTGCCATATACAAGGGCAGAACAGGAAGAACAAGAAAAGGTTGAAAACAAAAGAATTTAGGAAAAGAAATACATGTTTGAGCATAACATACTACTGTAGCAAAATAAGAAAAATAAGTAACACATGCCCCAGGTTATGGGCTGATGCAACTACTAATATGTTTGACATTTTAAAATAAAGTATCTCCACTGCCTCATCAGTGTGAAATTGCTCTATGCAACCTCACATGTCACGCACAAATTGAATTTCAAAAATGCACATTGATTTAGCAATCAACCAGTCTCAAAGTTTTCATTTTGGGCATTACTAGTTTTCTGGCATTGAGAATATGGCACTGCTGAGTACCAATTCATCCATACACAGTAATTCATGTTCGTTGTTAAGCGAATGAACCCACCTGTAAGTATGTTATAGCCCTACGGAGATCTCCTTGTGATATAGAACTTAATGTTGTGAAAGCCTGCAGTTAGAACCGGTACATAATTCAATAAGATAAATTCAACGAAAATAAAAGAATTTATTTTATGCATAAGCAGGAAGAATTTTTTAACAGCATTGCATGACTAAAATCCCACATCTGAATCCAGACTAAGGCCTTCCTCTTGGCAAATGTAAAGGATTCTGCTGCTCATAATATCTTCTGTTAGTGGCTTGAATCTGAACTTAGCGCATCTAGAAGCAAGTGGCTCAATAATCCTACAAAACAAATAATTTTCAAATGATTAATTACCAACCAAGAGACTGAATAAAATTACAGTTCATGGGCCACATATATTTCAGGAAGGCCTTTGTTTTCCAACAATAACATCTACTCCTCCAGGAATTGATTTTTACAGGTTTTTCCATAAACACTGATGTCAAGCATGCCAGTATGACAATTATTGATTTGTACTGCAAAATTGTGATGAATACAAGAAGCATAAATAAAGCACAAAAGGTAAATCATCACAATTTACATTTTTCATCTATGAGTATATTGGGTATGTGACACACACACAGAGAGAGGGGGGATAGAGAGAGAGAGAGAGTCAGTCTGACTGACTGACTGACTCATTGTGTGACTGAGAGATGGGGAGTTTTGCAACAGTTAAATGAAAAATATGTAAGGGAAGTAACCTGCTGATGTAATTACAAATGAAGAAAAATCTTGTAACTTTTGAGTATGTTTCCATAGTACGTCGTAAGGCATTCTGCAAAGAAAATGTTCTCTTGCGTCATATTACAACAGATCATGAGTAATCAACAAAAGATAATATACTTGCCTGAGCATCATCAGTCATTGAATCTGCCTCATCAAGGATTATGATCTTGAAAGGAGGACAAGGATACCCTCTAAAGTACAGAACACATTTAGTGGAAGACAACCAAAAGAACATAAATAAGCTCAGAGTAAATCAAGTCATAAAACAAATCAGATTAAAATGCATACAAGTGCAACAGCAAAGAGAAAAAGAAATTATATATACCCTTGACGACCAGAACCAACAGCAACTGCAGCAAAATCTTTTATTTTAGTTCGAACGACATTAATTCCACGGTCATCACTAGCATTTAGCTCCAATACTCTTGATTTATAGAGTTCAGGCCTGTGAATGAAGATGGCTGAGTTCAGAAAGGACAGATGATAATTCAGGTTGTGCTCATTTGGTAGACAGAACAAACATTCTCAAGGAAACCAAGCTGGTTAAGGTTTTTTTAAGAAATGTATCATATCAATATGCTAATCAGAGGATAGACAAAAGCATCTACAACTACAAGTTCTCAAATAAGACTAAGGAATATCCAAGCAAAGACATAATTTGCCACATTTAAATTGGGATCATTAATTAGTTTAACAGCACATGGAACCTTTTCTGCATGAAGAAAAAAAGGACAGAAGACCAAAGTTTGACAGAGTGGTTATGCTTCCACTGCATTTCATTGTAAACCATCCACAAGATGCAAAGCATCAAGATACCTAATGACGTTATAGTAGATGGAAGAAAGGACATGCGCATTTCTACGTAGGATGTCTTTCCCTAGCCCCACCACCCCAACAGAGAAAAAAAGGATAATACTTAAATTGCTACATTCACCACTGAACTCAGGTATCATTTATAGAGGCAAATGTATCATCATTTTTCTCAAAAAACAAATGTATCATCATTTTTCTCAAAAAACAACTAAGTTCTTTAGTGTTAGAAGATTTCTAGTTATTCTACCCCATGCATTTAACAACTACCAACCTTCATGCAAATAAATGATTTACATACTCATAAGTTTATTGACAAGGTCAACAGACACAAAGCAAGTTAAAGCAGGACAAATACACAACAAGACAACTTCAATGAGCAATACAATGAGAGGCATGAACTCTTGAGTTTTCCAAACATCGCTTAGATTTTGGCATTGCCTCTCATTCACTACTTAAAAGCCAAATGCCTTCTTAAACCAATATAAAACACAAATCACCTACTAATGTTCGACCTTTAGTTATTAATCTATTAACTACTTAAGTTTCTTTATTCTTTGATCATCCTTCACTTACACAAATACACATTAAGAAATTTTTACCACCATAACTATTAAATACAAGTTTGAAGCAGCTGAAGACTTTCAACAGACATGTATTACACTAGCTGCTCCAACATTTTCTAAGCTCACATCAAGATCATTAGCAACTACACATATTAACCACGTGACTCCAAAATCTAAAAGCGAAGAATAACATGTCACAAAGAACAACTGCATCACCATTAGAGAGAAACGGAAGAAGATATCATATGTTTTTCCGAATTCAAGTCATTCACAATACATTTGCCTTGACTGATATAGTTCAAAACCAATCTCTCTTTCAATTTATGCAATTTCCCTGTTTCATATTTAGATACAATATCCCATAAATTACAAGCAATTAAGCTGGCAGAAAATTAAAACGAAATTTTTAAAAAGAACCCCAAAAAAAAAAAGGGGATTTCAGCTAAGTAATTAGCTTCTAACCCGAAGAGTTGATGAGCAATGGCGAGGGCCGTGGTGGTTTTGCCGGTGCCGGGAGGTCCATAAAATAGCATATGAGGGCACTAAATTGAAAATTCAAAAAAATTTTACAATATTATTTATGAAGCAATCAAAGAATATACTTTCAACTTAACCCTAAAAAAATGACAAAATGAAGAAAAAAATCAAAATTAACTAATGAAATTGATTGAAATTTACATTGGCAGTCTCAAGAGTGTTGGTTAGGACTCGAACGACCTCCTCTTGGTGCGCTACATCCTTCACCTGCTTCGGTCGACTGCATCAATTTATTACGAAACATATTACTCAATAAAAGAGAAAAAAAAAAGAGCAAAACAAAGGTGAAGTTACTGAGTGTGTAATTTTGTGCGTGTTTTGAGTGTGAGAGAGAAAGAGGGAGAGAAGAGGATTAGTTGTTACTATTTCTCAACCCAGGGCTGCGAGGTCTGCAACAATGGCGCCATCTCTCTCTTTCTTTCCTTGTCAACAAAAGCCGGTTTTTTGTTTTCCCGCTTCAATAAGGTTTTGTCTACTGTGCCTATTTATGAATTCCTCTGCCCCCATTTCCGTAAAATACTTGTATTTATCCTGTATAGTATATGTTTGTACGTATAATCTACAAAAACTCTTGTGCTACATTTTCTTTTTTCCTTTCGGGTAGAAAAAAGTTCATTAGGAAAGTGGTGAGGTTTTTGGAACTATGCGCGTGTTGTTGAAAAACGGGGGGTTAAAAACACTTTGCTGTCTTGGACTAGTGTAGGAATATCTATTTACCCTCGAGCCAAAAATATTCTTCCTCTGTCCCAAAATATTTATCACATTTTGAACTTAGCATAAGATATAGATAAAAATGAAGACAACATTGAAAAAAAAGATTAAAAGTAGCTTTGACTTTGGTAAGAAAACAAACTTTTTGAGATATTTTAAAATAAAAAGTATGACAAACATTTTAGAATAAAGGAAATAGTACATTTTACTCGTCGCACTCAAGGATGTGAAACGACTAATCTTGAAGCATGTGAGTAATTTTCTTTAGGACTTGCTCTTGAAAAGAAAGATAAATACCAACTAAAAATGGAGCCATTGCCAAATCAATTACTTACAAGTGGCTCAGTGTTAGTAAATTCTAGAAGTACGTTAAAAAAATACAAAAACTACCAAAACACAAACACGATTATCACAACTATAACCCAACCATGTAAAATGCATTTCTAGGAGCAATCATAAGCATTCCATATTATAAACATTTGGCAAAATGTCTCACAGCATATATAGCTTAAGTAACTCATCAGTATGAAGGTGTAATACAGCCTGCAGCCGTGGGAAAGGGCACCATTGTACACCTCATGGACAATAGATAACTCGAGAAGAAAGTTTCTTGGGTGCTCTAACTACAAAGGTGAGAGTGCGAGTATTTCTATTGACTTTGTTATTCTCAATGTTATTATTCACCAACTATAAAAAATTGCCTAGTATTTGAGTAAAAGTTTAACCTTTTGGTTTGAGTTTGGAGGAGATGGGTACGAATGATTGTTAAGTCAAGTGTTCCTAAACAGTATAACTCACTTTGAACAATTTACAACTCCATATGAATTATTTATAAAATTTCATAACAAATACGCAATTAGTATGTATGAAACCTACATGAACAGTAACAAAATATTACACTTTTATACAAATAGTGTTGCACTGTTTAAGGACGAATGACCTGACAACCGCCCCTATCCCAAATCAGGGCTTAGAATAAACTAAGCAATTAATGCTACTAAAAATTGCGCTTTCTTTTAGTAGAAGAGTAACATTTACCGTTGAAATGCTAGAAGAAAAGGTAAAGTAAACATCAAATTTATTTCATCATAGAACAAAATTTGAATCCAACCATTTTCTAGATATATGAACGAGTAGTATCCAAACCCTTGCTACCAGCAGATTTTTTTTTTTTTTTTTTTGTGTATAGCAGAGGATTATTAAGAACAATATTTTCACGCAATTCAATTGCTATCACTTTCTGATTTTCCAAAACGCCCTAATTTGCTACTTAATACCTCAATTTTTTGGAAATAACATTCTGATTGTCAGATAAAAGTGTCAAATTATGGAGGGGATGCAGTTACCAATTTCATTGAGGAGTCCAAATAATGAACTGCAACCAGGCAGAGCACAACAGGAACCAGTAAAGGATTAGATTCTGACTTGATGAGTAGAAGAATAGCTGTACATCCTCTGATTCATCCACTTCAATATACCAACAGAATTGCAATCCCAAGTATATCATGGGCTGATTAAGGAAATTAGTGCACTGGTCCAATATAGCGTCCCCATTTTCTGGTATAACAAAGCCAAAAAAATTCAAATTTTTACACTACTATCAATACAGAACTAATACATTTGCATATAGCATACAATCACTTTTATACCTGAAAAAAAAAAAGTAACTGTACGTGAATACAATAAGTGTTTGCACTAGTAATTAGTAACTGTAGAAAAGTTAATTAACAGGAATTTCATTAATGTACATACATACATACATAGATAAATAGTTACATACATACATATATATATATATATATATATATATATATTTATTCACTCACACACACACACATATATATGTATATACATACATACATACATATATATATATGTATATACACACACACAAATACATACATACATGCATATATATATATATGTATGTATGTATGTACACATACACATGCGCGCGCGCACATACATACATGCATATATATAATGTTTTTTCAATATGATTTTCTTGTGTATATGCTGAGAGAACAAGATCATACTCATTACTTACCCAGTTTCAAGTTCAAATGGAAGAGGTCCTTCAAAACCAGGAAGATACTTGACTAGTGAACCAGCAACCTCTCCAACCTGTGGGGAAACTTGAAGAAAAACCAAGAAAAGAAGCAAAGCGTACCAAAGGAACTCATTGGAGAGGGAAAACAGCTCTCTCTCTCTATAGTAGTTTTTATATCATCAGTTTGGTTTAAATTATTTAAAATTTTGAATGATTTATAATATTCTTAGAAATAACCTACAATGATTTATAGTTATGACAATACCTCTTTGCATTAGTTTAAAAACAATGCAAACTCATGTCTGTGAAAATGCGGACTACCTGCACCTAGATAGAAAGACCCTATGAAACTTCACTGTTACTTGGGGTTAACTTTGAGCCTTTCCTGTGCAGCTTTAGGTGAAAGGCGAAGAAGTCTTCCTTCCAGGGGGCGAGCTATCGATGAGATACCACTCTTGAAGAATTAGAATTTTAACATTGTGTCAGAACCTAGGAGTCAAGAAACAATCTCAAGTAGACAGTCTCTGTAGGGCGTATGCCTCCCAAGAGTTAACAGAAGCATGTAAAGGTTTCTTTAGGCCAGATGAAAATTGGCCCTCGGGTGCAAAGGTAGAAGTGAGCTTCATGCAAGACCAACCCGTCGAGCAGGGACAAAAGTCGGCCACTAAAAATATAATTTTAAGCATGTTATGTCTTTTTAGTTTTCAAACCATCGATTTGGACAAAAAAAATAATAAATTCAAAAATACATAAATGATTTATAAAACTTCTTAAATTAACTCAAAAATACTTTAAATAAAGAATTATCAATGTAACTTGCAAAATCCAAATATTAATTCTTGGTATATGAAAACACACTAAATTTTTTAAATTAGAATAAACATTCATACTTTTTATTTTTGTTTTTCTTTTGTTATCCATATACTCACTTTTGGTCATAATAAGTAAGATAACAAAAGAGCAATTTTGAAATGAGATTATTTTATTCTCCCAAAGTGAAATTTTTAATATTATATTTTAAAATAGGCTGTAAATAATACAAAAAACCTGAAATAAGGAAGGCAAGTGAGATTTTTTAAAAATTGAGAGTGCCAAGAGCTTTCTAAAGTTATCCCTTCAAATTAATATTCGTTTACCAGTACAAAATTTTAACTCACCTAAGTAGCTCTTAGAGAGAGTGAGAGAGAGAGAGATTACCTTTTTAAGCAAATGTACAAACTTGTAGTAAATATTTGAGTGACATCCAACCTGATCTTCATTATTTGTGATCAATATTCAGCTATCCACATTCCATAGGTGTTACCTGGGAAACACCCGTTATTATTTCTTATGTTTTCACTTTTTAGCTAGATAATTATTTCCTATTCTATTGCCGGAAAAAGAAAGCAAGAAAGAAAGAAATCTTTCTCCGAAGTTAGCCGCGTAGCTTGCATCATGTTGAATCCACAAAAATAAAAGAATTTCCTATTTTCCCAAATAACAAATCCTAACGCAACCTAATAACCCTATAGACATATTAATAAAATATTAAAAATAGATTTTATTCATAAATCAGAGTCCGAATTATACAAGGATTTCCAATTCTCCGAACACAAAACCAAACGCAACCTCAATAAATCAACCCCAAATTTGTCCCGATCAAAGCACTTAAATTTGTCCCCATTCCATCCGAAAAAAAAATCATCAGAAGCTGATCGAAGAATTACGATGACTGGTCTAGTTTGTCGAAAGAGATCATTCTCGGAAGATATTCAATCGCCGTCCCCCCTGCCCATTACCAAGAAGCTCCGCTGCTTTTCCCCTCCTTGTCCCGCTCGGTTTTCACAGAAGCAGCAGCCGACCTTGCCAACCCTTCTTGATCGGCTGATAACTGCTTTTCCTGACATGGATCGTATTCTTCTTGAGAAAGCAGTGGAAGAATGTGGCAGCAGCGACTTGGAATGCGCTATTAAAAAGTTGCATGAACTTCGCCTTGGATGTCAAGCAACCACGTCGGAAGATGCTTCCGCGGCAAGCAATCTTCCGGTCGATGGAGCGGGATGGGTGGAATTGTTGGTGCAGGAGATGATGAAGGCTACGAGCATAGACGATGCTAGATCTCGCGCAACGAAGGTGTTGGAGAGCTTAGAGAAATCCATCAGTGCCAGTGTTAGAGCTGAAGCAACAAAGAATTTTGACAAGGAACTGATTTCGATGAAGGGGAAAATTGAAGGGATTGTGAAAGAGAACGGGATTCTGAAAAGGGCTGTGGCAATCCAGCACGAAAGGCAGAAGGATTACGATGGAAGAAATCAAGAAGTGCAGCAGCTGAAGCAACTGGTGGCTCAGTATCAAGAACAGTTGAGAGGTCTTGAGGTGAAGAATTATGCCTTGGCAATGAACCTGCGCCAGGCTGATCACCAAGGCAACTCCATGATCCTTGATCGTTTTAATCCGGATGTCTTTTAAGTTTATAATCTGAGGGAATTATTGAGTTTCTCTCAATGTTTCAATGACAATAATTGTACGATTTGTTATAATTTTGAGATACCGTAAGAGTCTGATTTGAAAAGTCTTGTGATAATGGACATGATAATGTGACTGTTAATACCAAGAGCAGGCTCAAAAAGTTTGAATTACCTCCTTCCAAACTTCGGTCGTAGCAGAATCATGTGCCCGAAATCAGAGTGGAAAAAACACAGTATCTCTATTTGTAGTTTCCATTTCTTGTGCAAGATTGATATGGTTTATTTGCACCAAGGGTTAGATACTTAACCATTAGATACACAAGTATATTAATTAAATATATTTAATATACGGATAATAGACTATTTGGGATAATTTTTTTAAAAAAAATAATGTAACACTTTTTTTATTTGATGTATGTGAAATAAAAAGTTGGTTGGAAAATGTGTTGATGAAATAAACAAATAAAATCAGATAATGCACAATCCAAACACACTATCTATCTCATAAATTGAAGCATAATTATTTGAGTTTTTGTCTTTTGTACAAACTCCAAATACTTTATCTAATATCTAGACGCTGCACTTTTGTTCGTTTGCAAATTATAGGACAAAAGAGTTATGATGTGTCTGTTTCAAGTTAACTGGCGAGTCACAAGGCATGGTATACTATTCACTATGACCTAACTAGCTGGGGCTATTAGATAAAATATATGAGAAGAGGGAGGAACAGAATAATGATTTTTCGGTGTTTCAAGTCAAAAGAAAAGGATAGATTGGAGTAAAGTAATGTGATTAAGTAATTCAAAGAATTCTTTCTCTAAACGCAGTGGAGCGGGAATTGAATTTGCATTCCCTTCCTTGTATAGCTGCAAAGCGTGAGGATAAATCGTGAAATTCCTCTGCGTTTGGATTAAAGGATTTAATAGAGGATCTAAAATCCTCTTAAAGTCCTTTAGTTATTTATATTATTTAGAAGACATCGGAATTTGTAAATCATCAATTATTCTAATATTAAAATATATTTAGATGATTGCTAAATCATAAACTCACAGGTCACAATAACTTTTAAGAAATCCAAACAACTAGAATGATTTAAGTAGTTTCACATCTACTATTAAATTTCTCAATCTAAGTGAAGTCTTTAAGTTTCTCAATCTCATTTCCAGCCTTATTGTCTTGTTTCTTTCTCCTTTCTTACCGTGGAACACTATGACAAGTTTGATTTTGCTATTAAGTTTGTAAGTTGCTTCGCATGATTCTGTTGATCCATCGTAATATCAGAGATTATGGATCACCATACCTATGCCATCGCTGGATTTCCTGATAAGGAGATAAACCTGCAGTTCAACATCTTAAATCCTTGGCAAGCTTTACAACAAAGAGGATGTCATTTCTATAATAGGGCCAACAATTGAGAATTTGGGTACTTTCTAATACCGAAGTTAATTGGATTATATTGGAGGCAAATAAAGTTAGGATTAACTTTTTATACACTGACAGTGTAGTGGTTTTTTTACACTAGCAGCTTTGGGTGCATGTCTCATGTGCATGATTTGAATTTCAAATTTAAATCTGTGTTATGTGGCATAATCCAAACCTGCTAGTGTAAAAAAACTATACACTGATAGTGTGTAAAAAAATTATCTATAAAGTTGTACATAAATTGATACATTATGGTAAAATGGCAAACTTATTCAGTCTTTGTGGGATTCGTCTTTAAACTTTTTGTTTATTAATTTGTGCTAACAATTTTTAGTGATACTCTTAGGAATAAAATTTCTCCTTTATCGAAAGGAGAACTAAGCATGATTTGCCTTCTCTTCGTTGCATGACATCCAAACTTACCAAATTTGAGTAATAAAATTTCTAAATTGATGCAATAGATTGGTCTCCACTTGTTTGTCATCTACGATTATAAATTATTAAGATCTAACAACCTATAACCATAACAGCTTATATTAAAGTTATAGACGGTATTCCTTATAAACACTTGGTTTTAGCTTTTAATTCTACAGAAGTTACTATTTTCTTCTACTGTCAATTGCTTTCCAAATCCTGCTTTTAGTTTGTTTGAGAGCCAAAGATGTAAAGATAAGAAACAGCATAGGAAGAGGGTTGGCTTATTATCTTCTGATTTCCATAAGCAATTGAAGAGAGCCCAAAATGCCTTTGGTTGGGTGAGGATTTTAAGAAAATTTGTGCCTACTGATGATTACTATTAAAATCAAAACTATCAAAGTGGGACAAAGGGATAAAATTGTAACAAGGAAGATAAAATCATAGTTTCGTATGTACAATTTAACGGGACAAAAAAATTTTTACACACTACCTTACCCATTTCTTTAATTACATGTGGGGGAGTTTCAAACTCGAAACATCTCATTTACATTTCCTTCCCCTCCCTCCAGTGTTCTACCCTCCCCAACCTTAACTTACTAAGGTCTAATAAAGCATATTGCATATGTTAATAGGAAATGTTTCAAAACTTGGAGAGCCCTCTGCTTAAAGGCTTCAGGTTGCATAGCGTATAAAAAGAGTTGGAATAAAAATGTTCATTGACATAAGAAAACTGTCAAGATCATTTAATTCTAGTTAATTTACCAGTTAAATAGAAAAATAACGCCATTAGTATAGTCAAAAAAACTTGAATGTAATCAAAGACCATTTTACTTTAAAAAGACAATCCAAAGCATTTACTAATAATCATTAAGTATAAATTCGGTCTTTATATCCTTATTGATACTCAGCAAATATTAGCTAGACTTTTCAAGTAAGTATTCTAGTAACTGCTTCCTCTGTCCTTAAATTTTATATTCACAAGAATACAAAGATTAATAAGAAACAGAATTGCTATAAATTCATATTTGGTGATTTTTCTTAATCTACCTCTTCATTAGAATCACTCGTATATTCTTTCCTAGATGCTTATCATCTTAACCTAACTATTGCATTCTTTATGTCAAAAAAAGAGGGGAAAAAAAAAAACTACTGCAATTTTTGAATTTTAACCTTTTTGCCTCCAAATTCTTTTTTTTTTCCTTTGATTCCCTAATTAGCCTTCAAATTCAACTGGATTAATGTCAGTGAGACTTTCAATATCCTCTGCCAAAGTGCCAACTCGGTAATATATGTCCCCTGACACATTCACAAATCTCATAACGTTTTAAAAATTCGAATTTCAAAATCCTCAAATTAAATAAATTAAAATCCTAAACCAATTTCAAACCCTCCTTTGCTAAAGCGACAGCCAGCCCTCTGAAACCACGCAGACAAGCTCTCAAAGGTCCAGTCATGCTTCCATATGATTGGTCAGTCACTCTTCAATCTGTCACCCTTACTCCCCAAATTCAAACAATTATAGAGAAAGCTCTTCTGGGCCCCACTCCCTGTCCGCTCCTAACGAATACCCAAGCCTGTTGATCCAACGGTCCAGATCTCTTCTCAGTTCAAATCAGCCCCTTTCCCCGCCTCAAAAGCATCATCGATAACTCATTAAATAACACCCAAATATTTCCTTCCCCAAAATAAAACACGCACAACACGCACTAATCTCTCCTTATCTCACCCTCATCACTTTCCTCACCAGAATAACACGCACAACACACACTAGACCGAAAGAAAACCTCTGTAAATTTCTTCTCACTCCAATTTTACTTGGAAAGGAAAAAGAGCACCAAGTTTTCCTTGAAATTTCGTTCTCCCCACTAGAACGAAATTGAACTGAGGGGGGAAGATGTCGACGACGGCTGGGCAGAACCAGAGCCGGAGGTTCACGTCGTCGACGGCGTCATCTTCGGCAAAGCGGTCTTCATCGTCGGAGAATGTGGGGAAGATGGTGGCGTCAGGGTTGCCTTCTCAGCAACATTTGGCGAAGAAAAGGCCAGCTCTTGCTAACGTCACCAATCAGAGGGCACAGGGGAATTTCAGTAATAACCGAAGCACGCTTTCAGAGCCCTCCAAAATTGTATGTTTTTTATGGGATTTTTTGGATTCAATTTTCTGGGTTTTCTTTTTCTTTGAGTTTTACGGGAGTTTCTTGGGTTTGTTCTTAGTCTTTCTGGGTTAAGTTTGATAAGTTCTGATTTTTTCGGGATGAATGTAGATGAACTATGTGCAAAAAAAAAAAAGAAAAAGAAAAAAAGGAAAAAAAAGGGAACGTTGATGAATTATGGACTGAATTGAATTGGGATTATAGAGAATATTTGTTAGTGTGATTTCCTGTGGATTGAAGGCAAAGAAAGAAGCTTATTTTCTGTGTCTGGTTTCGCGTGGAATTTAGTCTGCAGAAACTAGTACGTGGTCTATTTTGCTTGAATATGATGTTGGAGTATGATGAGATTTGTGCCAGATTTTGTAATGAGAATTAGACAAACATTGCATTTTTTTAAAAAAAATAAATAGATAAATCATGGTTTTTCACCACATCTAATAAATAGAACGTTTTGTCAACTATAATCTTTTCTGGGTCATACAGCCAATAAATATATAGAGATCAAGAAAAGATAGTTTATCTAACATTATGTGTCTTGCACTTTGAAGGCGCCACCATGTACAGCTAAAATCGTGAGCATCAAGAAGGGGGCTCCTACGAGCAATATTAGTAATGCGGGCTTCTCAGCGGCTACTCTGCCAGCTTCCTCCTTTATGAAACCAAACATAGTTGCTTGCAGTAAAAGTGCATTAACTGATGCAATTCTTCCTCCAATTGCTGGCCCTGTCCCTAGCAGAATGGATGTGTCACCAAGTCAATCGGAGGGACTTTCAGTTTCAATGGATGAGTCTATGTCCACTTGTGATTCCTTGAACAGTCCTGAAGTTGAGTATTTGGACAATAATGAAATAACAGCAGTTGATTCCATAGAGAAGAAGGCATCAACCAAACTCTGCATCTCTGATCATGTTGAATCACCAGGTTAGATTTCTTGATTGTGGTCATGAGAAATTAATGCACCTTATATGTGGGGGTAGCTTAATGACTTACTGTCTTGATGCTCACAGGGATTATATGTAAAAGAGATGTACTCTCGGAGATGGTATCAGATGATGACATAATTGATGTTGATGACAATCTAATGGATCCACAGTCATGTGCCACCATAGCCTGTGACATATACAAACACTTGCGAGCATCTGAGGTTTGAAAGTTTCCTTTCCAAGCAAATAAAGGCGTAAAAAAGATTCAATGTTAAAGATATTTGTTTTACGTAGATGCTCATGCTGGACCCTTCCTTGTTCATTGGCATATTTAATATCATCAATTTCAAGTTAATTGTGTTCTCAGCAATACTATGCATTTCATGAGCAAATGACTTGACTGTAAAATTCAACTTGGATAAAACTATTTGACATCTCTTCAGCTTTAAAGGCATTTTCTATAACAGAACTTTGTTGTGCAACACAAAAATTGGACAGATATTTTCCACATGAGCCACTTATGTCTGGTTTCTTATTCTTTCATTATGCAATTTTAGGTGAAGAAGAGGCCTGCTACAGATTTCATGGAAAGAGTACAGAAAGACATTAATGCCAGCATGCGTGCAATTCTCATAGATTGGCTCGTTGAGGTGATATTTTTTATCTCTATAACCTATTAGCTTACAATGTTTCTCTTGTTTCCTCAGTTCATGCTTTAAGGGGAATGAGTTGTCTAAATAGCGATACAAGTGGCCTTTATATGTTATGTGACAAGAAGGTGGCTATCTTACAACTTTTTCTTTATTACAGGTTGCTGAGGAGTACAGGCTGGTACCCGAGACATTGTATCTTACGATTAACTACATTGATCGTTATCTTTCTGGCAATGTGATGGACCGACAAAGATTGCAGCTGCTGGGTGTTGCTTGCATGATGATTGCCTCGTATGCTAAGAAATCATGGCTTTGTCTTGTTTTCATCTATTTTATTTGGATCTGATGCACTATTGATCAAGACCCTTTCTATCTTTTCTCTGTACCATTTTGTTGTAGCAATTATGCTGTAAGTGCACAATGCAAACTTTCTTAATCTTTAACTAAGGAAACTATGCTTCATTTTGCCAGGAAATATGAAGAGATTTGCGCACCTCAGGTAGAAGAGTTCTGCTATATAACCGATAACACATACTTTAAGGATGAGGTTTGACTTCTATTATGATTTGTCTAAAGAATGCATTTCGTTGTTCTTGCTTTTAAGTTCTAGAATACCTATAAGCACTGCCTATTCTACAGGTTTTGGAAATGGAATCTGCTGTCCTAAATTACTTGAAGTTTGAAATGACTGCCCCTACAGTTAAATGTTTCCTAAGGTGACGGTTATGCTTTATACTCAAAATTGTTATCAAGCTGATCTTGCTATTAACTTTACCCTATATGCACTATTCTGTAGGAGATTTGTTCGTGCTGCTCAGGGTCTAGTAGTCCACGAGGTATATCATGCTGAAAACTAGTTACATTTTGGATGTGGCATTTTGGTTTGCACTGTGTAGCTTTTTCTGGTTCATACTTGTTAAATTATTTTCAGGTTTAAGTAAAACTCAGCTTCCTTGCACCCTCAAATATCTTTGCATCAACGTTTCCTTGTACATTTTTGTTCCCGCAAATGTATCTTTTTGTACAACAATTACATTTCTTTCTTGTACCTGTTATGTTCTTTCAACAGTCACTAACTTTCTTGTTTGTGTACGCCCTTTATGGTTGCAGGCTCAGTCACTACAGTTAGAGTGCTTGGCCAACTACATTGCAGAGCTCTCTCTTCTTGAGTACAGTATGCTCTGTTATGCACCGTCACTCGTAGCAGCTTCTACCATTTTCTTGGCCAAATACGTACTTGTCCCTGCAAAAAGGCCTTGGGTATGATATTGTGTAAAATAGACTACTTAGAGATAATCTTTCAGGAAATTGCTGCCCTTCCCTTTAATTTTTCTCTTTCCTTGTACTAATTATTGACTTGTAAACGTCTCCTCTGCTTCACTTTTGGTACTTTCTGTTACAGAACTCCACATTGCGGCATTACACTCTATACCAGCCATCTGACTTGCATGACTGTGTCATGGCTCTGCATAGGCTTTGTAGCAGCAGTCACAACTCCAGTTTACCTGCAATCAGAGAAAAATACAGTCAGCATAAGGTTTGCATGTTTTTTTCTCTTGCAATAATCTTTTTCCCCCTCACCTGGACACAATAATGCTCGTCTGATGACATTAGTAAAGAGGTAGGATAGAACATTCACACCAAATACGCATCAAACAGGGTTGCAAAATCTGTGTATTTGCATAATGCTGCCAGGCTTTGACTGATATTCTGTTTTCTGAATCAGTACAAATTTGTTGCAAAGAAGTACTGCCCACCCTCAATACCTCCGGAGTTCTTCCAGAATGTGAGCAGCTAGATGAGAGTGTAACTTTTAACCGTTCAACCATCCGTTGGATGAAATTTGAATGCATTCCACCTCCCGCTGGTTGCTCATCAGTTCCCTTTGCAGATTCTCAGATATGATTTGTGCTGATAATCTGGCATTTTTCATGCAAAGCCAGCAGACGTCTCATGCTGATCCTATAATCTCTGTAATGAGGACCAAACAACTGTGGTCCAGATTTCGTTCCGACTTCTGATGTACAGATTAGCAATATATTACTTCTTGAGTAATTTCCCTTCTTAGGGGGATTGTTAGTTTGATGTCTTCTATGAGATGAAACTCATTCCAGCAATTAGTGGAAAAATACTACCAACTGATCCCCTCTATCATTCATTTCCAGTTTTCCACATTACAGCCAAACACAAAGTCATTTAGGAGAGCAATCCACTTTATTGTAATGCACAACATTTACATCAGTACATCATCGTACTCAACAAAACCTTGCAAGATTTCCTAGAACAAGTGCAAACTGCTAGAAGTACATGTTATAAGCAAAATAGTGCATGTCCACTCAATGAGAACACAGAGGTTTAACAGGTGCAGAGTACAGACTTGAATAATTGGCAACTGATTCAACATTGTTGGGACTTATATTGAGCCAGTAACAATCCTCAAATGCACATCGTGTTCCTCCATTAGGCCATTCAACATCATCCTCCTTCATGTATTTGGGGCCCCAGGCAGGAGTGCCATCTTCATATGAATTATGTGTTAATCTGTGTATCCCAGAACCATCTGTTTTGATCACAAATATTTCACCATATGGCTGGTAGTGATGAGGATTGGATATTGGCTCAGCCGACACCCCAGCATAGTCTGAGGTGAACAAAACATGCTTACCATCCGGACTGAAACACGGGTGGTTTGTCCGCCCACCCGAGCCACTCTGGATCAACTTGTGGAGCCCTGTTCCATTCGGATGCACCATAAACAATTCAAAGCTACCTGAACCCGGATCTTCTCGGTCAGATGCGAAGGCTATCCACTCACCATCTGGGGACCAATTACACATGGTATCGGACCATGGACCCTCCGTCAACCTATAAAGCCCACCCGCCTCCCCTTCCAAGGCATCCATTATATACAAGTTCTTGTGCCCGGATCGACCCGACCGGAACACAACCCATTTTCCATCGGGCGATGCAGATGGAAATGCATTATTTTTGCCTCTAGTCAGTTGTTTGTAGCTAAGATTTTCATCATCAATATTAATTGAGATTATGTCTACATCGGTGCTTTCACTAGCAAAGTCTGGCCCCGAGCTAGTGTAAACCACCCCTTTTCTTTTCCAGTCCCAGGCAGTTGAGAAAGCATATTTTTCGGAAACCTTCCGTAAATCCGACCCATCACTATTTACCACATAAACACCCGGAAAATCCACAAAGGCGATCCGTGATCCATCGGCTGAAAATGAAGGGAAAGATCCATCGAATCGAAAAAGATGGATTTTTTCGGACAACGGGTTCTTAAGGTTCTCAAGTATCAAGTTGGTACTCTTTTGCCCATTGCTTGACCCTCTGCATCTATGGTACCCGACCCGGCTTGAATCTGGAGAGATAAACGGGTTCAAGTGGTGCACATTGGGTGAAATGGATCGGGTCAGTTCTATGAATTGCTTCGAAACGACGTCGAAGAGCTCAATGTGGCGAAACTCTGAATCGGGTCTTCTGGTTGCCACAGCAATAAAGCTCTTATTAGATGTTGAAGCTGCGGGTGTGAACACGTGCAGACCTGGTGGGGTGACTCGCTCTGTCACCACCGAGTCAACACCGAGTTCTCGATTCTCCAGAATACTAGCCTTAAAAATGCTCCACCAACCGTCCTTGCACCTCCGGTGGAAGTAGAAAGTTGAATCATCAGCCCAACTAGGCCATCCGCCGTGTTCGACCACCTTAACTCGCCTTGACCCGTCCCGAGTCAAGAACAAATAAATATCCGTGCCCAGTTCTTCAACCTCACCGCCCCACCCCTTCTTCCCGTACGACGCCACAGCTGTCCACAGCCCCGACGGCGAAACCGCTGGACTAAAATCCGCCACCCCATACGGCGTCAACCTCACAGTCGACCCGGTCTTCAAGTGGGTCGAGTACACAGCAGCCCAACTCGTCCGAGGCACACCCGTGTTCTCATGAGTCGACACGTAAATCAAATTCTCACCCACCAAATTCGGCTTATCCTTCATCGATACCCGGCCATTAGACTGCTCCAAACCCACCAGTGGGACCTGAAAACGAGTCAACTCGCTCTGAGTTGACTCACATGAGCCTTCCTCGAGAATTGACCTCGATCCGGTGCTCTCGCGTCCACGGTAGTAAAGTGAATCGAAAAATACGTGCGAAGAACCATTTCTTTCCGTAACATAGACGAGATGGAGAGGGGAAGAAACATCAGCCGTGGTCTGATCAGGTGCTCCGAAGAGCATGGAGACTGATGAGGGCGAGGGAAAATAGCCGTTGAAATTAACCGAAATTCCATCAGTCAGCCGAAGTTCGTTAGAGCTAGCGGGTGGGACCCAGAGTGGAAGAGAATAGATATCAAAACAATAGCTTGATCTTCCAAGAGTGGTGAAGACTATGCTGCTACTGCGACCGTATGGGCCGTCATCGTCCGCCAACGCAGGGAATGTCCAAACTGCAAGAAAAATGGAGAGGAAGTGGAAGAGGATGAAGGGAATCGTGTGCTTCATTTTCTTTTGTGTGGTTGTCTATGGAGTAAAAGATAAAAGATTCAAGGGCTTGTCATATATGTAAAGATAAGGGGATAATTTTAGAAAACTCCTTGAGGTTTGTCATACTGTCACTTGACACCTCTAAATTTCAAAAATCTCACCTGTCTCCCTATTTTAACATTTTATAATATTATCAACGCATTTTAAAAAATATTATTAAGAAACTTATACTTGGAGGAAGGAGATAATTTCATGCAAAAATTGCCTTTGTGATTATCCTACTATTTTTTCAAAAGTGAACATAAATTACAAAAGATAATTTTTCCTAAGGCTTATTAACAATTTCATTTGTTATTTTAAATTTTAAAAAATCTTACTTACCTTCCCTACTTTAAACTGTTTAACATATTTAAAATTCATTTTAAAATATATTTACATTTTGGAGAAGAGAATACAATTTCATTCTAAATTTGCACTTTTTTAATTATTAATTATCATATCTCACCAAATTTATATCTTAATTTTTATAAATTAATCAATGTAGTTTTTTATTGAATTTGATAACAAGATTGAAAAATTCTTTAATAGTTTTTATGCCGTTGGTTCGAACAAGAAATGTTAAATTACCTAAAATTATGATAATAACTTGCAAAAAATTACAACTATGATAATATCTTTTTCCACCAATTTGAAAACGATACAAACAAGTTTATATATAATTTCAGCATGTGCAATTTTTTATTTTCTAGCCATTGATTTGGACAAAATAATTAAAAATTAACTCAAAATGTAAACAATTTATAGAACTTCTTAAATTAACTCAAATTATTTTTATAATAAAGAAAATATTATCTTCGTAGTTTGCAAAGATTTCAAATAAACTATCAATATTAACTCTTGATACTTAAAACTGAATTATATTTTGTCCAATCAAAATAAACCTTCATGCTTTTTAATTTTATTTTTATGCTTTATTAATATACTTACATTATTGTAATAAAATGTAAAACAACAAAAGGACAAATTTGGAATGAGATTACATTTACTTTTCCAAAATGAATTTTTTGATATTATACTTTAAAATGGTTGTAAATGCATGATAAACAAAACTTAAAATAAGGAAGGCAAGTGAGATTTTTCAACATTTGAGGGTGCCAAATGAAATTATCAAAAATTTTAGAGGAGGTTTCTAAAATTGTCCCATTTTTAAAAGCCTAAAAGTACAATCAAATAGTGTGAAAGTATAGTTCCAATAGAATAAATTATATTAGCAAGTCTTTCTAAGATGTAGAAGATTATTATTGAAGAGCCTGTTTAAGGTGCTTCAAGTGTAAAAAAAAAAAAAAAATCTTCACTATAAGGTGTTTTCGTTAATTTGAGTAGTTTTATAAATTTGAGAATTTTCAACTTTCTAAATTTAAGGTAGAAAATATTACTATTTAAGAGTATATATAAGGCAATTCATGCCAAAAAAAATTTTATTGTTGTTGATTGTAAGCTATATTCACTAATTTGAGGAGTTCTATAAATTTAAGAACTTTGAACTCTCTTCATTTAAGATACAAAAGATTACTATTTAAGAGCATATATAAGGTATTTCAAGCTAAGAAAATTTTTGTTCACTTTAAGGAGTTTTCGTTAATTTGATAAGTTTTATAAATTTAAGAATTTTATACTTTCTAAATTTTTTGTATAGACTGATAACTTGAACACAAAAATATACACAATGTCTAAAATTACATTTATAAGCTCATTTGAGGTGTTTTCAAAAACTTAAAAGTAACTTTCTCTATTACAAAGTGTTTTTGAATGATTCAATTTTATAAGTTGTTTAGAATTTTTTAATGTTTTAACATTTTTTTAAATCGATGGCTAGAAAACAAGAGAAAGATAAATTATTAACAGCACATTTAGAAACTTATTTGAGGTATTTTCAAGGTGAAAAATATTAAGTATCTTTTTTAATTATAACAATTTTTTCTCTTGCATTTCTTGTCTAGACCAATGATTTTAAAAATTGCAAAAGGTCCTTTATCCTCATTAATATATTATAGTTCTTAAGGACTTAATGTGGTTTGTTTTGAAAACTAATACTTCAAAAAAACAAATGATAATTTTAGAATAAAAATATTTTATCTCTCCCAAAATGAGTTTCTAAATCATAACTTTTGAAGTGGGTTAATAAAGTTATAAAAAATTGAGAAGAAGAGAGGCATGTGAGATTTTTCAGAATTTAAGAGTAACAAATGATATTGTTATAAACTTTATGGGAGGTTTCTAAAGTTATCCAAAGATAATTGCGAAGGTAAGAGCCAGACGGTTGGAGTAGTTCACTCAGTGAGCGATTGGAGGATGTGATGAGAGGCCAAATCGAGTGGTGAGTTGTCATGAAATGGTCGATTCTTATCCGGATAACATATGGTTGTATACTTGTACGATGCTGTTGTCTATTCTTCTTTACTTTTTCTAGCCTCTTCTCATTTACACTTTTTCTTTTTTATTTTTTATAGTTAGCGTCATGTCTCAATTGTTGTCCTCTAGAGTATTTTAGCAACTTGAACGATAAAAAAGTATACATATATACCCCCCATTTCAAGATTAGAGTTGCATTTTAAAAAAAGAGAAAATTGAAAAAATCGAAGCAAGGGAGAAAGGGAATGAGTTGGATGAACTAATTAAGGTCTTTACACGTCGTAAAATTCAAGGAGTAAACCCCTCAAATCTCATAAAGTATCTTGGTTAATTAAACAACTTTGCGACCAATGAGCGTGCCATAAATGTTTAAACTTATTTAATTTGTGGTCTTGATGCCACTTATTACATATCTTTATTCATAACTAGAAATAAAATTCATTTAAGACTGATAAACTTATTTAAAACATAAATTTTCAACAACACGCTACCTAATCTTCCTCTTCTTCCATGAATACGAGCTCATACTCCTCAGTGTTATCTGCAAGACTGGGTAAGAGGAAGGGGTAAGCATTGGCATGTTCAACAAGGATCACTAACTATCCCTGTCGGATGATACACGCTATATATATACTCATAGGGTTTGTTTGGTTCATTGATTGGATGAGATGGGATGAATCATTATTGGATAATTAATCCTGGGATTTATCATGATGGGATTACTCATCCTTATTATCTAATGTTTGGTTTATTAATATAGTAGTAGGTTTTGTCTTTCTTGATAAGGGTAAAATAATCTAATAAATTATTATCCTCTCTCACAATTATCCCTGAATAAATAATACCAATACCCCCCATGTGATGACTTTATTCCCTTTAGAGAGGATCAATTCAGTTAACATGGATATCTAATCCAATTAAAATGCAACCAAACATTGGATAAGACGGGATAAGTCATCCAATCATGTCTCATCCTATGAACTAAATGAATCCATAGGTTATAAGCAAACAATCCACAGTACGAAATTTTAACACAAATATCATATAAAATTATAGGATTTATAATCACAAGATAAAACATGTGAGCATATCGAACTTGAGTTCATAAGTCACAAAGGTAAGTTTTTAACTTAATTAGAAGATCATGCATTCATCAGCAGTCTCTATGTACACAACCTAATGTTTAACCCCCACTAGGGAAAGGTCATAATTCGAATTCGAAATCATATTCATAAGGTTGGATCTAGACTTGCCGAGTATAGTTAAGATCATAATTCAGGTTGGTCAATTACATTAATCACTTGTCATATATCGCATATACATACACATAATAATTTCATACACTTCAAAATGACATTCAAATAACCATATATGACTAAACTTTAGCATAATAAAATAACATTTAAGTTCAAAAAAATTTGCTTTTCAAAATAACAATGATAGTGAGAAATACTCATCTCAAACTCGAAATAATGTCTCTTACGTTCACCTCTTGAGCTACCTCTTAAGTGTGTCCCTATTAATTACACAAAAATATCATCTAACTATTTATAAGTAAACACTCCTAACTTGTGTGGACCAAATTGACCTTATCTCTCAATCTTTATACCTCTTATTTGATTTTTTTAGAGATTTTTGGATTTAACTAGTGGCTGGTTTTTCGGCCATAACTCCAAATATATGCACCATTTTCAAAGATCAAAGACACCATTACAAACTAGACTCGAAACCCTACAACTTTCATGAATACAACCTTCTCCAAATCACTTATTTTCCTTTGCAAAAAACATTCATAAATTTTGTCCAGTAAACCTGGCAGATTTTGTTTACTACTTACCGTTGAGAAACATAATTATAATCTTCTAATTTAAACAACTGCAATTCTCTACCTTTACTATTTGTGATGTTTAAATCAGTCTCTAGTCAAAGCATGTCCTCATGAATTAAGGTTATAATATTCTTCCCAAACGTCAAAACAATAACTTGTTAAGTTTGCTAACCAATTTTCCAAATTACGTAACGTACTTGACACTCACAAAAATAATCCTTAAAAATTATATTTTGTATCCACAACCTCTAGAATATTCCTTTACAAATATTAATTCAATTCTCTGGTTAATTTTAGTAAAAATTTTCATAAAATTGGGGAGTTTCACCCTCAAAACTCAAGCTTTCAAATTTCCCTAGGAATCTGACAAGTTAGGAAACAAGTTTCCAACCAGCAAGAAACTTGTAAAAACGTTTTCAAATATGCTTAAATTTTGTAATCTGATTCGTTTACATGTTAGGAAGATTCTTGCAAAGTTACACAGAAGAAAAACGTTTGTTGACATGCAAACTAACCTCATGCAGAAACTATCGATTACAGAACCAGGTTTACTACAAAAATCAAAAGAGCCTCTTAACCTTAGAATTTTTATCTAAAATTTTATATATAAACCCTATACAAATACTGTCGCGCCCCATTTTTTCGATGGTATGGAAAAAGAGGGAAGGAAATTTTGATTTTTGTTTTTTTGAAAAGAAAAGGGAAAGGGGTCATGGGACTACAAAATGCGACGGTTTGGACCCAAAACAAAAGTCTAGAAAAGGGTTTTTAGAAAAGGTTTGGAGTCGCCACTTGGTATGGAGTTTAGGTGTACCAAGTCACCAAAAAGATTTAATTAATGAAAATAAACAAAGAAAAACCCTTTTTAGACGACTCCAGGTCTTTGAAAAACTAGAGAAAAAGGTTCGGGGGTCACGGTTGAAAGAAGGGAAGGCAAAGATTCGATGTTACTCGTCTCTAAGGCACCCTTCTAACCTAGCCAAAGCTAGTTGCAAGATTTAGTTGAAAATTTCCTAATTCTAACTTTAAAATTTATCACATTTGGATGTTGTCTATATGGATGCAAAACCTAAACCTAATGTTGGATCGAGAGGGGCAAATGTCTCCTTGAGGTGTGATTGGAATTTGATCACATTAGTTGTGTCATCCAATTTTGATCCCTCGAGGAGGTCACGAAAAAAAATGCAAATGATGAGACTCGAATGAACGGAAAGTAGGGTTTTCAAAATGCAATTTTTATAAAATATCAAGAGAAGAGAAATTGGATTTTTGAAAAGATCAATTTTAAGTGCAAAGAGGAATTTTGAATTTCCAAAAAAAGATGTAATTTTAAGAAAAATAGTTTTTTTGACTTTGAATTGCTAAAACATGAAGAAGAAAGTTGATTTTTAAAGAATGATTTTGATAGCATTTAAAATAATTCACATGTATGTCCTAAAGAGGGATAATGCAACATAATGGGTGCGGGGGACTAAATTCGTGACTTTGAATCTCCCTTTTTATAGAAGGAAATAAAAGCGTGCTAAGGCTAGGGAGCCATACTCGCTCTTATCCCTAATTCAAAGGGTAATGCCTTAAATGCACTAATCTAATAAAAAGAAAACTAAATGAGATGTTTCACACACGGGGTGGGATAATAGTGACATGCAAAATGGGAAAGAAAACTCTAAAAGTGAAAAGTGTGTGAAATTTGTATCTAATGCATGAATGGCGTTTAAGGGTCTAGCATTGGACTAGCCCTAGTCAAAAGGTTCTCACTAACATTGGATTAGTGAGAAATCGAAGGGGAAGGCCACAACTAGCGTTGGACTAGTGTGGTGACGTCAATATATTTACACAATAATTACGTAGACATGATAATAAAGCAAGTAAACATATAAAACACATAAACACATAGCACATAGGCATAATATCTAAATGCAAGGCCCTAGGAAAGCAAATAAACACATAATCATGCAAGCATGCAAAATAAGCATATAAAAGCTAATTATTACATTGGGGGAAACCTAAATACATTCTAAGGAAAAAATTCGAAATAATAACCTAACTATTACATTTTCTAGAATAAATACACTTTTTGCCCAAAATTAAACCTATCTATTACAACTTGGCATACAAGGCCTCCAAATGATTTACTCAAAAATTAAATGACATAAATAAAGACTAGACATGAATAAAAGCAAAGGAAAACTTAATTTAAAACATGCAAAATCATGCAAAAAACACATAATAAGCACATAATAGGGGAAAGAAGTTACCATCCCTTGATGTGAGGCCTTAATTGAATCCTTAGATAATGGAAATGGTTGTCTAAGACTCAATGTCAACAAAAGGGATCAAGGTACCAATTTAAAGGAAAACCAATCAAAATTCAAAGAAAAGGTATCTAAACAGATTCTGCAAGCAACATAGACAAGACTAGGAAATAGAGTAAGATTCGGAACAAAAGAGCATGAAATATCAATAGAATACAAAAAGAGAGGTTACGCTGACGAGAGCAACCAAGCACAGGTGCAAAATCAAAGACAGAGGAAACGCTGGACCGGAAACGCGGACTCAGCCGTAACCAGCCGCTTTCTTCCCATCTTCAAAATATCGAAGATTGCTTCGCTTTTCGAACAATATCACAAAACAAAATCCTCGAGGCAAAGGGATCTATTTAAAGCATCAAACATCGCATTCGATCATGTCAAAACAAGCTAAAATCAAGAAGGCCAAATCTTAAGCATCAAGATCATCAAATAGGCAAAAGGGGAAGAGAAGAACTGCCGATAGAAACGAGGATCAGCGGACCGCCGCTTTCTTCACATCTTCAAATATTCAACCGAAACGCGTTCTGCGAAGAGTCCACGCAAGAGGTCCGCGTTTCTTCACAACTTCAAACATTCAAGAGGAAACGCGGACCGTTACGCGGAGTTATCCGCGTAGTAGTCCGCGCTTCTTCACATCTTCAAAACGTGAAGAACATTTTTCCGAAATTTCTCAGAATCACAACAAAGATCATCACGTAAGCATCAAACGCCTAATTTTAAACGTAAAACCAATCTAATAGCCTTACCAAGGCTTTATAAACACAACATGCTCATATAACAGTGATAATCATCATCAAATATCCCAAAATAAAAGAAAAACTACTCAAGACCTTGGTTCCACCAAAAGGCCCAAATCTCAGACAATTTTACGATCAAAAATAGTAAATAGAGTATAAGTATGCTACCCGAATCGCTTGAATAAAAAGGAAGAGGCCAGAAATTCCAAGAATAAGCTCTTCAAGGGTGAAACCCTAGCTTTTCTTTTCTTCTTTCTTTTCCTTTTTTTTCTCTCTAATTTCCAGCCGTTTTTCTCTGATTTTTCTCTCTCAAAACTCTCCTAATTGCCTCCTTTTCTCTCAGATTTCCCAACCTTTTAGTTAAACCCTAATCTAGGCTATTTATAGCCACCCAAACCTAGAACTAAGGGTTTTGATGTTCTTGGGATGAGGTGAGCTAATCTTGAACGTTAGATCAGTTGTTAGGGTTTAGGGGTGAGTTGGGAATGTCCTAAATAGGTTCCTTATCGTTCAAGCATCGAAAATACAACTGGAAAAGATGATCCAAGCTTCGGAAAAATCCGGCCATTTTTTTTTTTCGATCAGTTACTGACTAGTTACGCGGACTCACCCGCAGAATCGGTCCGCTTTTATGACTTTGACTTTTTTTTTTTTTTAAGAAAACCTACAAAATGAGAAAAAATATGTTAGAAAATTCAAAGATAAATAACTAAACATTAATAGATAAAAACATAGGAAAACAAAAGAAATAGTCAAAATTTGGTGTCTACAGCTTGCCCCTCTTTGTCTGAGTTTCGAAGAAACTCTAGACAAAGACGTAGACACCAAATACTTACCTGGTCTCGCTGGTTGTATCTGAACCATTGTAAACAAGAGGAATGTTAAATTGCCAATTTTCAAACAAACAATGCATAATGTGACCGAACTCGTGTAGAGTTGCCTACGTATCTCGACATGAGAATCAGGTCAAACGTAGTTCCAAGCAAATGAAATATGATGAAATGAATACTAAAACCTGTAAAATTTGAGAACGGGAGATAGAAGAGTGGAGGGAGACTCACCAATGTAAACTTAAATATCAAGAACGGAGATAGAAGGGTGCTGGAGGGAGACTCACCAACAGAATTTAAATTTGAAGAACGGGGATAGAAGGGTGGAGGCGAGACTCACCAACGTAAATTTAAATTTGAAGAACGGGATAGAAGGTGCCCTGGAGAGACTCACCAAATGTAAATTTAAATTTGAAGAAGGGATAGAAGGGTGCAGGAGGCGAGACTCACCAACGTAAATTTAAATCAAGAACGGGATAGAAGGGTGGAGGAGACTCACCAACGTGAAATTTAAATTTGAAGAACGGAGATAGAAGGGTGCATGGAGGAGACTCACCAACGTAAATTTAAATTTGAAGAACGGAGATAGAAGGGTGCCCGGCGGAGGATGAGACTCACCAATGAAAATTTAAATCAAGAATGGGATAGAAGGGTGCCAGGTCGAGACTCACCAACGTAAATTTAAATTTGAAGAACGGAGATAGAAAACAGGAGACTCACCAACAAATTTAAATTGAAGAACTGGGGATAGAAGGGTGAGGTGAGACTCACCAATGTAAATTTAAATTTGAAGAACTGGAGATAGAAGGGTGAGGAGACTCACCAACGTAAATTTAAATTTGAAGAACGGAGATAGTTGAAGGATAGAAGTGGGAGAGAATTTAAATTTGAAGTGGGGATAGAAGTGCTCGAGGGTCGAGACAGAAATTTAAATTCTTTCCAAATTTAGACTATTCAGTGGGATTGGACCCAAGCCTGAATGACTAGATGGGAAAATGCAAATATGCTATTCAGTGGGATTGGACCCAAGCTTGAATGACTAAACATACTATTCAGTGGGATTGGACCCAAGCCTGAATGACTAAAAAAAACTATTCAGTGGGATTGGACCCGAGCCTGAATGACTAAACATACTATTCAGTGGGATTGGACCCAAGCCTGAATGACTAGATGAAAACTATTCAGTGGGATTGGACCCAAGCCTGAATGACTAGATATACTATTCAGTGGGATTGGACCCGAGCCTGAATGACTAAACATACTATAAATGCTGGATTGCCAGACTTTGAAAAATAAAACATAAGTTGTTCAAACCAGATAAATGTAAAATGCAAGTAATGATGCACTCGATGAAATGATGCAATTCTGATTTTTGATTTTTCTTGACTTGAAAAGTGAGTGATTGATAGGAACAATGACTTTTTTTCTTTTTCTTCTTTTCTTTCTCCTTTCTTTTTTTTTTCTTTTTTTTTTCATTCTTTCCTTCTTCTTCTCTTTTTCTTTCTTTTTCTTCTTTTTTTTCAAGAATTGATGGATTTTGGAAAGTTGAAGAGTGTAACTGAAACCCTTCCTCTGCAGGGTTGGGACAAATCCACATATGTTGCCATCGTCTTGATCTGCAAATCTCTTCCGGCAAAAATTAATTTTGAATGCATTATCCAAAATTGGAGAGCACTTCTCTCAAAACAAATTTGCCCCAGTGTCAACTGAATCATTAACCCTGCAGAAGTCATGAAATATTAACCAATTAGTCCATGGAAATTCAATTCCTCTCTCTTTTTCTTTTTTCTTTTTTTTTTATTTTTTATTAAGTGTAAAAAACTCTTATGATCACAGTTGTTGACCATTAAAATGACTAAAATGTATCAGAACCATGCAATAAAATACATTCATGAGATACTTATGCTTATGAAGCATTGCTTGTTCTCAAGTGATAGGGAATATTCATCAAAAGCAAGTTATGGGATTGAAATAAACCATGTGATTTTGGAAATCCAAATTCTCATAAACCAGGCAAAACATTATTATGCAATTATTCAATTCGCATCAAATACTCATAATATCAAGTAAAAGAGAGACAATTATACCTCAATTTTGACAATTCAAACTTGATTTCTCACTTTCACCAAATTTTGCAATCAAACGACTCATATAGTCAATTCAAGCTTGCTTTTTCCATATTTTCTCAGATTTTACTGATAAAAAGGATTTACTGAAACACATCCCCTTATTCAAATTGCAAAAATGTCTTTTGACGCGAAAATCAACACTTTTAGGTGAAGACTCCCGGTTACTCGACATATGCCTTCTTGCTCAAATAGTAAAGATGTCTTTTAACGCGAAAATCAACACTTTTAGGTGAAGATTCCCGGTTACTCAACATTTTACTTGTTCAAACTGCTTTGCATACTCATAATTCAAGCACCGCTTTTCTGAAAGTTAACATTTGTAGATGCTAAACCTCCGGTTACTTAGTACTAGAATCATTGGAGTAGAACTTTGGTTCTCACTTTGCTGTTCTTTCTTTTTCCTCTTCTTTTTTTCTTTTTCTTTTTCCTTTTTTTTTTTTTTCACATCAAATGAAAAAGGATCATTCGCCAACAATATCAATCATTTTCTTGTAAAATCCAATAAAAGCAGAAATCTCATTTAATAGGAAAAAATTGAGGCATAATTTTCCCTATTTTACAAAACATACTTTCTAAAATACCAATGTCACAATCACATAATAATTATTTCCGAGTAGGATGGAAAAAAGATTTTTCATATCACACGGGTTTTTATTTCAAAAGGATGAAAACAATTGCAATCAAATTTCGAAAAACAAATCAATTTGTGAGGCAAATGTGCAATTTAGAGAGTTTTTTTTTTTTTTTTGAAAAAAAAATCGGCAGAGTTTCCCGTATAACTGGATGAAAACTCCCTGCCAGCAACCCAAATTTTCAAATCACAATCAACACATATAAGCACATAAAAACTAAATTTAAACTAATATACACATCCTCAAGCAATTTAACCAAAAGTATGTCTAACAGTTAAACGTAATCAGAATACAAGATCAAACATAAAAAGAGAGATAAAGCACGAGTAGAATAAAAAGCAAATCATGGGGCGGATCCATCATCCCCCGCGGCTCCACCATCGCCTCCGGTGGTCTCTGGGATGGGCTGCTCAGGCAGCTGAATACCGAGATGCACCTCTATACGGCCCAGTCGAGTGCTCAAAGCCCCGATCTGCTCCTCCATACGCCCCCATCGAGAGTCGAACTGTGTCTCCATGCGATCCCATCTCTCGATCATCTGGGTCTGAAATCCGCCCAGAGTGTCCATGACAGCCTGCCATCCAGGCCGTGGTGGTGGTGGTGGTGGTGCAGACGATGAGCCGCCTCTCCTCCTCCCCGCCTAGTAGCTCTACTGGCTCGCCGAGGCCGGGCAATGTCCGATACATCTATATGTAAGTCCTTCAAGAATCCAATGCTTTGAGCTCACCAGGCCTCGTGGGAGTAGGTGGGATAGCAGGGGGAATCACCCTCGCCCTGTGGAGGAGAAGTGAAATAAGTCGGGAAACCCGGTGGAATGATGTGGACGCCCTCCCGCCGTCCGATATGACCGATAATGATGTTCGTAAGGGAATCAATGGCGAGTTCGACCGTGGAACATACGATCTAAAAGTATAGATCGCCGTTCCCCTCCCCTTCTTCTGGGATGACATTGTGGGCCAGGGTGTATAAAATAGCACGGTGGCGTGCTGGAAAAGATCGAGCCAGCCTTCGCTCGGGACCCTTGGAACTCCTCATATGCGACTCCAAATCGCGCCATAACATGTGAGGGATCCCACTCCTGGCCGTGACGAAGTCCTTCTTCAAATCAATGGCGGACCCTCGACCCCCCCGAGCTATAGTGCTCCGGGTGATCTCCAATCGGACTCCTCTAACAGAGGTCTCAATCTCTCCATCAGGCCTTCTTGTCCTCGATGTTCCCATAGAACTCATGGACCAAGTCGGGAAAATCAGTGGGCAATGCGGGCTCCACCCTGCTGGCAGTGGCGGCCCACCTCAGGAGCTATGTGCAGCTCATACACGAAATCTATGATCTCTCGAGCCTGGTACCACTCCTGGTTCTCCTTAGAGGAGAACCGGGTGATGTCAAAATCTGGCGGTGGAGGCTGCTCTGCGCCGCCTCTTCCTCACCAACGGCTCACTCTCCTCATGTGTGGAGGTGGCTCGACCACCGCTTTGCGTGACATAGTACCTGAAAGATAATTTTTAGATGATTACAATTTTGACAAATCAACGGGTAAATACATAAACAAATTAGAAATTCTTGGAAAACACCCTAAAACAAAATTCCTAAAAAAACCTGAAATTCAAACAACTTCTACAAAGCCCCAAAAAGAAACAAAATTCTAAAAGATTTCAATTAAATTCACAAAAATGTAAAATTTTTTTTTTAAATTCCACAACAGTGCACAGAACAAAGAGTGCAATAATTCAACAAATTTTCCAAAATTTCAGAAATTTTAACAAGGCCTATGGAAAAAATCTCAAGAATTTTACAACAAAAATAAAGTTTCTAAAAAAAATCCAATAAATTTCACAAAATCATTTAAATTCCTAAAATCTAAGAACTCAACGAAATTCCACACAAAAACCTAAAATTCAACAATTCTTATAAATTACAAAAACTCCAACAATTCAATTAATTGTGACGAAATTCAAAACTCCCAACTTTTTCACAAATTTCCACAGAAAATCAACAATTCACTAATTTTATCCAAAATTCCTATAAAAAAACAAAATCAAAGAATTCAGTGATTTCTAATTTTCACATTAATTCTACAACAGTGCAAAAATCCCACAAAATTCCAAACAGGACCAGAAATTTCAACAAGTTCCAATTTAAACAAAAATTCTTACAATTTCTACATTTGATCACCCAAACGTGTTCAATTTTAATCTAACAATCCTATCAAACCTATTAATTAACAATATAAAAATTAAACTCAGAAATTGATACAAATTAACACAATTCGAATAAATAATAAATAATAAATAAAAAAACAAAAATCACCAACATTTATAAACAAAAAACTCGTATAAATTTCCATCAACCATTCACAAATTTTATTGAATTTAACGAAAATCCACACAAAAATACGAAAATTTAACTACTCTTTATAAACTACAAAGATTTCAACAATTCACAAATTTTATCCCAATTTCTATAAAAAGTACAAAAATCAGATTTCTAATTTTCACTCTAACTTTACACTAGTGCAAAAAAAATCACACAAAATTCCAAATAGGACTAGAAATTTCAACAAGTTCCAAATTAAACAAAAATTCTACAATTTCTACATTTGACCACTCAAACGCGCTCAATTTTAATCTAACAATCATATCCAACCTATTAATTAACAATACAAAAATTAAATTCACAAATTAACAAAATTACACAATTTAAATGAATAATAATTAAACAAATAAAATAAAACAAATAAAATAGATAAATGGCTCATCAACATCTTTTAATCACATAATCAAGTCTAACAATTATTAGAAACAACAACAATAAACATTATAATTCAAACAGAAAAATCGCGAAAAAAAGGAAAAAAGAATGAATTTTCGAAATTCAAAAGATGTAATTTCGTTAGGATTTCTTACCGCAATCAATGGAGTGTTTGAGGAGTGAAATGATGCAAGAAGCCCCAAAAAACAAGCACCAATTGACCCCAATTGACCGGTTTTAGTTTCGAAAACAACCTCAATCCCGAACTTTGATGTGTTTTCGTGATGTTTTGTTCGGATGAAAAGGTTCTAAGAAGCCTAGGGATGTTCGGTGAAGAAATATGGAAGAAAGAACGATTTGAGGATTTGGGTGAGTTACGTGGAGTGGGGAGAGAAGAAAATGTGAGGAAGACGCGTCGCTTTTGATCTTCAGGCAATGGAAACGCTTGAAACGCGAATATTCCGCATCGGTCCGCGCTACCATATGAACACAAAATTTTGTCAAATAGGAAACGCTGGATGAAGCGGAGGGACTCAGAATGACGCTGCTTCGCTCGTAAAAATGAAATAAAACAAAACGCCGAGGAAAACGCGGAACAACCCACGTAAGGCTCCGCGTCACACTCAGAAGATATGAATTTCAAAGAAACGCGGGAGGAAACGCGGATCACTCAACGCAACAACCCGCGTTACTTCTCAGAGGACATGAATTCGTAAAGAAACGCGAGGGAAACGCGGGATGGTCCACGTAACCACCCGCGTCACTTCAAATTTTTTTTTTTTTTTGAAATTTTTTTTTTCTTCTTTTATTATTATTATTATTTTGAACTGAGGGCTATAACACTTGGCAATGTAGGTAAGAAACTTTACTTTCCAACATTTTTCAAAGAATTTATCCTTTCTTGACTTTTCAAAACATCTATCTTTATTGATTTTTTTATGCATGCTTCAAAAATGGCCTAATCATGCATTCTAAACATCTACTCAAACTAAAACTGACTTCCTCGATTGGACCAATTGGTCACTTGTCCCTGCTTCTCTGCAAAAGAAAAGAAACGGTGAAAAAGTAATGATAATGCCACCACCATTCTCCCTTTTATCTCGAGCAACCCGTAAACATGAGTTCTTGGACGTCGACGAATTCTTCTTGTTTTACCGGTGCGGATCTGTTCTGTCGTCTTGCTTCTTTCTGAACCCATATCACCCATTCCTTCATGGTGATCTAAGAGGATTGTCCTTTGATGAAAATGCCCTTTTGATAAAAGATATGTGCAAAAATTTGGGGCAAAGGAAAGAAAATTTATTTTGACATCATGACCATGAATGTTAAACATGACATTTTAAATCAATAAAGGACAAATGCTAGGAAAATTATTTAACACAAAAGCGTTGCACTTGACCCTTTTGGATATCATCTCCTTGGAATTTACTGACGGCAAGGGAGTGCTTGATATAAGGTAAACCCTGATAGACGTAATCACCGGCTTGCCCCGTCCCATGAACTTTTCCTTCCGCTTTGCACCGTTGTTTTCAAAACTTGCTTTAGTATCCTTCAGATTTGCATTGAAGTTGACCGATAAGGTAGTCTAATGAAATGGACAGACTTAAACCCCAATTTCGTCAATTTAAACATATTTGTTAAAATAATGGCATCAGTGAGACAATCCCTTCTGACAAAATTTCAGATAGAATGTATTTGCATCATTTGCCTTTTGATTGAGAAAGTTCTTTCCAGAATTTTTTTTTTTTTCATAAAATTTGCCCCAGTTTGGTCCCCCCTTTTTTTTATTTTAAATGTTTTGTTTTTTTTTTCAAAAATACAAAAATTGCCCCAGTGTGGGGTTTGTGATTCTCAAAGGGGGTTTTCTAAATAATTAACTGTTCTTTTGTAGGCTCAAACAGGAGAACTGGGGGGTTGAAGTGTTCAAACGAAAAGGAAGAGGGTCGGTTTTTCCAGACCACCTTTTTGCAAAAAATTTCTGAAGAAACCTTGCTCAATCATATGAAAATCTTTTGCATATGTCTGAATTGATTGGTTGAGGAAGAATCTGTCCATCCATCTCCATGAGAAATAATGCTCCTCCAGGTAGCACCTTTTGAATAATGAACAGCCCTTGCCAATTTGGAGCAAATTTCCCCTTAGCCTCTTTTTGTATTGGAAGAATTCGCTTCAAAACCTTGTCCCCCACTTCGAACCATGCGAGGTCTAACTTTCTTGTTATAAGCTCGAGCCATCCTCTGCTGGTAACATTGCCCATGACAGATGGCATTCAACCTTCTTTCATCGATCAAAGACAATTGCTCGTGATGTTGCTTAGTCCATTCAGCCTCTTCCAACTGAGCTTCCATTAGAATGCGCAAAGATGGGATTTCAACTTCAGCAGGTAATACTGCTTCCATACCATACATGAGAGAGTAAGGTGTTGCCCCAGTAGAAATCCTGATTGCAATTCTCCATTCCAAAAGGGTAGTTTCTCATGCCAATCTCGGTGTGCTTTGATTATCTTACAAATGACGACATCCAAGTTCATGAGATATCAGAATTTTCGTCCATCAAGTTCCAAAAGGATGATGTCCAAGGGTCAAAGGTTTTTATTCATGATCATCCAAGAGTATATAAAATAAATGTGCGAAAATAAAATGAGTGGACCATAACTGAAGGACAAAAGGAGAAATTTCATTTCATTTAGCAAAGAGCAAGATGACAGATAATACCATGGAAGCATAATTAAAAGCATAATTTTAAACAAGCAAAAAGGTGAAATAACAAGTGCATTGTTTTTGAAGAAATGATTGACATCAAAGCATGATTCATTTTTCAAGGACAAACCCCCTCAGATTTACAAGACCTCCTCGAAAGTGGACACCCATCGGTAGCCAATTTGGTGGCCTCTTGAGGAATCAAATGAACTCCACATTTTGCAGGATCGGTGTCAAAGGTAGCCCCACAAATGCTTGAGATAATCCTGTCTCTATATCCTCATCAGACCTTTCCTTAAATGGTCCACCACCATCACCTTATCTTCTTCCTTAATGAACTGAGCATGGTCAACAATTTCCTCCTCCACACTGATCATTCCAACGACGTTTTTATGTTCCGGGAAAGGGTTTCTATTGACGTTCGGCCCTTGCTCATTCTTTCTTTTCAGAACTATATCCCCGGCATCCACCATGTCTTGAATTTTATGCTTCAAGGCCCAACAGTTAATCTTGAATGTCCGGCTTCCGAATGGTAGGTGACGGCATGAGGGTCCCTGTGAGGAGTCCCTGGGATACAGCTTGGGAGGTCGATTTTCCCGCCTTCAACTGCCATGGTCAATGGGCTGATTGGAAAAGTTTGAAAGGTTTTCTGATTTTGCATTTCATTAGGTGGAAAAGAATTTTGAGCAGGATTTTGCAGGTCTAGGAGCATAGTTTTGAGGGTAGGAGATAGGTTGGGAAGTTGGAGGCAAAGATGGGATTCAAATAGATAGGTCGGGGCATTTGGGCAGTGTGATAAACTGATGGTAGGGATAAGGTAATTATGAGCTTGAACCGCTGGTGGGGTGAGTTCATCCCACACAAAAGCCTTCTCCTTCCTTCTTTAAACGGAGTTTCCTCCCACCGCCATTCGCCTTGTAATGCTTCCAATTGCCATGGTCACATTGACAATTTTCCAGCTTTAACAAATTCATCATACTCCTCCAACTTGTTGACAATTGCAAAAGAACTCCCTCATTGAAAGATCTCTCAAAATAAATGGATCACGAGCCTTAATGAAAGTACGGTAATCTCCTCTTCCTCATGGGAGGCTCAACTTTAGCGCCAACTTTCTCCACCGCATATATGACTTGTGATCCTCAGGGTCCCCTGCGTGGTTCGGTGCTAGTTCACAATTATACTCGTACTGCTTCACAAAAGCAGTCGACAAATCCAGCCAAGAATTAATTTCACTCGACTTCAGGTTCGAATACCAATCCAAAGCATCCCCTCCAGACTCTGGGGAACGCGATGGGCAAGTTCTCATCATCTATCGGTTTGCCCAGCTTGTTGGCAAACATTTTGAGGTGCGTCTTGGTTACCGGTTCCGTCATACTTGCTGAACTTGGGGTCTTGAAACCCAGCACATCAGAAACAGCAAAGGTCGCTATAATCAAGACCACCATGTCGGTTTAGTCCCGATTTTTCCTCATGAACTCATCAAATTTATCCACCTTTTACGCAAATCTTTGTCAACCGGTGCAATAAGGTCATCCACACTGGTCTTCCTTGGGAAGTCGATCCTACAAAAGGTTGATGGTATGGTATTGAGGCTCTGGAAAATGAGTAGGCATGTTTAGAGTGATCCGAGGTTTGTCTTTTGGTTGGGCTTAGTAAGATGTAATTAGGGGAATGGAAGATTGGTGGGATGAAAAAGGTAACATCGTGGATTAGAAGTAGGTGGGACAAAAGTGGTTTGAATAGTGGTCGAGAAAGGGAGTTGACTATCTGTCACTAGGGGGTTGCTAACAACGGGTCCCTGTTCATTCGAGACACCTCCTCTACCATTATTTGCCACCAGGTGATCAATTATGCGCCTTTGTGCGACCATCTCAGCGCTCATCTCATTAAACCTTCCCAATACTTCACTTAACTGAGCTCCCAAGGCAGCAATGTCGGGCGAGATAACCAAAGTATTCCTATCTGAGCCTTTTGGTGCAGAACTCATGTTTACGGGTTGCTTCAAGCTTTTGCTTTTGGATCGGGTAACGATGGGGTTTCTGTGTGAAGCTATTTTTAAAAGTACCGAGTGGGAGAGGAAACACACTTTAGGAGCTTATTCCAAAGGGGCTGAGGATTTATTTGAAAGAAAAAAAGGAAAAGAACGGTTAGTGATTGATTATATAATTGGATGCATGTCCTAGAGGGGCCTTTTATGCCAAGGGTAGGCCTAGTATGAAAAATGCAATCCTCTCAGGGTATCATACAATACGATGGGTCCGATCACTTCACCGATATGTGATTAGTGAAAACAAACTAGAGGATTGACCAAAAGAAAATGTGATATTTGATGCATCGAGGACAAAGTCCGAATGGATTTAATTACTTTAATTGATATGTGAAGAGGGTTAAAGGTTAATTTGGCATGAAAAGGATTATTCTCAAAAGAATTGTAGTGCCTTGATTTGTGGAAATATGGATCGGACGGGATTGATGGTTTACCCAAAAAAATCAGTGGGTTTATTGCTTACTTGTAACTCCACATCTCCATTTTATTTACAACACACTAGCTCATAAGCCTTCTAAAATCACGATTTGGTCTTGATAAAATTATTATCTCAACAATGAAAAATTATTTTGTGAATTTTTTCGATTTAGTGTCCTTAAGCATGGGATTTTACCAACTTTTGATAAAATGGCCAAAAAGTGATTATTAGTGGCTTATATTCTAGCATACGAAGGTCACTCCATATCTTCGGTGCCATCATAGAAGGGATCGGGCCCTACCTTACCTTGTGCACTACCCCTTTGGGTGTTACTTAAAACATAAATATGCAAGTCTCATTGGATTACATATCCGAGACACAAGGGTGGTTTATTCCTAACATGGGATTCCCTATGCGGCATTCTCTCTATGGTTTATGCATGATGCCAGTTTATTAAAGCAAGTAAAGGTGCAAAATGAAACATGGCCTATAGCCCCATTTGAATGCCGGGTAAGCCTAAAAGTGATATGCAATTACAACTTGAATGCAATGAACATAAATTCAAACGTGCAATAGCCTATCTAGAAGGATGGCTTGTCTTAAAAGAGCGCCAAGAATCTTATTTGCTATAGTTTGTGAAATGCAAGAAAAGAGAAGACAACAAAAAGTTAGTTTAATCAACAGATATCACATAACACTTTGGAGCAACAAATTGCACAAAAAATAAAGAGGGGTGGAATCCCTCCTCTCGTGTCTAGTGATCCTTAATAGGGTAAGGTAGACTCTCCCCTAGGCAATTCTAGCATGGATGCATGAGGTTGAGCTCACTAATGCATCTAGACTCGATAAAGGTTACAGGGCTCCCAAACCTTCGGACCAAAGGCAAGGTCATCAATCCAAATGCCTCAAGTCGGTGGTTGAGTGATCCCCTAGACATTGCTACGCACGCCACACATGTCCAAGTGGATCGATCCTAATCCTAATAGGGAAGAGTGGCGTGACAAGCCACTAAAAGTAAAAAATTAGGGTCAAAGTAAAATACATATGCACGTATGAAAGTGATTCCCTTTGAGAGGAGGGATTCAAACATCAAACATTTTCGAGGCTCTAGGGTAGATGCACACCCACCCCCAAATGCAAGGCGCGGTACAAGTAAATAAATAAACAATAATTCATTCATCATTTACGCGACGTGTAAGGAGTGATTTGCACGGGAAAACCCTAAAAGAGAAAAGAAAAGAATGCAACCTAAAACATCCAAATGTGATATATAAGAAAGTTAGAAAAAAGAAATAATCAACTAAATCAAGTGCTCGGACCCTCTTAGGAAAATCCCTGAGTCGCCATTTTTTTTCAGATGGTATGGAAAAGAGGGAAATTTTGATTTTGTTTTTTTGAAAGAAAAGGGAAAGGGTCATGGGACTACAAAATGCGACGGTTTGGACCCAAAACAAAAGTCTAGAAAAGGGTTTTAGAAAAGGTTTGAGTCCACTTGGTATGGAGTTTAGGTGTACCAAGTCACCAAAAAGATTTAATTAATGAAAATAAACAAAGAAAACCCTTTTAGACGACTCAGTGTCTTTGAAAACTAGAGAAAAGGTTCGGTCACGGTTGAAAGAAGGGAAGGCAAAGATTCGATGTTACTCGTCTCTAAGGCACCCTTCTAACCTAGCCAAAGCTAGTTGCAAGATTTAGTTGAAAATTTCCTAATTCTAACTTTAAAATTTATCACATTTGGATGTTGTCTATATGGATGCAAAACCTAAACCTAATGTTGGATCGAGAGGGGCAAATGTCTCCTTGAGGTGTGATTGGAATTGATCACATTAGTTGTGTCATCCAATTTTGATCCCTCGAGGAGGTCACGAAAAAATGCAAATGATGAGACTTCGAATGAAAGTAGGGTTTTCAAAATGCAATTTTATAAAATATCAAGAGAAGAGAAATTGGATTTTTGAAAAGATCAATTTTAAGTGCAAAGAGGAATTTTGAATTTCAAAAAAGATGTAATTTTAAGAAAAATAGTTTTTTGACTTTGAATTGCTAAAACATGAAGAAGAAAGTTGATTTTTAAAGAATGATTTTGATAGCATTTAAAATAATTCACATGTATGTCCTAAAGAGGGATAATGCAACATAATGGGTGCGGGGACTAAATTGTGACTTTGAATCTCCTTTTATAGAAAAATAAAAGCTAAGGCTAGGGAGCCATACTCGCTCTTATCCCTAATTCAAAGGGTAATGCCTTAAATGCACTAATCTAATAAAAGAAAACTAAATGAGATGTTTCCACACTGGGGTGGGATAATAGTGACATGCAAAATGGGAAAGAAAACTCTAAAAGTGAAAAGTGTGTGAAATTTGTATCTAATGCATGAATGGCGTTTAAGGGTCTAGCATTGGACTAGCCCTAGTCAAAAGGTTCTCACTAACATTGGATTAGTGAGAAATCGAAGGGAAGGCCACAACTAGCGTTGGACTAGTGTGGTGACGTCAATATATTTACACAATAATTACGTAGACATGATAATAAAGCAAGTAAACATATAAAACACATAAGCACATAGGCATAATATCTAAATGCAAGGCCCTAGGAAAGCAAATAAACACATAATCATGCAAGCATGCAAAATAAGCATATAAAAGCTAATTATTACATTGGGGGAAACCTAAATACATTCTAAGGAAAAAATTCGAAATAATAACCTAACTATTACATTTTCTAGAATAAATACACTTTTTGCCCAAAATTAAACCTATCTATTACAACTTGGCATACAAGGCCTCCAAATGATTTACTCAAAAATTAAATGACATAAATAAAGACTAGACATGAATAAAAGCAAAGGAAAACTTAATTTAAAACATGCAAAATCATGCAAAAAACACATAATAAGCACATAATAGGGGAAAGAAGTTACCATCCCTTGATGTGAGGCCTTAATTGAATCCTTAGATAATGGAAATGGTTGTCTAAGACTCAATGTCAACAAAAGGGATCAAGGTACCAATTTAAAGGAAAACCAATCAAAATTCAAAGAAAAGGTATCTAAACAGATTCTGCAAGCAACATAGACAAGACTAGGAAATAGAGTAAGATTCTGGAACAAAAGAGCATGAAATATCAACAGAATACAAAAAAAGAGGTTACTGCGACGCTGACAGAGTCCACAAGCAGTGCAAAATCAAAGACCAGAGGAACGCGGACGGAACGCTGGACTCAACAGCCAAGCTTCTTCCCATCTTCAAAATATCGGAAGATTGCTTCCGCTTTTTACAATATCACAAAACAAAATCCTCGAGGCAAAGGGATCTATTTAAAGCATCAAACATCGCATTGATCATGTCAAAACAAGCTAAAATCAAGAAGGCCAAATCTTAAGCATCGATCATCAAATAGGCAAAAAGGGGAAGAGAAGAACTGCTGATAGAAACGAGGATTAGCACGCGGATGGCCGTTTCTTCACATCTTCAAATATTCAACCGAACGCTGAGCGTTAAGGAAGTCCACGAAGAGGTCCGCGTTTCTTCACAACTTCAAACATTCAAGAGGAACGCGGACCGTTACGGAGTTATCCGCTGTAAGTAGTCCGCGTTCTTCACATCTTCAAAACGTGAAGAACATTTTTCCGAAATTTCTCGAATCACAACATCATCACGTAAGCATCAAACGCCTAATTTTAAACGTAAAAACCAATCTAATAGCCTTACCAAGGCTTTATAAACACAACATGCTCATATAACAGCTGATAATCATCATCAAATATCCCAAAATAAAAGAAAACTACTCAAGACCTTGGTTCCACCAAAGGCCCAAATCTCGCATAATTTTACGATCAAAAAGCGAAAATAGAGTATAAGTATGCTACAATCTTGAATAAAAGCGAAGGAAGAGGAAATTCCAAGAATAAGCTCTTCAAGGGTGAAACCCTAGCTTTTCTTTTCTTTTCTTTCTCTCTAATTTTTTTTCTCGATTTTTCTCTCAAAACTCTCCCAATTGCCTCCTTTTCTCTCGATTTCCCACCCTTTAGTTAAACCCTAATCTAGGCTATTTATAGCCACCCAAACCTAGAACTAGGGTTTTGATGTTCTTGGGATGAGGTGAGCTAATCTTGAACGTTAGATCGTTGTTAGGTTTAGGTGAGTTGGGAATGTCTAAATAGGTTCTTATCGTTCAAGCATCAAAATACAGTGGAAAAGGATGATCCAAGCTTACGGAAAATCCATCATTTTTTTTTTTCGCTTGATCGTTGACTAGTTCTGTGGACTCACCCGCTGGTCCGCTTTTATGACTTTGACTTTTTTTTTTTTTAAGAAAAACCTACAAAAATGAGAAAAATATGTTAGAAAATTCAAAGATAAATAACTAAACATTAACAGATAAAAGCATAGGAAAACAAAAGAAATAGCCAAAATTTGGTGTCTACAAATACACTCCAACATATCAAAAGTTTGTGAAAAACAACAACTTCTACGGCCATAAACAGACTTCATATTTTCTGCCAGTAGAAACCTAATGGCAGCTTCCTTATTGTTTAATCACTCAAACCTCATCAATTTAATTCCTTACAACCACTTATCAAACCTCATTAATGGCTACTTCAATAAAGATTGCTGACTTTGATTAGTCATAATTGCAGTGATGACTTTTTCATTTGAAGGGAATATAATTAATATGAGTTATGAATTTACTGGTAATTATAACCAAAAGAAATAAGGGAATTGTTTTAAATAGTAGAATGTTTTTACAGGAAATTAAATTTTCATAAAATAATGAAGTTCGTATTAGTTAAATATATTTTAATGAAATGGTTTTACTCGACATAAGATTTTTTTTACTTCTTTAAAAAAAGTAATTGATTTTTTTTAGGAAAAATTATTGACTATTGCTTTGAAGAAACGGCATGTGTGATTTTATATGATAAAAATGATATATATATATATATATATAGTTGTGATAAAAATGATATAGATATTTATAGTTATGATAAAAATGATATATATATATATATATATTTAAAGGCTTGTTATTTAATTGGTAAATGTATTGTGATTGTAAAACATATTTTAATGAAGTAATCAATGTGTAAAAATATATTTCCAAAGTACAAATGTATTTCAAAATGTAATTGTTTGAAGTAATAATTCTTGTATTTTAAGCTAATGAAAAAAAATCTAATTTTTGCTAGTCAAAATATTTACGTATTTATTCAAAAATAATTTTATGTAATGTCCAATAATTTTCTTCTAGTAGGAAGAATTTATTTTATATCGAATATTGTTCCTAATAATTCAAAATTTTAATAGGTCAAAGTATTTAGGAAAAGGAGCAAATTAGGCTTATCGAGCCCTTAAATTTCTAGACAGTCTATATATATAAAAAAAAAAATTGGTGAATTCAGCTTTAAAAAAAAAGTAGGACAAAGGAATTTTTTGAAAACTAAGGAAAGAACTTGGACAAGGACTTGATTAACATTCAGAAAGAGTTAGGACTTGTATTGTCAGTTAAGGCAGGAATAAAATAAAAGCCTAGTTCAAGAAGGATTGTGATTAGAGTTGCCTAGAAATACACCTAGGACAAAGAGGAGTTGTTCTTTTTGCACAAAATTTTCAGCAAATAAATGAGAGAAAGAGGGAGTGAGAGAGATGGCTAAAACTCAAGGAATCTTAGTCAATGACTAGTTTTAAGTCTACAAATAACTAGTGGCTAGTTTTTCCATCATGACTCCAAATATAAACATCATTTTCATAGACCAAAGGCACCTTTATGTATTAGACTTGAAACCCTACAACTTTTGTGAAGACAACCTTCCCAAAATCACTCATTTTCCTTTGCAAAAATGTTCATAAATTCTGACCAGTAAACCTGGCAGATTTTGTTTACTGCTTACTGTTAAGAAAAATAATTATAATCTTCTAATTTAAACAATTACAAATCCCTACCTTTACTATTTGTGATGTTTAAATTAGTATTTAACCAAAACATGTCCCCATGAAAATTAAGGTTTTAACATTCTTCTCAAACTTCAAAACAATAACTTGTTAAACTCACTAACTAATTTTCCAGATTATGCTAACCTACTTGACACTCGCAAAAATAATTCTTAAAATTTAGATTTCATGTCCACAACCTCCAAAATATTCCTGTAGAAATACTACTTCAATTCCCTGGTATTTTAGTAAAAATTTTGATAAAATTCACAAGTTTCACCCAAATCTGCCCAAGAATCTGACAGGTTAGGAAACAAGTTTCCAAACACCAAGAAACATGTAAAAACGTTTCCAAAAATTCTTAAATTTTATAATCTGATTCTTTTACATGTTAGGAAGATTCTTGCAAAGTTATATAGAAGAAAAATGTTTCTTGACATGCAAACTAACCTCATGCAAAAACTGTCAATTACAGAACCAGGTTTACTGCAAAAATCAAAAGTCCCTATTAACCTTTGAAATTTGATCTGAAATTTTACACATAAATCCTATACATATAGAACTACAACATATCACAATCTTGTGACAAACAACGATTTCTAAACCATAAACGGACTTCATATTTTCCACCACAGTAGCCTACCCAAACCCTAATGGTTACTTCCTTATTGTTTAATCACTCAAACCTCATTAATTTAATTCCTTACAACCACTTATCAAACCACAAATTATATTAACTGGAATAAGATCAATAACCCACACTCCAACAAAATACTCAAATCACATAAGTATTCATTAAATTCATGAGCCAAGGGTTTACCTCTTCAACACCCGCTTGGACTCCTTATTTACGCACCTCCTTTGATCCCAAGATTCCTTGAGTTTCAGCTGTCTCTCTCACTCCCTCTTTCTCTTGTTTATTTGCTGAAAATTTTGTGCAAAAAGAATGGCTCCTCTTAGTTCTAGGTGTTCTTATAGGCAACCGTAATCACAATGCTTTTGAAACTAGACTTTTATTTTATTCTTGCCTTAATTGACAGTACAAGTTTTAGCTCTTTTCGAATGTTAATCAAATCCTTGTCCAAGTTCTTTCCTTAGTTTTCAAAAAATTCTTTTGTTCTACTTTTTTAAAGTGGAATTTCCTAGTTTTTTTTATATATATTGACTGTCCAAAAATTTAAGGGCCTGATAAACCTAATTTGCTCCTTTTTCTAAACACTTTGGCTTATTGAATTTTTGCATTACTAGCAATAATATTCCATAGAAAATAAATTCTTCCTACTAGAAGAAAATTATTGGACATTACATAAAATTATTTTTGAATAAATACATAAATATTTTGACTAGTAAAAATTGGATTTTTTTTCATTAGCTTAAAATACAAGAATTATTTCATCAAACAATTACATTTTGAAACACATTTGTACATTGAAAATATGTTTTTACACATTGATTACTTCACTAAATATGTTTTACAATTATAATACATTTATCTTAAATAAACAATTAAATAATAAGTCTTTAAATATGTATATTATTTAATATGTATATCATTTTTATCATAATTATAATATATATATATATATCATTTTTATCATAATTATATATATATATATATATATATATCATTTTTATCATATAAAATCACACATGCTATTTCTTCGCTGTAATAGTCAATAATTTTATTAAAAGTCAATTTCCTCTAAAAAGCATTTTACTAATTAAAAATAATTCCTTTTTCTCTTTTCTTTATGATTACCAGTAAATTCATAACTTATACTAATTATATTGCTTTCAAATGAAAAAGTCACTACTGCAATTATGACTATTCAAAGTCAACAATCTTTATTGAAGGTCTAGAAAAATGCGGATTATTATATTATGAGTTGAGGAGAATATTGAAAAAACTAAAGTGATAATTACTGAGTCTAAATTTTTATAAAGATAGATGATTATTACGTTTAGATGAACATAGTGGATACATTTATAGGTGTACATTTTGAATTCAAAAATCAAAATATGCACTTGATATGTGTGTGTTGGGAATTGTAAAAATTACTTTTTGAGATGGTAAAGTTCAAGAGAAATTACTATTTTGTGTTAATTTGCGATTGGAACTCTTATTTTGGGAAATCAAAAGAAAAGGGGAGAAACCATATGATTGATTCACAATCTTAGGATTTAAAGGTCTTGTGTTTTAATGCACTTTTCCCTCCTCACTTCTTAAATCCCAACATTCTTTTGTTAAAAAAGTTACAAAAAATTGCAAATTTAGGAATTAATGCATTGAGCGTGAAAGTTGATCAAGTAGATTGGTTTCACGTTGAGAATTTTATCGCTAAAGAAATTTTGACACTAAATTTTTAACAAGAATTAAAAAAAAAAGAAAATCAAAGCCTTAAATATTTCGCTACATGCAAAGCTCTATTTTAATGTTGCTCTCTTTGGTTAGGTTTCAACCCTTTCCTTTTCTTATATTTCACTTTTTTTTATATATATAAAAGATGACTAACTATATATGCCCATGCAACTAACAATACGTGTAAGTGATTAACGGGTGACTAGGACTAGCATGTAATAGAAATGACAAAAAAGAAAGAAAAGGGCCTAACATACTTTGTTTAGTAAAACATTTTCTGTCCACGCATACTCAATAACTATTATTTTTGCTAACTTGAATTTGTGAGTGAAATTGTTTCTAACTAAACAGTTCTCAGAAACTTAGACTAGTACCAATTTTACTAATTTGAATTTGTAAGAGATATAAAGTTAACATTTTAAAATTGCTGGACAAAAAAATTCATTTGATTAAATATGAGAGGCATTTTAAACTATTTTCTCTTATAGTATAATGTACAACATTTACATAGGCTCATCAGTGCATCATTTTACTCATCAAAAACTCACTAGATTTTCTAGAATAAGGGAGAATAAGGGCCAAGTGCTAAAGTACACGATTCATTCAAGTGCTGAAGCAGTGTTTGTCCAAGCAAAAAAAGGTCGTGTTCGTACACTCAATGGGAACACTGAGGTTTAACAGGTGCAGAGTAGAGGCTTGAATAATTGGCAACTGATTCCACATTGTTGGGACTGATACTGAGCCAGTGACAGTCCTCGAAAGAACATGTTGCTCCATCATTAGGCCGTTCAACATCATCATCCTTCATGTATGCGGGGCCCCATGTAGGAGTCCCATCTTCATATGAATTATGTGTTAATCTGCGTATACCAGAACCGTCCGATTTGATCACAAATATCTCCCCATATGGCTGATAGTGATGAGGATTTGCTATTGGTTCAGCTGACACTCCAGCATAATCTGAGGTGAACACGACATACTTACTATCCGGACTGAACCACGGGTGGTTCGTCCGCCCGCCCGAGCCACTCTGGATCAACTTGTGGAGCCCCGTTCCATCTGGATGCACCATAAACAATTCAAAGCTACCTGAACCCGGATCTTCTCGGTCAGATGCGAAGGCTATCCACTCACCATCCGGGGACCAATTACACATGGTATCGGACCATGGACCCTCCGTCAACCTATAAAGCCCACCCGCTTCTCCTTCCAAGGCATCCATTATATACAAGTTCTTGTGCCCGGATCGACCGGATCGAAACACAACCCATTTTCCATCGGGTGAAGGGGATGGAAATGCATTATTTTTGCCTCCTCTAGTCAGTTGTTTGTAGCTAAGATCTTCATCATCAACATTAATAGAGATTATGTCCACATCAGTGCTTTCACTAGCAAATGTGGGCCCTGCACTGGTGTAAACCACCCCTTTCCTTTTCCAATCCCATGCAGTTGAGAAAGCACTTCTTTCGAAAACTTTCCGTAAACCCGACCCATCACTATTTACCACATAAACACCCGGAAAATTTACGAAGGCGATCCGTGACCCATCGGGCGAAAATGAAGGGAAAGATCCGTCAACGCGGAAAAGGGCGATCTTTTCGGACAATGGGTTCTTAAGGTTCTCAAGTATCAGGCCGGTGCTCTCTTGCTCATTGCCTGCCCCTCTACATCTATGGTACCCGACCCGACTTGAGTCCGGAGAGATAAACGGGTTCAAGTGGTGGAGGTTGGGAGAAATGGGTCGGGTCAGTTCCACGAATTGTTTTGAAACGACGTCAAATAGCTCTATGTGGCGAAAATCTGAATTGGGTCTTCTTGTTGCCACAGCGATAAAGCTCTTATTAGATACTGAAGCTGCAGGTGTGAACACGTGTAGACCTGGTGGGGTGACTCGCTCGGTCACCACCGAGTCAACACCGAGTTTTCGGTTCTTCAGAATACTAGCCTTGAAAACGCTCCACCAACCGTCCTCGCACCTCCGGTGGAAGTAGAAAGTTGAATCATCAGCCCAACTCGGCCATCCGCCGTGTTCAACCACCTTGACTCGACTTGACCCGTCTCCAGTCAAGAACAAATAAATATCCGTACCCAGCTCCTGAACCTCACCGCCCCACCCCTTCTTACCGTATGACGCCACCGCAGTCCAAAGCCCCGACGGCGAAACCGCCGGACTAAAATCCGCCACCCCATATGGCGTCAACCTCTGAGTCAACCCGGTCTTCAAGTGGGTCGAGTACACAGCAGCCCAACTCGTCCGAGGCACACCGGTGTTCTCATGAGTCGACACGTAAATCAAATGCTCACCCACCAAAGTCGGCTTGTCCTTCATCGAAACCCGCCCATTAGACTGCTCCAAACCCACAAGAGGGACCTGGAAACGAGTCAACTCGCCCCGAGTTGGCTCAGATGGGTCTTCCCCGAGAATTGATCTCGACCCAGTGCGCTCGCGTCCACGGTAGTACAGCGAGTCGAGAAATACATGCGAAGAACCATTTCGTTCCGTAATATAGACGAGATTGAGAGGAGGAGGGACATCATCAGCTAGGGTCCGATCAGGTGCTCCGAAGAGCATGGAGACTGATGAGGGCGAGGGAAAATAGCCGTTGAAATTAACGGATGTTCCATCAGTCAGCCGAAGTTCATTAGAGCTGGCGGGTGGAACCCAGAGTGGAAGCGAATAGACATCAAAACTATAGCTCGACCTTCCCAGAGTAGCAAAGACTATGCTGCTACTGCGACTGTATGGACTGTTGCCATGGTCCGCCACTGCAGGGAATCTCAAAACTGCAAGAAAAATGGGGACGAAGTAGAAGAGGAGGTTGAAAGGGTTTGTGGGATTCATTTTCTTCTTTCGTCTGATCGTCTTTCTGAGTAAAGATCGAAGGGCTTGTTTTATATATTATATATATATGTAAAGATAATTGCTAAGGTAAGAGCTGACGATTGAAGGAGTTCACAGTGAAAGTGAACGATTGGTGGTGAATGGTTGGAGCCTCTGATGATGAGAGGCAGGAATTGGGTGGTGAGGTGTCACGAAAAGGTTATGTTTTATCTGGGATAATGTTTGCAGACCTCTACGATGTTTTTGTCTAATTCTTGTTTAATTTTTCTAGCCTCTTCTGATCGTTTACACTCTTTTTATCTTTTTATCCTTTTTTTTTTTAATAAGTTAGTGGCATGGACGCTATCGTTGTCCGATTGGGCATTTTAGCTTCATTTTCAAGATTGGAGTTGCCTTTAGGAAAAGGGAAAAATTTTGGGGAAAAAAAAAATTCCAAGCAAGGGAGAAAGAGAAGGATTTGAAGGGAACTAATTAATGTCTTTATGAGTTAAGCAGAATATTAAGAAAAACTAAAGTCATATTTAGTGAGTCTAAACTTTTTGTGAAGACAGATGATTATTATGTTCAAATGAACATAGTAGATATAATTATATGTGTACATTTTGAATTCAAAATTCAAAAGTTGCAATCGATGTATGTGCATTGGGAATTGGAAATACTTTTTGATATAGTAAAATTGGAAAGAAATTGGAACTCTTATTTTGGAAAATTGACAGAGAAAATAGCGGAGAAATTGTGTGATTGATTCATTATCTTAGGACTTAAAAGGTCATCGATTCTAAATTCCTTTCCCTCCTCATTTCTTAAATCCCAACATTTCCCTACTAAAAATTTGAAAAAAAAAAGATTCAAAAATTTAGGAATTAATACATTGAGCATGAAGTTAATTGGTTTCAAGTTGAGAATTTTATCACCAAAGAAATTTTGAGACTAAATTTTGAACAAGAATAAAATAAAAATTAAAGCCTTAAATATGTCGCTACATGCAAAACTCTATTCTAATGTTGCTCTCTTTGGTTAAGTTCCAACCAGTTTCATTTTCTTACATTTCAATTTTTATATATATAAAAAATGAATAACTTTATATGCCCATGCAACTATACGTGTAAGTGATTAACTTGTTACTATGACTACCATGTAATAGAAATGACAAAAGAAAAAAAAAAATAGGCCCTAACATAATTTGTTTAGCGAAAGTACTGTTTCTTTACACACATATTCATTTTTGCCAACTTGAATTTATAAGGAAAACTGTTTCTGGCTAAAAAGTGGTCGAAGGTTAGGACCAAATTTTACTATTTGTAGTATTTTAAAATTGAAGGATAAAAAAATTTATTTGGCAAAATATAAGAGACATTTTGAATGATTTTCTCTTAAATTACCTTTAATAAAACTAACATTTATGTGGGGGAAAAATGTTGGAAGTGAAAATGTTTAATATCCTGGTTCCCCTACTTTTGTCATTTTGTGCCAATCTTATATTTACTGTCAATTTAAATGTTTAATATCCTTGTTCCCTTACTTTTGTCATTTTGTGCTAATCTTATATTTACTCTCGATTTAAAAAAAAATTTCCAAAAAAAAGATTTGAAAACTATAAGATTTGGCATTTTGTGCCAATCTTATATTTACTCTCGATTTAAAAAAAAAACTTTATGTATAAAAAATGATTTGAAAAAAAAAATCTATAAGATTTGGCAATTCTAATTATTATTTTTTCCTAAACACCCCTCTTGACTTTTATTCTTCCTATATTAGCTTTATATCAAACAATCCTCATTATTCTAACTGCTATGAATGCAAAAAAAAAAAAAGAAAAAAGAAAAGAAGATAATAAATCTAAATCTATATAAAAAAAATTGCCAATCTAATAGCTGTTTCATGCAAACATTTCTTTGGTTCATATTTTAAGTCTCTATATGCCAATTCTTAATCAAGTTTCTTTTGTCATTCTTACAATTATTTAAGCAGAAAAAATCTAGAAAAAGTCAAAAACAGAAAAAATAGTATTCTACCAATTTGTTGCACTTAAGACTCCCTTCCAATCTTTTTTAGTTCTCCCATGCAACTATATATTACAAATAAGTTTGGTAAAAAAAATTGAAAATAGGACAATACAAAAAGATAAAGTTGGAATAAAAATACCTTTCTATTTAAATGATTATTTTAAAAATATTTTTATGATGTAGGGTGAGTTTGTTATAAAAAATATATATGGTTTTAGAGAAGGCCGATGATATTTTTAAAAATTTAAAGGTGCCAAATGATTAGCCAAAACCTCAAAGAAGGTTTCCGAAATTATCCCAGAAATTGACATTAATTTTTATTTATTTCTGATTCAAATACAGGCTTACAAGATTACAAGTTACAGCTAAAACTTACAATGGACCTCATGATTGCACCAAAACAAGAAAAGAGAGAGAGAGAGAGAGAGAGATTTTCAGACATGTTGAATTTTTCATGAACACTTCGTTAATTACTTCTAAAGATTTCAGCTTTTTGTCAATCTGGACTTCTAGTGGGAGTATACTTGCATCTAGCTACTACTTTACCCACAAGTTCATTAATGAAGTCATTACAGAATTCAATAATTGAAGATACATCTTATCATGATACCTATTATTAGTAAATGTCCTTTTCAGCTGATTTCATTTTGTTGATTGTAGTTGCTAGTTACTACAGAATTCAAGAATTGAAGATAGATCTTATCATGATATGTTCTGGTAAAGTCTTCCACTTTTGACTTTACGGGTCTGTCATTGAAAAAATATATGTATATATATTAGCAACTTTGGATGCATATCACAATAAGCATGATTTAAATTTTAAATTTATATTTGTGTTATGTGGTATAATTTAAATCGACTAGTATAAAAAAAATTATATACTGACAGTATATAATGAAAATTATCCTTACTTGTTTGCTTACTTTTTTCCACTGACTAATATAACCTTGTGGTTGTCCTCTTGATGTTGATATAGAAAGAAACAAAGAAAAATGGAACAGTTAAAACTCAGCCCTCATTGTTGTCTCATTGTCCGGCCATTGATGGTCAATTTCCTCCAAATTGGCGACCTCCTAGCTGCAGACCTCTTTTGAAAGGGCCATTCACCTTTAGGTCAACTTTGCAAGTTGAGTCATCTGTAAACAAAGTTTGCTTAATTAATTTTGTTTCGGCTATCTTGATATTGTTTAGTGTATTGAAGTGTTCCTTTCTTTTTTCTTTTTTTTTTTTGGACTTATGAAATTATGAAATGTGAAGCATGCTTGTTCAGTCCTTTCTTTTGTACTTGTCTTTCCCCCTTATTTATGCTTCAGCTATATTTGACAATTTCACATTTAATTAGGTTTTGATCCGTTGAAGTTTGTCGATTTATAGTTGGGTTCACCCATGTAATTAATTCCAATATGGTTCGACTCTAGTAACTCTTAGGCTGTCTATTTGTGACTTTCAACTTATTTTTTCTTTTATAAGTAAAACAAAATGTTTGTTTTGCTTTTAAGGAAGAACTAAACACAAATGTAAGGTGTTTTCTTAGTTTGTTTTAGATTAACAAAGATTTTGTCAATACGCCATCTATAATAACAATATGATAAAAATTATCTAAAACACCTAAAAAAATACAATAAAAAGACACACCACCATTCCCCACCACCACCGCCACCACCATTCCCCACCTCTCATCCCTCGATACAAGCACCTTCCCTCGTCTCTCTCTTCTCTCCTTTCCTCGTCCCATCTTCCACTCTTTTTCTCCAGTTCTTGGCCATTCCTCTGGACCAAACACAACCCCCATGCCCCTAGCCCTTCCTGCACCAATTATGGTCCAATGATAGGAATAAAAACCTACACATAGTAGGATAAATACTAAATTATTTCTAAATGCAGAACTCAAACTCATGACTTTAGTAGTGTGGGCACCTTAAGGGTGACTCTTTAAAATCTCTTAAATCAAATTGACGGTAACTTAATAATGCTCTTTTCGCTTGAGGACAATCCTATCACCAAGGATCGAAACTTTGTCAAGAGGGAAAAAAATGAAAAATTGTTAACAACTGATGCACTTGACCCAAAATGCCTTTTTTTTGGGACGGGGTGTGGGGTGCTGGGACTACAGCTGCATGGAAAACGTATACAAGCAGAATACTAGGCCAATGGTTGGACTACACTAAGTGCTGATCCGTGGAGCTCTGGCCCAAATTTGTTTCAAATATTGGGCCTAAGGTGCCTGATTTGGACGTGTTACTAAACAAGAAGTTCTTTGTTTTGGACTTATCAAGCATTTGCATGCTTAGAGTTGATTAATTATTCATAGGGTCTTTCTAATAGGTATTCAATGTGCCCTCATTAAGATGTATTTCAAGTGTTAGATTTTTAAAAATATAAAATTAATTATGAAAAATGTATTAATGCGAGGATGAATGAGAGAATAGTAATTGTTAGTGCACATATAAATGTGATAGGTTAGGTGGAATTTTGTTGTATTAACTCTTTTTTATGAGATTTTTTTTTTTGGGAAAAAAGAAGGATACCGGAATATTTATACGGCACCAATTCTAAGTCCAGATCGTTAAGGCATCAAACCAACAAAAGAGCCTTTGATCACGTCTTGTTTATATATACACTTATTCGACCGTTTTCTCTAATATTTATCTTAGTTCCCTGCACAAATAAATGTAACTAAACGAGTAAACAAACCGAGTAAATAGTGAGGAGCACCACTGACATGCAAGGTTTTAAAATCCAGACCGTTCATTGAACCGGAAAAATTACTGGGTCACGGGTCACTGGTTCAACCAGTGGGCTAACCGTTTTTGACCCGTGACGTCATAAATAAATAATAAATAAATTATATATTACTATTTTTATAATATATGCAATCTGCACATTCTTCTATAGAGTTTTAGACACATGATCATAACTATAATTCTTTTGCTAATGAGATTATAATAAAATAAACTAAAAAAAAAGCAAAGATACAAAGCAAAATAAAAGAAAAACAAAGGAAAAAAGAATTATGATTATATCAATATGACAAGTTTGATACCAAAAAATAAAAATCTTACTTTAGAAAATTAGTAATTTATAAAATAAAATAAAAAAATCATAGATTAGAAAATGAAACTTGTGCATATAGGTCAAACACAAATTTGAACTTTGTTGGAGGAATTTGAGAAATTAATGGGGAGATCATGAAGAGATGGATGATTAAGAAGAGAAAAAATTGATAGAAATTAGGTAAAAAAATCATAAATAAAATAAAGAAAAAAGGTTGGAGTCTTTTAGTCTTAACTTGAACTAATTGTAGGTTGCAATTATCTAATTAGTTTCTTTGTTACATTTTTTTAAAACTTTTTGTCTTTTTTTTTTAAATTTTGACCAATTGAATGAACCGGACTGGTTTAGTAAAAACCGTTCCGGTTCAACGGTTCACTGGTTGGATCGGCCGGTTCAACTGGTTTTCACAAAATAGAGCGGTTTTTTAGTCCATCGGTTTTTAGCTATAACCTGGCTCGGACAGCTACCCGGTCGACGGTTCAACCGGTTTGACCGGGCGGTCCGGGCTGGGTTTTAAAACATTGCTGACATGTCGACCAGAAGTAGGGTGACCACGTACAAATTTGAATCGAAATCGGATCGAAACTAGATTAGTGATCTATTGAACTGAAACCAAAATTAAATTTTAGAAATAAGAATCCAATCATAAGTGTGACTAAAATTTCAAGTTCAAATTCACAAAAAAATTTACACTGAAACTGGAACAGGTGGTTTCAACCGATTCAAATCATCTATAAAAACACTTGTTACTTAAACCTATTTGATTACTTTAGCATTCAATATTAATAGTGAACATCCAATACAATACCAACATCAGCAGTCTCAATCATAACCCAATAACTCATTGTGCCATCCCATTACTAAGCCAACTCTAAATTTAGGACTGATCCAATCTAATCAACAATGAAATTTTTTTTATTTATAAAATTTGCATCACTTTTTGTTTTTCCTTGCATATGATGATACAATAAAGTTCTTTTTTTCTATATTCATTATCATAATTTTTTTAAAATAAATTTCATAATAAAAAGTGTTTAACTAAAAGAACCAAAAGAAATCGGAATCATATTCGGAATAACCAGAATTGATATAGGATCAAAATTAGAAATTTAAAAACTGTAACTATAACCATTCTTATAAGGGTTGGTTTAGTTTTCACTTTCCAGAAGAACTAAAACTATTGATTTTTGAATCAGAATTGATGGATCTAGAACTATGATAATGTCTTAGTACAAGGATGCTGATTTCAGTACATGATATCAAGTTACAGCTTTGTATAATCTATTGTGTTTTGGCACAGCCTAATGTGTGTGCTTTTTATCAAATGATTTGACTAACATGTATTTTTGTTGGGGGGGGTGGGGGTCGTAGGGTTTGGGTATTAATTTTTTGACAAGATGCTTAAATATGAAGGGTGCAATAAATATGAGTGTGCATCCATATATTAAATTTAGTGTAAATTCAACGTACTAAGGAAGGTACTAGGAACTCGTTAGAAAATCATTTATCAAAATAAGCGCATTCATTCTCGATCTATCCTTTTTTAAGAGAAGTTATTATGTTGAAGATTGTGGAAAAGAAAAGGCCCTTGTATTAATAAACTTAAAACTAAATTAAATGGGCATTTTTAGTATCACATATGCTGATTGAAATTTTTTACCCTAAAGAAACTGATGCTTTGTGTATACGTAAGATTGCTGCTTAGTGAATCTGTCTAGTAACTAAAAAATAGTGCATTATCCTTTTTGTCAATAAGAAAATGTAGAAGATTTGGTTACTTAGTTTTTTGGATTAATTACAGTTTTCCCTCTAAACATGGTCCCTAGTAGCACTTTATCCCCCTAAACTCCAAATATATACATTTTATCTCTTTTAGTTATATCTTTAATTTTTATTTTGTTTACATTTCCACTGCCTTTAAACCTTTCCTAGCCCCAACTACCAGGTACAGCCGCATAAGATTTGAATTCTAAACCTAGTAGTATGAAAGAATTTAAGAGCCTTTTCCTGGCCTCCTTGTATTTAATGTGTTTATAGGGTTATGATGACATTATATTTTTCGTGGTCAAAATGTCCCTAGCTAAATTTTAAACACATATGATAATTGTAACCTACTAAATGATTATTTTTTCAGCGACAGCTAGATCTATTTGAATACAATTATACTATGTATTATAAAATTGGGATAATATCAGAAACCTCCCCTGAGGTTCTCTTAATGTCACCTGGCTGCCCTATAGTTTTGAAAATATCACTCACCTCCCCTCGTAATGGTAAAATGACTATATTAACCCTCACTTGTACATAATTCACATATCAAATAAATGGATGCCAAAAAATTAAAGAAAAGGAATCAAAAGTCACTTTCTTCTTTTTTTTCTTTATTTAACGTTCTCTTTTACTCTTTTTTTTAAATGGCAGTACAAGTTTTTTATTTATAAATTATAATAAATTAAATTTTATTTTTTCTGATTGTCATAATGTGGAGTATGAATATATGTTTTTTTTTGTTTATTTTGAATTGACTTTTATGATGAATTGGTACAACTTAAAGATTTGGATCACGAGTTGTGGAGATATTAGGGAAAATAAAAGGCTCATAAGAAATTAGTTTTAAGTATATATAGTTGAATTGGTACTAGGATATTTCTTTATAGATATCTTTTTTTTATTTTTCAAATTTATACTTTTATAGATTATAGATTTGTGATATGGTGGTACAACTAGAAATTATTTTTTAGGTGGTGATTTTTTTTTGAGCAAACAAAATGGTTTAGGAGTATTTTTATTTAGCAAAATGAGCAAAATGGTAGTTTGGGATTTTTATAAATTTTGTTACACAAATAATAAAAGTAAGGGAGGTAAGTGATATTTTTAAAACTATAGGGGTGCCAAGTGATATTAAGAGAAATCTCAAGGGAGGTTTCTGATATTATCCCTATAAAATTTGAAAAAATGAAAAAAAATCTAAGAAATTCAGTGTTTATCTTAACATTATCAGTAGTTTTAGCTTAGATGAAATAAAATTAATTAATGCATTTGGAATGAAGACTATTTGATAATTTTATTTACTCTAGCACTATTTTGAATTGATTTATTTGGTACAAAAAAGTGAAGAACAAGTCAAAGTACAATGAAAATATGCCTAGAGAATCTCAAAATTCTTTTCAAATAATTTAGAATCCAAACAAAATATAAAGCAAGGTATGATTGTAGCACAAAAATACCAATTTGGATTTTATTGACTCATGAGAATCTTGTGAAAGTTGCAAGGTAAGAGAAAATTATTAAAGACTAATCTATTTATGATTTAAAGAAAGAAAGAAGAGCGGTGGAAAATTGGTATAGAAGTTTTGGGAATTTTTATTTTTTTTACTCCATAACACCTTTTGTATTTTGCCATTTTTTAGCTTTTTTTATGTCATGTGACTTGTGCTTTTCTAATAAGATGAGCCATATTCTGATTTAAAGTTAATATCATCGAAAATCTTTATGTATAGGCATCAATGTCACTTTATCTTTTGATGAAAAATTCATCATTAATGTTTGACTAATCTATGAAGGGAGCAAAGTGTGTATTTTTAAAATTAAGGAGGGCAATGTGTTATGGGGTCAACCTCAGGGGAACAAACATTAACTAGTCGTAGTTTCTTTTTCTTTTCTTTTTTTTTTTTGGTTCAAAGTTATCCAATTTGGTTATTTAGACAAGAAATATATAGACGGTACCATTTTTGGCATCTTTTTAGTACAAACATCCTAAACTCCTACAAAAATCCTTAACACAAAAATTGTTATGAGTAGTACATTGTTCGTCTTAAAAGCATGTCATGTGATATTTTCACAATTTAAAATTTAAAACTAGAGCAAATTTTGCAAAAATTGCAAGATTATCTCTTATAAATCCAAATGCAATTCTTTTTTAGAAAAGTTACTTTGCATTAGAATTTAAACTCTTAGTTTAACATCACCATGAAAAGAACCATCGTAGGACAAAGTGAAAAAATGTGACAAAAAAGTTTAGCTTAAAATCCAAAACTTGGTGAGCAACTTACACCAAAGGACCCAACGTGATTCTACACATTTTGGAAAACACGTGTGCTGACTAAAAATGCACGATACAAGTGGCGCATACAACCCAACTCAGGTTCACCGCGTGAACCCAAAACTCATTAGGATCCCATACCCAAATTTAATTTGGATGGGATGGGTATTTAAAATATGGGTTTTGGGCCTTATTAAGATATATCCAATAATACCCATTTAAAATATGGGTATGTATGGGATTTATTTGGAACTCCCATTGGTATTTATTAAAATAATATTAAAATGACAAACAATCTTTCTTTTCATTTTTTTCTCAAAATTAGTAAATTAATATTATAAGGTTGTAGTAGATGTTAATTAGATTAGCACTTATGCATCATGTGTTCTCTAATAACTACAAAATTCCATCATTACAAAATTCTATTCTTGATAGAATTTTATTGAATTGGAATGGCTTTAGAATTGAAAAAATTTTTAGACTAGATCTTGAAAGTTAAGAAATAAAATAACGTAGATGAGTAGATAGATTTTGGAGACAATTAAATTTGGGTGATCAATAAATTTTTATTTAATCAATACGAATTCCTAAAAAGAATCATCCACTTATATGAAATTGGTCTTTTATAAATTTCATATTTAGAAAATTTTATTTAATTTGGAAATTTATCGCATAATTTATAAAGAAGAGTGTAGAACTTTTACAAAATTAAATAAACAAACAAAATAATATAAAAAGAAAAGATAATATTGAAATATTTGATTGAGAAAAAAAAAGAGTGTTTCTTAAAAAAAATTAAAATAAGATTAATTTAGGTACTTGGGCGCGATCAAATAGGTGTAGCCCATTTTAGTCCTGCCCATATTAGTCTCAAGGCTAATATGGAACTGTTTGGATATAATCCATATTTTCCAATTTCAAATAAATTCTGCCCAAGTCCCGTCCATTTATCATCTTTAGTGAGTAGTATCTTAGATACCGGCCGCCTACACAGCTCAATTGTAGGTCGGTTATAGGAGTGTCTAGATAGTCCCTTTCTAATGATGGAAGTGTCAGGCGACGGTGGTCTTGTCAATCATGTCGATGTCAGATGGAATTTTCCGACCTATACATAATAAACAATTTCCGGAGGGGCTCGGATGTCCTGGTTTGAACATCAAGTTCGCTAACCCTTTTTGTCAATGCGTCTCCACAATGGTTGGCTTCATGATAGTTATGCTTCATGGTAATTTGTTGGAGGTGCACCATCAAAACACTTCAGTCAGAGATTAAGGATTTCAATTCGTCAGTGTTAGTTATTGTGGAATTTAGGGTTTGTTTGATAACCAAAAAAAAAAGTGTTAGAATTTGAATCTTTTCAAACATTCAAAAGTTTTGATTGTTTAATAAATAAAAACTCATTTGTTGATTTTGTTAAGTGGTGCTGAACTTCTGTCTATTCTTTTCAGCACAAGAATCTTAACTGAATACTTAATTTTGATTTGAATTAAGTGATCTATTTCAACTACTATAATTTTTTAACCAAATCTACCCTTGTTTGTTTACTATTTTTAAACTCCTTATCTAATTAAACAACCTAGTATTTTTTTATCTAATTAAACAACCTAACAACCTGATATTCTTAGTCTAATTAAGCAACCTGATATTCTTTATCCAATTAAAAAACCTAAAAAATTAATATTCTCTGTCAATTATTCATGCATAACCTATGTGAAATAATTACAAACAACCATTTTTCACGTTTTTAGGTTAAATTTAAATGTTAGATGAATTATTGGATTGTAATTTTTCTTTTGATGTTTTCCATAATACATGTCATATTTTAAATTAATTTAATTTAAAAATAATTATTCTAATTTTCATATTTGACAATTTTAAACTAATGAAATCATAGGTTCTATTTCTTTTTTGGATGAAAAGATAAAAGGGAAAAATTGTACAATTTATCTTATTAAGTGTTCAGTTATAAATATTTATCAAAATGTAAATTCAAACATTCATATATTTCTTTTTAGTGTTTAAAATTCAGCAAATTAATTGTTTTAGTATTCAGACATCAGAATTTAGGTTTCGAATTTAGATTCAGTTTTATCAAATGGATCAAACGGACCCTTAGTCCCTGTTTAATAACCTAATTCAACACTTAAAATTAATGGATTCAGATTTTAATATGTTTATCTGCATTTGATAATAAAAAATAAAATATTTGGACTAATATATGGTTTTTTAGAGCAAAATTTGGTCCAAAAAATAAGTGATAATTTATTCATTTATCACTTAATACGATATGCACTCAAATATAATCAGATTTAATATTTAACAATTCAGTAACATAATAGATTGATATTACAAATTTTAGTTTTCAAACTTTAGCTTTTAAACAAGAGATATATAGATGACACCATTTCTAGCATCTTTTTAGTACAAACGTCCTGTAACTTGTACAAAAATCGTTAACTCATAAAACCAAAAAATTGTTATGCGTAGTTCATTATCCATCTTAAAAGCACCTCATATAATATTTTCACGATTTGAATTTAATACTAGAGGAAATTTCCCGAAAATGACAAGATTATCTCTTATAAGTCCAAATGCAATTCTTTTAGAAAAAAATTACTTTGCATTATCCTTATTTTAACGTCACCACGAAAATAACCATCATAGGACAAAGTAAAAAAAAAAAAAAAAGTGACAAAAAGGTTTGGCTTAAAATCCAAAACTTGGTGATGGACTCACGGCAAAAGGACCCAACGTGACTACACAGATTTCGGAAACACGTGTGCTGACTGAAATTGCACGATACAAGTGGCGCACCCAGCTCAACTCAGGTTCGCCGCGTGAAACCCGAGTCAGCCGAGTCTGCGCCACGTGAAAACCGAGCAAAGACTTGCCCACTGAAAGCAACACACTCCCACTCGCCATCTCAAATCCCAATCGCATTATCTGCCGGACGACACTAGCAGTTAGGGAGCAGGTGGACTTTGCAAGTCAACCAACATTCCAAATAGTCAGCATTGAACTCCTTTTGAATTAATGAAATGAGAATTGCACAAACGATCACTCACATCTGCGGAAACTCCTTTCTTGTTCCGTATTTGGAGGGACAAAATGAGTAAAAGTGATATTCAGGTTGAAATTGTTACATTTCATGTATATTTATTATGGTTCAAGTTGCATCATTTTGTACGTGAGCGACAAAAGAAGAAAATTTTGCAAAATTGAAGAGACATTTTCTTGGACCTTTTTCGATTCCATTGATTTTGAGGTAGAAAAGATGCAATGATAATATTAATTAAGAAAGTAGACGCATACAGAGTAACTAGGAGTCATTGATTACAGTCATCCTAAACATATTTAATCCCTTAATATCATCTAGAAGTATAGGGGATACTAAAGGCGGGCATGAAGAACAAGATACAAAAGGAACATCAAGTTCGCTACCCCTTTTCGCCAATGCGTCCGCACAATGGTTGGTTTCATGGTAGTTATGCCTCAGGCTAATTCGTTGGAAGGTATACCAGCAGAACCCCTTCAGTCAGAGATCAAGGAGTACAATTCATGAGTGTTAGTTATAGTGGAATTTAATAAATTGACTAACACCCACGAGTCTAATTCTTCTATCTTATCATACTAGTTACCACTTGCCACTATGGTACAGGGGTACCCCCAATATCTTGAGAGAAGTTCAATGGTATTGTAGTCTATTTTAGAAGTCCTTTTTGTCATGGAGTGTTGAAAGTTTTACTATCACTGACAATATAGGTTGGAACTTTAACACTGGTATGATTATACAGTACAATGAGAATCAATCAATACTTATATTACAATGTTGCTGAGGGCTAAAGTCCAAAGCTTGTTTACATGACCTGATTTCCATTAATACGGAGCTTACACAGTACCACTCAGACTCAAACTGAAGTTATCTAAACACACTTTAAGTTCATTAGAGAAGCACTTACTAGGATGCAAATTATTACACATTTTATTTGTTTGACAGAACTAAAAAAGAAAAAGTTTAGGATAAGCGAAAGGTTACTCTATTCAAAATTTAGTGTAGGCTATGAGTGCATCATTTCAATGATTTATAGTGATTTTTGCAGGTATGATAGAACTAAAAAAAAAAAAGTTTAGGATAAGCGAAAGGCTACTCTATTCAAAATTTAGAGTAGGCTATGAGTGCATCATTTCAATGATTTATAGTGATTTTTGCAGATCACCTATTAAAAAGAGATTGCTTGTTGGGAGACTCGTAACTAGGTTGTAAATGAGTTGAATTTAATCGAATAGCTCGAGCTTGTTTGGTTAAAGATCAAACTCAAGCTCGAGCAACTCAGGTTGTTCGACGAGTTCAAATTTGAGACTAATATGTGAAGTTCGAAAGTTCATTAAGTTTAATCGTACTTCACACACACATACACACACAAATTAATTTTTTATTTATTAGTATAAAATTTCTATTTTATCCCTTGTTTAAAACTATAAAATATAAATTTATTTTTTAAGATCAATTATGCTCGATTAAACTCGATTGGAGTCAAATTAAGCTTGCTTAGACTCGATTTGCATAAGTACGAGCTCGATCTTGAATAAGGTTAAATAAATTGAACTTTAACTCGAGTTCGACTTCCAAGAGTTCGAACTCAAGGTCGAATCCAAGAAAGTTCTAGTTATGAGTAGGGGGTCCAACTCACATGCAGAAATTTATTTCACAACTAGCCTTGTTTGGATTATGAGTTAGAAGAAAAATTCTCTCTGATATATTTTTTAATTATTTTTTTATTTCACATATATCACATGACTACAGTATATATATAAATACTGTAAAAAAAAAAAAAAGAACCCAAAACGGGCCTTACATTCTGCAATAAATTGAGTCAAATTTGAAAAAAGTTAGGCAAATTTCTTAACCTAAAGTAAACCAAACTACAAGTCACAAACTGAAAACACTTCCCTATCTCTTACCTCAGTCTCTCTAGCAATATTGGCAATTGGGGTACACTAGTCAACCGACACCATTTCCAAATAGTCATCCTTCAATTTCAAGTTTTCAACTCATTAGAGGAAAGAATTAATCCAATCTCTCATGCACTGGCTTGCAACTTGCAAATTCAAGTCCAGAGTCCAAACGCATGACTGAAGAACAAGGACGGGCTGTGATTAGATGCGATGCGATGCGGAAAAAATGGGGCGCAATATAATAGTAGACTGCCAAAGTTGACCGCTACCTTGATCATTGATCAATGTACGATATGGTCCTCCTTGGGGACCCACTTTTTCCCCTTGCTGTAGTTGACAACTCTGTGACCGTCTAAAGTGCCAAAAGAATATGGACGGTTTTGATTGTTCAGTGGGTCTAAGGAAAAATAATATAAGTAGTATACAGCATTTGGGTAGAGCATTATTTGAAAATTTTTAATAGAATAACTGACAGGTGTCAAGTCTGTACAATAATAAATACCTACTTCAGAAAAAATAAATTTTGAGTATAAGGGTGAGTAGGATCGTCTCCTCAGAGACTGGGAAAAATTTGTTTCTTCTCGAGCACGGGAAATGGGGGGATTTTTGAGACAAATAAGAATTAGTTAAAAATCAAATAACAAAGCCAAATAACTTAAAATAAAAGAGAATAGAATATATGAGAGATGAGTTCTAGTCAAAGATTCAACTACTCAGGCACAGTCCATAAACCTGATTATTGATGCAAAATTAGTTCATTTAAACCATTAATAGGCTGGTTATAATCGCCGGAAACCCCTCAAATGACCAACCCTTCCTTAGATTTTAGGTAAGTAAGGTACGCCCGTTAAATGCCCCTAATTAAGAAACAACCCTAGGTACGCCCATAGGATTTAATTTCTCAATTGCATTAAGAATTAGAAAAACCCAAACCCTAACCAACAAACACACTATCAGGGTTCATTTAGATTAGATCATACGTCTCCCTAATATGCTTACACGTCAGTTGCCACTAATATTAATCTACTAAACAATTACGGATTTAGCAGATTAAATTGATGGTAGATTATCAAGTCAATATGAACATTAGGCGCCTTTGACATTCAACCAACAAAACAATCATATTATCACAAAACAGAGAACGTATAAATACTAAAGATTTAAACGAACAAATGACAAATCGATTAGATCTCACAGATGTGTTGGACTGCGTCGTCGAGTTGATCTTTGACTAGACGGGGAACTTAGCCACGCATGACGTGAGAAATTCCACCAAAGACTTCAATGGAAATCAACACAGCCATGTGTGAATTTTTGTAAATAGAAAAATAGCGATAGAAAAGAAGAAAATGAAGACCAACGCTTCCTGTTGGTTGTCGTCTAATGTATCTCTACCAAAAGCTAATACCCAGAAACGACAGCAGAAACAAACTACTAATACTACTCATATCCCGTCTTCCGCGGACTACTACTCTAATCCCAGGGAATCCAAATCTAAACCAATTAGGGAATTTCCCCTTTTTTCACGTCTACCATGGAAGACTATATAAGTACTAAACATAATAGGAAAATTCTAAAAGAAGCCAAACTCTCAATTTTCTAATACAAATATTAAAGTAGTTTCCTAATAAAAATAAACTACTAAATAAGAAAGCAAGATAACTAATTCCAGCACATATTCAAATTTGGAATTCTCAATTCTTGGAAACTGACCTCTTGTACTTGGAATTTGGACACTTCAGCCATGCACATCCAAATTAGGCGCGCCCGCACCTAACTGTCAGGACCACTTCTGGAATTAAAACTTTTTAACACATTTTTCCACAAATTCCTGCATTTAACCACCAAATACACAAACTCACTAGAATCCATCCACTAATGCAATTTTAGTCTAAATAATTAGGAAATATTAATACAATTAATCAACTAAAATACACCCTATCAATAACAGCCTTGTTTAGAAGCTAAGTTTTTTGTTAAATTTATATGCCATTAGTTTTTTACTTAGGCCCCGTTTGATAACACAATTCAGGACTTAAACTTAATGGAATTAGATCTTAACACGTTTAGATCGTTTGATAACTGAAAATAGAACATTTGAATGAATTAAGTGGCACTGAATTTTCTAGGCAAAACTTGGTCCCAAAAATAAGTGATAAACTATTCACTTATCACAGAATATGATATACATTCAAATGTATTAGACTTAGCACTTAAGAATTCAATCATTTAATGAATTCAAACTTTAGATTTCAATTTCAATTTTATTAAACACACCCTTACTTTTGTTACAAGAACCTTAAAAAACTTTCAAAATTTTTAATATACATATTCCAAAAACTCAAAACACATCCCACAACACATAAAAAAATTTATTTCATTTCTCCTTCTTCCTTCCTACCCCACTACAACCTACACCATCTTCGCCGACGCTGATGCCGGCGCATTTTGTTTTTCTATTCTTTCTCTCTCCGCTCTCTCCCTCCCTCTTTCTCCTCTCTTCCTCCCTCTCTTTCCCTTCCTCCTCTCTCTCCCTCCTTCCTCCCTCCCCACTCCCCTCTCTTCTCTGTGACCAGATTCAATCATGAGCAGGATGGGGGAGGAGAGGGGAGGCGAGAGGGAGAGAGAGAGAGAGAGAGAGAGAGAGAGAGAGAGAGAGAGAGAGAGAGGAAAAATGGAAAAAAAAAGAAGAGGGCAGGCAAAGAAGAAGAAAAGAAAAGGAAAGGAAAGAAAAAGAAAAGCAAAAAGAAAGAGAAAAGGAAAAAGAAAAAAAAAAAAAAAAAAACTTCAAAACTCACTATAAAAGTTTTTCTCCAAATTCTACAGTAAGTTACAATAGAATTTTATACAAACTCCCAAAAAATTTAGTTGCAAAACAAGGCCAACATTTTAACACCTTTTGTATTGTAATGTAAGTGGTGTAAAAAGGTGGTTGAAAAAAATAAAATAGGCGTGTTATAAAACATTTTTATAATTTAAATTTTACAAGTAAATGGTTGTGTAAGTCTTTTACAATTTTCTTGATGCTTGAGGTTGTTTGGATTGCTATTTTTAGGAATTTTTGTAGAATAATTTTTGTAGTAATTTGTTGTATGTGAAGTAAAAAAGTGATTGAAAAATGTGTTTACAAAAAATAAATTTTTTTTTGTAGAAAATAGCAATCCAAATGAGGCTTAGTTTTTCTAGAAGTTAAATTGGGAAGTTTATTTATTAAATTTGTATCTCGTATGTATATCTAGACTGCCTTTATTTTATTACTAAGAAGAATTTATTGTATATGGATGACAAATTATAATTGTATTACTTGAAAAAGAAAAAGTGCAGCAATTAAACACAGAGTTCAATGTGCGAGCCATAAGTCCCAAATTCCAAGACCATGTCTTTAAGGTGTAGCAAATAGACCATTTCAACAGGTTAGTAACCCTTTTTTGAACGGAACAGGTTAGAAAATAGTAACCCTTTTCAACTAACAACAAAATGCGACCTATCGTATTCAATTTGTAATCTTCTTCAGAACGCATTTTCTTTTTCCAATTTGTACTTGATAAGGAGCTATGATGGGCATGGATGAATGACCTTTAGCTGGGAATCAGTTCCCATTTCAGTTTCAGTTCTCAGCAGGCCCCTAAAATTGATGGAAAGCACGATAGAACGAACCCTGAAATATTTGGCATCTTTGGAGATAACCCTGACATCTTAATCACTTTTCTTTTTTGTTTTAATGTATTTCTCGAATATGTACTAGGGTTATTGTCAGCGATAATGCCGAGTATTAAGTTGAATATTTCTTAATTTCAATTAAAATGGATTGATCATTCCCTGCAGTGACAATGGAAACATTGTTCTACCCTAGTAGATCTAAATGCATAAAAGCGGTGTCCATCTAAATTAATAATAAATTTCTACATATTTTATGCATTTAGACCGGAAAATACTAACAAGTTTGAAGTTGGTAAAATTTGTTAGTCAAATAGCATGACTTTACACTTGATATTGTATTGTTTGGTGTAAAACAAATCTTTTCTCCCTATGACTTCCAATTGTTTGTTTGATATATATCTCATGCATGACATAAGAAAATGTTGAAAATACTGTCCGTGGGAGTTTTGTCTTGGATAGCTTTCTTGCCTTGTAGAAAATCTTATTGAAGTATTTGATAATTAAACATATTAAGCACATTAATTTTCACGTTTGAAACCTCTCGCTTAAGAATTGGTGGATCTGTTAGTCTCTTCCTTTCCTTCTCCATTCTTTCTTTCCTTTCCAACGTGTTTGCATTGTTCCTCATAGAGCTAATTCATTGTGTTTATCAAATTTGAGTTACTGTAAATTCCTCATTTCCAAATCCATAAAAATTTATTACAAGAATCTAAATGTTGCCATATATGTTATTCTTTTAAAAAAAAAAATTAAGGGCATATCACATGACATACCTACAATAAAACAAAGTTCATTTTGTTGTCATTGTCAAACTTTCAACATCAATTGCTCGCTTTTTTGTCTCAATGGTCAACAAGTTCCTGGCAGGGATTCTCTAGGTCTGCTTTCACCTTGAAATAATGACTTAATGAGCTATATCGGTCCCTCGACGACTACAATTAATTCAATTCTTCTGTCTTATTCTATAGAACTAATTAATTCAGCGCAAAGTCCATCAATTTTCATTTCCTTTCCTCATCAAGTAACTCCTCATTCTTTCAAATTTAATTTCACAGAAAAATAAGAAGAAAAAAACGTTTCTGAGCCATAACAAACTTCTTCGGAAAAAATAATCATTGCCATTCATTCTATGCTAATTTGCTACAAATTGGCTTGGCTCCGTGACAATTTGCTTTCTTGTCTATTGCAACTTTGACATGCACCAATTGTTTCCCAAAGTATCGCATCAAGCTACATCAACATGCCAACTTTTGTATTTTTGTAAATCTTCTAAAAAACTTACTATCATGTCAACATTATCTTTGCGCAAGTTACATAAAGATAAATTATTTTAATTGGAAGCTGAAAACCAAGTACAATGTTGAAAATATAAAAAATTGTCGTGCAGGATATTTTCCAAATTACTAAGTGGAAGTTCATGTGATTTTCAAAAAAAAAAAAAGTCATTTACTTTAACCAAAATTTAGCAATAGTACAAACTTGTAAATCAGGCTAATGTCATAAGCATCCTCCTTGTTTTCCAAGGTAATTATTTGATGGTTACAGTTAAGAACTTGTACTTGTTCATGTAAAATGGACATCGCTCTAATTTAATGGGGATATTTTCTTCAATACATGGGGAATTTCTTAGAAAATTGCTAAAAAATAAAAAAGACCGGCATTTGTGGCCAGTCAACAGGTATTTTCTTAAACTAAACCCCCCGCGTTTCTGAAACGCGGGGGGCTTGAAAATTTTTTTTTTCAGTCCTTGCTCAAGCAGGGGCCTTTGTGCAAAAAAAATAGAAATTTGTCCTTTTTTTTTTTTTTGTCCAGTACCGACATTTTTAAAATTTTTTTAGATTAGCAAATAAATGGTTAACAAGAATTTAGGGTTTTGTAACTTAGTGTTCAAGGTTTTTAAGTTAGGGTTTTTGATTTATGATTTAGGGTTTCTGTTTTGATAGCACTTGCAAATATTGTTAGTAAAATATTGTATTAGAATACTTATATTTATGTATATTAGATATTGTATTATTTTGTTCTTTTAAATTAAATACTTAAATAATTTATATTTTAAACAATTAAGTAGTGTCTCAAACACATTTTAAACCTAATATGTTGCCTAAACCTTAACCAATCCTAACAACACAATAAATTCCATATTTTAAAATGTGCAATTCTTCCAAGACAATTACTTTCTTTCTATATTAATTCATAAATTCACGCAATTTATCTAAACCCTAAACTTGGGGTAATTTCTTAGAATATCGTTACAAAAAATAAAATATTTTTTAGCTCCACAATATTTGATGTTCAGTTAAATACAATAATTTTTTTATCTGTATAATATATTATAATTTATTTTTTTCAAATTATTTATAAGTGCTCTTAAAACCCTAAACCCTAAACTCTAAACCAAACCTAATACCTAAAGCATGGTTTCAAAACCCTAAACCAAAACCCTAAGTGAAAATAAACACGGAGGCACAAGGAGTTTTGAGTGAAAAAAAAAACAAAAAACAAAAAAAAAGGAGGACCAAAGGCCCTCCGCATTTCAAGGGCCCAATCATGTGCGGGGGGCTTGTGTCGAATTTTGTGTGTTAAAAGAAAGTTTTCCCGCCGACTGAAATTTGCCTCAATACATGTGTCATATTCCAATTATCTTTATTAATAGCATAGATTTTTTTTAAAGAATAACGTCAAATAGAGGAATTCAAAAATGATCTATCAATTAACGACATAGTTTATCAGAAATTAACAAAATTAAAGGGAATTTCACTAGTAATACTCGAAACTCACAAGCACACACACAACATATGTGTATGTATGTGTGTGTGTATTGCTTTTCTTTTTTGGGGCTGGGCCATGCTCCCTGGATTAGGCATCACTGGTTGTGGGCCATGAAGCAGCTAGATAATAGATATATATCAAGTTGACAATTGTGCATTAATTATTTGTTGCATTGCCCACTGACATTTGGCGCATCTGCTCATATATGGCATTTACTGCAATTCGAATTGAGTGGATTCTTCAACATTTTTGTCGATAAGAAGATAAAATGATAAGGATGCATAATTTCTTGAGTCGCCGTGGGAGAAAAGAGAGAGAATCATGAGATAAAAATGGACTGCTCATGTTTCACGAAAAGGTGAAGTGCATAGATACGAGAAATAGTCCTATCATTAAGGTTCAATGCACTCAACTTGAACGTTCGACTCTTAATGGTATCAAAGTAGCACTAAAGAGTGAAAAAAGAACCCATTATCTGATATTGATGGCCAAGATATTGGATTATGGTTAAAGTTAGAAAAATTGGCGAATTGAGAATGGCTATATCGTGGAAGACTTATAATCCAAGTAGTGCCAATTTGTGAGAAAAACCATGGAAAGATACATATGGAGTACAAAATAACACATGCTTGTAAGTCGTATATTTCAGTAAGATGTTTCATAAAACACTCAAGTAAAAGTCAATAGTAGAAATTTATTGAATTCCCAAAAAAAAAAAAAAGGACTTCACAATATAGAGTACAATTTGTTCTAGTCTTCTAGAATGCAAGAGCCATAGAAGTGTAGCTAAAAGTCATATGAGGCAACTGGGGGGAGGGTGGAATAAATATAATTCTTGTGCCACCTTCATATCTTTTGCCAAGACCCTCAATCCAAAAGCAAACGTTGGCAGAAGGTCAATTATTCATCAATCTTATGATGTAGGAGATATTTATCATTGTTCTTCGGTTTCCTTTATATTGATATCTTAATGATTTCAGTCAATGTTTTTAACCGCTTTTGGATGACTCTTGCCTACACAAATGATCCAAACTTTCAACCTAATCACAGCACAATAATATCGGATATTAGAGAGATCAATCCTTTTCAAACTTTCTATGATAAAATAATCAAGAAAAGACAATCTCAATGCAATAATCTTTGCTCAATCAGTGACCAGTCGCCACATCACATCTTAATTAATATATAAACATGCATGAATCCCTTAGAGGTAGCAGCATTGGTACTGTTTTGCTCTATTTTAGGGAGGGTTGGTAAGTGACCAAATCAAAGAGAGGCGTGTGGAGACCGGTTAACAAAACCTGCCTAATTACTTTTGGGTTTTCCTAAGCTTTAGATAATCCATGAGATCACATCAAGACCTTTAGGATTAGTTAATAAATTCGACTCTTACGGCATTTACGTTCACATCAGTCATCAAAATTAGTCATATATAAATGCAATTTGTGCCCCGTTCTAGTTAATTCATATCATGTGTATGGGACATATAATCTTCCCTTTTGGTGTTACAATTATAAGCACTTTTAGCTTTTCATGACAGCGAAAGGTAGGAAAACTTTAACCCTTCCAATGGGAAAGGAAAATTATAGAGTTTAACTCGACTCATAAATATCACAAGTACTCATTAATATCACAAGTACCTGATTAATATCTCTACTAGTTCAGTGGGATGGATCTTAAGTACATTGATCAAGTAACTTTGACCAGACTCATCTGTTCTTAGATTTGCTTGGAAAAGTATTTAGAATTTTCTTTTTAAAAAAAGAGTGCACTTAGAGTTTTATGTAGTATGTACAGTCATTAAGTAAGACATGAAAGTTAACCCCTCTGCTTGGGCTTGGGCATAAGGGAGGGAGATTAAAATGAAGCTCATTAACCCCTCAATTCTCCCTTGACAGTTATGTCTCTCGTTGATTAAAACAACATTAACTACTGTCAAGTAAAAAATGAATCTTCTATACATTGATATTATAATACTGTTGATTTTGAGTGCATAACAACTTATTCGAATTTAAATCTAATATCTAAATTTTATACATATATTATACATTCAACCTTTGATAATATGTAGTCTCTCTCTCTCTTTTTAATTTTTTTCTAAAAACAAAGAGAGAATTGAGGTTTAAAAGTACGTGGAATGATGTATTTACCAGTAGTATATATAAAATTAATTCTTAAATTATTTTAACAACACTTTTTTCATTTTTTAATCCTTTTCCGGATCGAGTAACCACCTCTTGTATGACCGACGCTCTGGTCACGGTCAGTATCACAAGTCACCTAAGCAGCACCTGATTTGCAAATGCTAATTACATGCTAAACCAAACAGCACTTTGGTTCTTCCGAGAAAATCCCGGCAGGTCAAACATTTCAGCTCCGCCTGCACTACCTTTTGACTCCTGTGGACTTTCTTGTCATTTGCGAGTATAGCCGTATCTTTAACGTGTGTGTACTTTTATTTCCGTTTCGTTTATTTTTCTGTTCTGTTTTGTTTTTCTTCAATTTTTTTGCCTTTTTTCCCCCCGTTTACAGGCATTTAGAAAGAGCCGAGTTTATGGATGAAAATAGATTTATAGTAAATTTTATAAGTTACATGAGAAAAAATCTGGGATTTTTTTTAAGGAAATTAGTTTTATTAGTTTATTGAAGAAATCAGTTGACGAAGCCTATGCTTTTAGATGCTGTTTCCTCCTCGTTAAGGAAACGTATTGGGTTGTTGGGATAAGCTGACAATTTATTTATGTTCCATCTTTTGCATGCAAACCCCATATCTCTATGGAATTTGGAGCACATGGAAAAAGGAATCCAAAAATTGGTTCATGCAGGTGTATTTTATTTGGAAATACTTATCTTCATCCATGGATTATTCTCCTTCAATATTTAATAGCTTTTGTCCTTTGCATTGTCACGCAGGAAAGTATAAGCTAGTGAGCTTGGTATGGTATAGGTAGCCTCAATTATTAGGGGTATTCTTGCTAAGAGTGATCAAATTTCATATACCAAACCATTTTGTTTAATTTTAGAGTATTTTTAGGGTCTAATGGAATTTCTTCAGATTATGATCAAGGTTCAAACTTGGGTACGTTTTCTTTTGCTTTAGTCATATGGTAATTTTGGAAAACTGAAAGGAGATTTACATAGTTCTATATGTGACTGTTGCTACGAATTAAATATAAAGTTTACATGATAATAACTTTGAGATTACCAATTTTAGGTGCAATCTGTTTTACTGCATGAATAAATCACCAAGTAGTCAGATGCTAGTTGATCGAGTGATGAACATATGAATATTTTTTATCAGATTTTTTCCTTCATTTTTTTTGTGCGTGTGTGAGATTAAAGTCAGAAGTTCGAATCTCTTGTGATGACATTCAACTAGGGGTGAAATCAGTCGAGAGCTCGACTCAATTAATCAAAGCTCGAGCTCGACGAAGCTCGATCTCGAGCTCGGTCGAGATCGACGAGCCCAATCGAGCAGAGAACTCGAAATACATGGTAATATTTTAATTAACAAGGCTAAAATGGTAAATTAATAAATATAATATATTAATTTTTAAATTAATTTTCGAACCAAGTAGCTCGAAATTTCAATACTCGACTCGATTTTAATATCAAGTAACTTCGATCTCGACTTCGATTCGAAGTCGAAGCTACTTGATTTCTCAAGTCAAGTAGCTCGAAAAATTTACACCCCTACATTCAACCAATTAGTATCATAAATCATGTTGTCATGGCTGTGACGGACAGTACAAGTTATACAACCAAATTAAACCATCTAATCTTGACCCCAATCCTTTTAATTTATGTTAAACCTTCATCTAGAGATGCTCCACAAATTTAGCTTGCACACGGAAAAATTAGGGAAATTGTTTTGAGAGCAAGATGATATTACGTTTGCTTTTTAGGGTAAATTAGAAGGTCTCCTAAGTTTATCAACACATTCACATGCTCTCTCTCTCTCTCTCTCACAAAGGGTACTATTTGCAATTGTCAACCGACTACAATTGTCATAAATCTCAAAAGGCTTGCATTAAACTTCCTTGTCATTTTTTAAGCATTGCCTGCCGTTTTAAGAATTTCTCTAATAAGTGTGTTTATGGCTATCATTCAGCAAGATTTTAAGTGCTAGCTTTTGGAAAAAATTAAGTTAAAAATCACAAGATTGTTCAAATACAAGGCTGCAAAGTGGTAGTGAATGTGAATGATTGTTAAAAAAATTACAAGTAAACGAATAAACAAATAATATTAAAAAATATTGAGTGTGCGTACCCTTTTTTAATCCTTATAATTACAATTATTCTACAAATTCTAGTAAGTTCTGAGATAATTGGATATTCGTCTTAGCGATTCCCAATTTCTTCTTAGTGGTTGTTGATTTTCTGCTCTTTGATACTTTGTTCTATTGCTTGGTGCCTATTAGATGGCGATTTTACAATATCTTGGATAAAGATGGAAAATGGCCCCTAATATATTTGCTCCCGTATACCAACCAACCATACTACGTATTGTGCTTTAAAAATTGACAATATACTTCAAATTCTGTTTCTTTTTTGTCAGGGAAAATGCAATTAATTAATTAATTAAACCAATCTTCGATACTCTGAGTTGTCTTGCCTGCAAGATTTTCAGATGGGTTTGGCCTTTTCCGTATAAAAATTTCTATTTTAGTCATTTTTACAGAAGATATTGTATTGTTGCCAAAAGTTCATTAGAACTAGTATACTTTTTAACCAAGCCTCAAGGGACAAAAAAGATTTCATCATCTCCCGTATGCCAATTTTGGCTCATATGAGCTGTCTAATTTGGTTGTGCATACGCATTCATAATATATCTTTAGTCTTAAACCAGTTTTAAATTGCTTAACATGATCTTTGGATTACATATAAGCATCCGATAATTTGATTTGCTTACAATTAATAAATTTATTTGTTGACTGTTAAGCAAATAAAAAAGTTATTTCCAAGTCGATAGATCATGCGAATTTTGTCCTTTTGTTTTAGAAATTCATGTAGTTGTTTTTTCTTTTCTTTTTGGGGTTTACAAATTAATAAATAAAGTGAGATTACTTAATCTATTATATGTTATTATAATAATGTCTTGTAATTATTAATTTCAATTACAAACCTGAAAATAGTAGGACTTTCCTCGGCCCAGAATGCAAATATTGGCATATTTGAGTTGCTTATTCATTGTGCACATTCATTATATACGTTTTCTGTTTTATGCTATTTCTAAATTGTTTAAGATATCTTCGATTTTTATGTTGCATAACCAATGACGTTTAGGATTAGAAATTTTACCCACCAAGTATTTGATTAATTGGTCCTTCTAGGTTTGAAATTAGAGTCCAAAAGGGATTTACTTTTGCTTTGTCCTATTTACAGGACTAAGACGCAGGTTATGTGTGGTTAAAAAAAAAAAAAAGAGCTTCATCCATTAATCCTTTTCTTTTCTTTTTTTCTTTTTAATTTGTATGACTCCCAATAAAGTTTGCAAAATCTTAGCCTTCTATTTTTGTTTGACAAGGTATAAGCATCTAACCCTTAATTCCGTTCCAGTTGATATTATTATGCAAAGTCTCTGCCTCTCTCTCGCGGTTGTGATATTTAATTATGTGAATGTTTGGATTGGCTAGTTGTTAAAGACCCTGAGATGCATCATATCTTATTAACTATCTTCAATTTTGTTTATCCGTCTAAAAGATATAATCGGGAAAATACTTAGATAAATTTATGTTTGATAACCCAATTCAGCACTTAAATTTTATAAATTTAGATCTTAACATGTTTATATGTATAGATGCATTTGACAACAAATAATAGAATATGGAATTAAATTTTCTAACCACTCAAATGTATCGGATTTAATATTTAATAATTCAATAATTTAATGAATTTAGATTTCTACTTTTAGATTACAAATTTCAGTATTATCAAATGTACAACGTTGATAAAATTGAAATCAAAACTTGAATTTGAAATTTGAAATCTGAATTTTGAATCTATCAATTTACTGAATTGTTTAAGTATTAAATTCTTAATATTTGGGTATATTTTGCATTACGAAAATATGAGAATTCTTAAAATCAAGGAGGTGGATTATCTTTTAACTTGTTTTTGTCACCTAGTTGTAAAGTCACTTTGTATAGGATTTTTCTTTGCAGTAAATGATAAGTGAATAGGTTATCACTTATATTTTGAAGTAAATTTTGCTTATGAAATTATCAATTAATTGATTAATTAATTAAGATATTCTATTTTTGATTATCAAACGTATCGAATATGTTAAGATGTTAAGTGCTAATTGGTTATCAAACACGGCATGTTTTTATATTTGTGGCGAAAATGAAAGAATCGGACACGCGTGAATAATTTATTGGACCACACATATTCCGAAAACGAACGTCTTTTGTCAGATGATATTTTAATAGGCTTAGAATCCAATAAAACATCAAGAAAATGCAGATTGGTTTAAAGCATCGGTCGTTGTTAGAGCAGCTGTAATTTGTAGCATTATTTAAGATTCGTATCATATGCCTAGAGGATATATATATTCTTAATCTCTTTTGCTTAGGTTTATACCAAATTCTTAATCATAACCTTTTAGAATCTGAAAACCTATAGTGGGGTGGTCAAATATTCAGAAACCTCACTTATAATAATGGTAGTTATTCCCTTGATTTATGCCCAAGACCGATTTAACATTTTCCACTTTTAACTAAACGTTGTATCCCCAACTAAATAGTGGTGGGATTAACACTTTTTCGATTAATACTTTTACCAAAAGAAATATTTGTGAAACAAAAAATTAGGTACGTGTGCGATGTTTACTTGTGCCAAGTTACTATATATGCAACCACTAGCCATCATCATTTTTCCACCTCACCTTTAATGAAAAAAATGGAATCTGTTATTGGGTTAATTGCATTTTGCACCCTTTTAGTAACCCAAATTCTCACTTTAATCCCTAAACTTCAAAATGGAATACTTTCGTCTGTAAATTATAACATTTATTGTACTTAAATCCCTAAAATATAGAATTTGTCCATTTTAGTCCCTAAAGTATAAAAGTTATTCAAATTTAGTTCTAAAATATACTCATTTAAGCATAAAATCTCTCTCATTTCCTTGATGATGTTCTTTAAATGGAAAAAAAAAATTATAGTTGAGGGACTAAAATGTTCCATTTTTAAGTTTAAGAGCTAAAGTGGAAATTTAAATATCATTAAAAGGGTGTAAAGTGGAATTGATATTTATGTTTTCGGTAAGAAAATGGAAATTCTTCCTCAGTTTCTTATTTACAATATTTCAACTCAGGAAATTTTTGAAATCTTAATAAGGTCTTCATTGAGCTGCATATTTGGAAACTAATTAACAACCTAATTTTTGCATTAGTGCGCTTCTTTTTGTCATTTTCCAGTTTCATGAATTGAAGAGGAATAGCATTTCCTTTGAGAGTAAATGTAAATTTTATTTTTTAAAAGAACATTGCTTAATTGTTCAAAAGTTAAAATATTGAGTAGGTAACAATTTTTTTTATTAGGAACTTTTGCAAAATGTAATTCTCTTTAATTTTCAATAATCCTTCGCAGATTTGGCACCAAACCAACCTTGTCCTTAGTTAATACGTACTTGTTTTAGTTGTAAAACTTAAGTTGGCTTTTGATGGCATTTCACAATATTTTAAATGAAATGTAAAGTGTCTAAATCAGTAAAGAACAAAGCGATAATTAGTCAATCTCCAAAGATGAATAATGCCTGTTTTTCACAGCCTTTCTTTCCTCAGACTTCGGGAACCAAATATGGGAATAAGATGCTCACTGTCCATCTACCAATGTGGCAATGATTTATGCTTTTTGATCATCAATGGCTAATTTCTAAACCCCATTTTTTGACCATCCAAAGACCATTCAAAAATAAAGTAGTAGAACGTTTGACTGTTAAATCATTTGTTGCTTATTCATTTATTCATGCATTGTACTACTCAGATATTTTTTATGGAAATGATTAATATCAAAGAACCTGATTCTTACAATAAGAATGGATGAGATCAAACCAATACACGTGAAAAGTTTTTGTTTTTTGTTTGTTTTTTTTTGAGGGATTTTTTTCCCCTTTGATTCAGAGGTCCTCTTTTAAAGAGACAGATTAAAATATTATTTGAATTCCTTACGGGCTCTCCTATAAATATGCTTAGAAGATTGATCATACAACGTACAACAACATAACACATTAATTTCTTCATCACTCTGCAATCCCTCAATCTTCTTCTTACCTTTAGACATTGCAAGCCCTTTAATTTGTTTGCTCAAGCAAACAAGAAGATAAAGAAGTTGTAAAGGTCTCTAGTCAAGGTACATATTAATTCAGCACATTCATGTCTTGAGCTTTTTCTTTTGGATAAAACAGAAACCAATATTATTAATTGACTAGTCACTACTGATTTTTTTTTTTTTTTGTGAACATTCTTGAAAATTGATTTTGTTAGATTTTTAAAATGCTACAAAAAATGAGTTCATTAAAAGTAGGTGTGGCACTCAATTTGCACACCTGTTCTGTTAGGTTATGACTAGTAATTCATACATCTGATATAGTATTAAATGATTCAATCATTTCGAAAATTTTCTTTTTCCGAACTAGATCTCTAGACCATTTTGCCATTTCTCTGGCTCCATAATGATAATAGTACTATTTCTCATGGCCACTAAGGTCAACTGCTTATCACATCCATGCTTCCATTTCTTGTTTCTTTCCACAAGATAAAAAACTCTTCACCAATTCTTAGTTCCCCATCATCAATACTTTTGTACAGTTGTTAACTAAATATTTCAAGCTAAAACTTGGCATCCAAATTGGTGGAAGGTGGGTGCAAGGAAGGGGGTGGTGGGATCTGTATTTTTATGTGGAGGGAGATATTGGGCCTCTCTAGAGTTATAGTTGGGAAAAAGAGAGAAATCTTTCCAATATTTTTTAGTCAATCCCGTATGGAAATTCTGCAATCCTTCCCATCTATGAACGGTGGATGATCCAAGAAAATCTCCTTGTTGCTCAAACTCAAGTGGCGTTTGACAAACGCGTCTTAGATTTCTTGGCTCTTTTTGAGCACGTGGCCTACCGGTGTCAAATGTGATGTACCGAATTTTAACAATTTCACCCCCTTTTCTCCTCTTATATAAACCTCTTCTTGCGTCTTCATAAATGCATCCCATCCCAGAACAACTCCTTCAATTTTCTAGTCTCTAAGTCAGGCCAATTCTAGTCTACTTCTGAGACTTTTAGTACAATCCCACTTCATTGTTTCTGACTCTTGGGAAGTGCATCAGCACTCCTCTCTCAGTAGTTAAAACTACTGAAAAATACAGTTCGAAAGTGGTCCTTAGTTACAAGACAGATCCAGTCAGCTTATTTTGTGCAAGAAATTAATACAGAGCAAAAATTTTTGCCTTTCTTTGTTGTTTCATCCCTCAATTTACTTCAAAACTCATTTGGTTTTCAGTTTCTTGAACACAAAAGATGGTGGAAGGCACAGCCTCAAAGCAAGGTCCTCAGAACCACCATCAAGTCTTTGATATCTCCGTCAATGTGCCACCACAAGGTGGCTCCAAGTGCTTTGATGATGATGGCAAGCTAAAAAGAACTGGTACTTTCCCCAAATCAGTGATTTTTTTGGTGTAGGTTAGTGTGTGAATTATGTGTAACTTGTTGCTGACAATTTTGTTCTTTCTCCTTTGGCTATTATTAGGGACTGTTTGGACTGCAAGTGCTCACATAATAACAGCTGTGATTGGTTCTGGAGTTCTGTCTTTGGCTTGGGCAACTGCGCAGCTGGGATGGATTGCTGGTCCTGTTGTGATGATGTTGTTCGCCTTCGTGACATACTATACCTCTGTTCTTCTCTCTGCCTGTTATCGGTCAGGGGATCCTGTTACTGGCAAAAGAAACTACACCTACATGGATGCAGTCAGAGCAAATCTTGGTAATCAACTTTTCTTTTTGTTTCTTTTGTTTGCTGCTGATTCAAGGCATTTGAATGTTCCAACTTTTTGTCTTGCAGAAGTTGTTAGACCAATCTTTACCTTGTTTCATTTCATATTTCAGGTGGGTTCCAGGTAAAAGTTTGTGGGGCAATTCAGTATCTGAATCTTTTTGGAGTTGCCATAGGTTACACGATTGCATCTGCTATTAGCATGACGTGAGTTCGAATCAAATTTCGGTTTTTGTTAGTTCTAATTTTTCCTTTTTATATATGTTAACGAATTGATTTTTGATAACAGGGCTATCAAAAAATCTAACTGCTTTCATTCAAGTGGAGACGAAGATCCTTGCAAAGTATCAAGCACACCTTACATGATCATTTTTGGGGTTGTGGAAATCCTGTTTTCCCAGATTCCAGATTTTGATCAGATATGGTGGCTTTCAATTGTTGCTGCAGTAATGTCCTTCACCTACTCAACAATTGGTCTTGGTCTTGGAATTGGCAAAGTTGCAGGTAAATAAAGTGCAAAGAATCTTGCTTTATACTATGCTATTTATTTATTGACTAAATATGGAATTGGGCTCTAACAATAACTATTAAAGCACTTACCCATATCTCTGTTTAATCTTTGCAGAAACTGGCAAAATCAGGGGAAGCCTCACAGGAATAAGCATTGGAACTGTTACTCAAACTGATAAGATATGGAGAAGCTTCCAAGCACTTGGAGCAATTGCTTTTGCCTACTCTTACTCCCTCATCCTCATTGAAATTCAGGTAATTTTTCATTCCCAAGTCATCATCCCCATTGGAACTAATTTTCCTTCTTGCTTTTTCCCCTTTTCTTGGCTCAATCTTAAAGAAGTGAGTAAAAAACTTGGTGTGTATTTATTGCAGGATACAATCAAAGCCCCACCATCAGAATACAAAACAATGAAGAAGGCTACTCTAACAAGTGTGGCAGTTACCACGATTTTCTACATGTCATGTGGCTGCTTTGGCTATGCTGCTTTTGGAGACCTTGCTCCTGGCAATCTTTTAACTGGATTTGGCTTCTACAACCCATACTGGCTTATTGATATTGCAAATGTTGCAATTGTTGTCCATCTAGTTGGTGCATACCAGGTCTACTGCCAACCCCTTTTCGCCTTCATCGAGAAAACTGCCACAAACTGGTTCCCAGAAAGCAAATTCATCACCATGGCAATTGAAATCCCAATTCCTGGGTTCAAGCCATACAAACTCAACCTTTTCAGGTTGGTTTGGCGATCAATTTTTGTCGTTATCACCACAGTCATTTCCATGCTCATGCCGTTCTTCAATGATGTGGTTGGAATTCTTGGAGCCTTTGGATTTTGGCCCCTCACAGTTTACTTCCCTGTAGAAATGTACATAGTTCAAAAGAAGATACCAAAGTGGAGCACCAGATGGCTCTGCCTACAAATCCTCAGCTTGGCTTGCTTAATCATTTCTGTGGCTGCTGCAGCTGGTTCATTTGCTGGAGTTGTTAGTGATCTCAAAGCTTACAAGCCCTTCAAGACTAGTTACTGATTCGGTTCAGTTTCACCAACATCAAGATTAGTTCGAATTTCTGAAATTGATGAGGAAGAAGTGAAGATTAGGATTTCAATTCTTATTGATGTCCATAACAATAATCATAAAGGGGTGTGGACTATGGATAATCCCTCTAATGCTACCCTCTGTAGTTTATTCCTTACGGTTCCCCGAAATGGTGGGTCCAATGTATGTATGTATTTGGAAGTCAAAATATGAGTAATCTTTCATGTCCCATCTATGTAACTTTTACCTGTTTCCATTTGAATACAAATTCAATCAAAGTCTTCAAGCCATTTCTTTCTCCTTTTATAGCAATTTTACAACTCTGCAAGGAAAGTGCCTAAATGCAAGAGAAGTTCAAAATATACTCCAACTCTTGAAATGAAGTGAACAACAATAGACTTGATCTGGTCAAATTCTTAACTAGTAGCACACTGCTAAGGGCGTGTTTGATCAAAATTGAAGTCCAAAATTTGAAATTTAAAATCAGAATCCATTAAGTAATTGAATTATTAAGTATTAAATCTAATATATTTGAATGTATATCACATTAAGTGATAAGTGAATAACTTATGACTTAATTTAGTGTCATTTAATTAATTCAGATGTTCTATTTTTTGTTGTCAAATACATATGAACGTATTAATATTTGAATTCATTAAATTTAAATATTGAATTGAATTATCAAACGGATAGACCATTATCTTGACTGTCAAAATCCATGTTTTGACCAAAAAGAAAAGAGGATGCTCATTAATTAGATCTTGTCAATATCTCCATCTTCTTGTAAAAGAAATCACAAACTGAAAATCAAGAAATGATTCTGTTTCATTTGTCGTTTACTCGCCTGTGATAAGTCCATTATTGGCCTCTACCTATTTAAAGAATATACAACCACTTATGACTTAACAACTCCCTCCACTCGTACAGGACCAAAACACAATTCCAGCCACAGGCAGAGACATATACTGCCACTAAGAAATTCCAGTTTCTAGGTATTTAATCCTCCAGCCAGCAAGCTCAGGATTTAGATATTGAAAAAAAAAAAAATGTTCGAGTGTAGGTCCGTCTGAATTGCTCTTTTTTAAAATGTTTATAAAAATATATCATAGAAATTTGAGGTATGTAATATTTAAAAAAAAGAGTGATGCCTTGACGTTTTGCTGAGACAGCCAAACTCTGTATCTTGTAAAGTAGCTTGCAATTTTCAACTAACTGGGCACTCTAAAAGGCTAACACTAGAAATAAATTTTGTCCAAGCAATCGAAAACATATTGGATAAAATTCCAACTCCTTTTCCTGTTTTTAAGGTAATGATATTACACCCTATAGGGTTATTTACCCGGTTGTATTACATACTTTGGCTACTGTATCAAAGAAGGTTCAAGAAGCTAAAAACGGTATGTGATTATCATTATCCTATATCGTACTTTTCTTTTTTCTTCATTTTTTTTTTTGGTAATCAAAGGTTGTTTTGGACGGAATCGAGGCACATAAAATTGTATTAGGTGATATTTGGTGCGGTTATTGAATTTGATTCATGTTATTGTACACACTAAAATCTATTTAGTTTTATGTTCGGATTTTTTTATATTGGTCCAAAGTGTAAATTTTACTTGTGTACATTTTTTTTTGAAAATTTTTACTTTTTTTTTAGTGTAAATAAGAGATTTTGAATTCAAAACCTCTTATTTATACTCCCTACTCCCTACAGCCAATCCATCCCTCCTTTCCCTTTCTCCAGGGCAAGAATTTTACTTGTATACATTAAAAGTTGTAAGAAGTACACCAATTTATGTAAGTGTACTATATTATAAGAAGTACAGCAATTGAGCACAATCGATTGCATGACTATTTCAACTCTCTCATTTTCGTTTTAGACGTACCAGATTTGCTGTTTCTGTGGGGCGGGATGCGGTTTTCAATCCATGGGTAATAGAAAACAAAGGAAAATAAATTGGTGAAAATTTCCCTCGCCCCTAGCAAAACTCCTTGTATCATGTCTTACATACTGTCATACTTGATTGACCAAGATATAGTCAACATATCATGTCTCATGCTCTGGTTCCAATTTGTGATGCCAGATAATTTCAATCAGCATAAAGCTAGATGTGACTAAGCAAGAATGTAGTCAGTAACATGAATAGCAAATCTTTGATGCCTAGTGATGAAATTGATAATTATAACTTCGTATCTTCTCATGCACCATCGAAAGTGCTCTTTTCTCAAAGCCACTGGTGGAAAAGAAAAGGACAACATGAACTATCCAGCCCATCAGAATTGATTTTTTGGAATCTTGGCATTTGAGTGTGGGCAGGGATGAACACCTAGGTACAATTGAGGAGATCTTTTTGTAAGGATGCTACGAGTTGTCCAACACTTTGAGCAGCAAAGTCTTGCAAGACTGAGGCATGGAACGGCCGAAATTCACCTGCGTAACATGTGTAATAGTATTGGTTGCCCCACCACGATTCCAAGGATTGATGGAGGAGTAGTACAACCTTAGAGGTGGAGATCCATGACCAACCCTAACGTGTTAGGCATCATTTTGCATGGAAGGGGATGCATTTCGTTGAGAAGTATCTCCTGGAAAATAGTTGTTTCCTGCAAATGGTGTGCCCACCACGTGGTGCTCAACTTTACACTTACTTTCTATTCATGGAAAGGATTAGTGTACCAGAAAGTTACCTATTGGCCACTTCCAGGAAAAGAAAATATTGTGGTAAAGTTGGCATGTTAGCCTCTCTCTTTTTTTTTTTTTCGTTGGTAAATTTAAAGTTTGGATGGGTTCGAATCCGGTCAACACCACAGGTGAGGGTAGGTCTCAGGAACCATAAGTCGGTTATAGAGGTACTCATAGATCACCCAACAATATAATCCTCACATCGTCAGTGGGATTCGGTGGGAGTTGAATATACGACCTTTTGTGAGAAAGTGATCCGTCTTTATCAACTGAACCAACTTGTGTTGGTGCATGTTAGCCTCTTTTCATTAGGTTTCACATATACTATCTCGAAACAAGAGTCATGAAACATTCAAACAATCTTTAGACTTCTAAACAGGTAAAATTAAGGTTGGAGAACATTATTTTGTAGGACGGTTTCAAAATAAAAGGACTTTTATCATATGTCATGTTATATACGGTTATTTGTTTTTTCAATTGGTGTGACTCTTATAACTCTTCATTTGGTAGTTGACTTCGATGATGATGTGTTTCTTTATTGTCCCAACATAGCTACAGAGACACATAACAACAAAAAAGGTTCAGATATCAGAAAACACTCCCAAAAAATTTAGTCTGACAAGTCCTACAAACGTTGAGTGCTAAAGGCTTTGACTTTGTTGGTGCAAAAGATTGTCAAGTAAAGACTTTATTTAATCCCAAAAGTTAATTTACATAGCCATTTTTGCACACTAATAGTAGGGGACGAATTAAACTTTAATGATAGCAGTATTTGTGACGTGCTATAAAGCCATGTTTCTCATATTTATCCAATAATTATGTTAAGGTTATGTTATTTCAGTGTAAGAATTTCATTACACAAGCATGATTAGATGCATGCTCCATCATCATTATTTTAAAACCTATCTTTTGCATATGTGGTATGCATTTAAATCTGTTGGTGCAAAAAAAAATTTAAACTGACAATACATAAAAACTTAATCCATTGTGACATGGTAATTTTGAGGTATGATTCTATTCAATTCTCAGAGCAACTATGCTATTCAATTAACAGTCCAAAGCAATGGATTTGGGATTGCATTGATGAGATATATCGAAGGATAAAAATTTTAATAAGCGATAAAAGCTTGTATGGTTAGCATCATATATTCTCTTAGTTTCTACATTGAATTGCATTAATAAAATACCCATACGGTGTAATTGATACGTGCAATTGCAAAGGATTCAGATCCTCTTTTTCTGCAAACAAGTCTTAATTTTGTGTGATCTATTCAGCAATTTGATAATGAAATATGCTTTGTATCAAAAAAAAAAAGAAAAATCAACACTCAAAGAGTCAAATATAGGGCTAAAATTGATCCATTTCGGGTACACATGGTCACATCTCAATCCATACATATAAGATTAAGCACCAAGTTTGGCACAATGTGCATGTGTTGCACGAAAGATGATGTCTTTGTTTATTTGCCAAGTTATTCCAAGAATCTAATGTCCATTATCTAAATCGAGAGTCAAACAAAATTTTCGTTTTGGTTAAGGTTGGATAATATTTTTATCAAGAAAAGAAGCTCATTTGCTAAGAGGAACATTAAAGTGTCCAATGATTTCATTTCTCAGAAGTGATTATATGAAGAGACCATCTCATCTCACATCCACAAATAGTTAAGCTTACGAAAGGGTCATTACTGTAGTAGTTGTTTGGATAGATTTGTAGTAGTTATCCTAGTTTATTGGTTCATGTTTATCAGGTGTGATCTTTTTCTTTATTTGCCCTAATGCTTGCCATTTAGGATTACCATCTTATTACGGTTACAACTTGGTAATATTAAGAGCAAAAGTAGAGGTGTCAAAACAGGTAACTTGAATGGGTATAGGTAGGTCATAATTGGGTCAATCTATTTACACTCATTAAAATTATGTATTCATTTATATCTAATTACCCATTTATGACTTGTTTGAAAAACTACCTTTTTTTTTTAAAAAAAAATTCACATATTGTTTGATAAGAAATAACGATATGTTATTGTTATTAGATTGATAAAAAATTTAAATTTATCTCTTTAACACTCACTAAAATTTGAATTTAAATGTATAATTATTTTTAAATGGGAATGAATTGGTGAGTCGAGTCAACTCATTATCCACTAATTAAATGTGTTTAATTGTATACTCAATTAAATTCATTTAAAGTTAGTGGGGAGTTTCGGATGGATCAACATAATTGAATTATGATTGATATCAAAAGTGATAGAAAATGTATATTCAATAGCTGAAGATGCTTTTGCAGCATTGGTATTAAACTATAAAAGTCAAGTAGAAGGCAGTCCAGTAGATATGTAGGCCATCATATGCCCAAGGAAAAAGACTGCTCTCTTCATTCTTTTAGTATATAATCCACGTTTTGTTTCCAATAGGCTTTATTTTAAAATGATTTAACATTAAGAAGCGTAAAACGTAAACCAAAAGAAAAGGAAAAAGAAGAAACATTTGGAAAGGGATGGCACAGAACAGAAGAAACAAGAAAAAGAGAATAGTACTAGATCAATAGCTCTGCTATTTGAAGTAGATTTACTATTTTTAAAAAGAAAAGATCATAACTTCAGTAAAATTTGCACTAACAGCAAAAAATTATATCATCGAGCATACATAAATATTAAAAATCTGAGAATTAGATACTATAGATTTGAAAAACAAATAACGATTACACTATAAATTTTCAAAAATATTTCAGAAAAGATAAATACTTGTGACCCCAAGAATATATGTCTATGTTTCCAGTTGCCAAATCCATCATTAATTGCTTCAAGTCTAGAGATATTATAATGAGATCTGTCGAGTAGAAACCAGATCTAATAAAAGAAATTGAAAAAACTAGATAAAATTTCCACTAGAATTACTTTTTGTTCAAAGATAATAAGAAAGTCAAGAAAGAGTAAATCGAAATAAAATTCGTTAAATTTTGTTTTCTAAAATCCACTTCTCTCATTCCATTTCTTATCCCACTTTTCATCCTGCATCACAGTGAAATCAATATTTATAATGAAGTTAAGCTCACAAAACCAAAAAAAAAAAAAGGAAATTGAGGGTTAATTATATTTCTTAATTCCGTTAATTTATGTACTACTACCTTTAATTGAGGCCAATGGTCAATCAACATAGTGTATCCTTGGTGATTTTAGTTAAGTGGTATTTACATGTACGTCTTCGACTGCCTTTTTTTTTTGGTACCTGAAAGAAACAATGAAATGCCCAAAAATCACTTTCAGCTTTTGTCATTCATCTAAAAAGGGATCCAACCTTTTTTTTTTTTTTTTCTCTTTTACAATTAGTTGTGCTAAACTTTGTGAATATTTGCTCATTAGAAAAAAAAAAAAAAAAGAAAAAGCAAAACTTCTTATTGGAATACTAAAGGAATATAGAAATATTTGATAACTAAGTAATATCCTAGTCTTAATTAATAGTAATATTGACCTCATGATGAGTGAGTTGTATTGTTCCTAATCATTATTAGTGGGGCATAACTGAAGGAATGAAATGATACATTTGTGATGTTTAAGTGGATGTTTAAGTGGGCTAAGTATAATTTGTCCTCATGGCGATTATGAAATTAACTAAGGTGGAGAGTGGGGAGAAAAGCTCCACCAAGATTTAAAGATTCAACAATTATTTCATTGAGATTTGAAAAGTAAGATATATTTTAAAAAATCAAGAAATTAAAGTAGTTTGTAGCCACATATCTTGTCCCAAATTCCAATATCACTCCCCAAACTCATTTATAACACGTAAAATTGTCTCCCTAATTGATTGATTCTCAGTTCTGGTCCTGTCCGATGTAGAAAACAATTCGGCTAATCAGGTCGACATCGAACATATAAACGAAGTTTTAATAATATTTTCTGATGAAGGAAAGATTGGTAAAAGAAGAAAATAATCTAATCAACAAAGTAGACTATGAAAGTCCCTAATTGATTACATTTTTCAGTTAAGTGTTTTGAATGATGGCAAGAGTTAAATTTTGCAAAAAAAGGTTTTGACTGTAGTAGTTCATTGGATGGCAGCTTTCGTTAATTTTATACCAACTTGTGCTTCTAAGTTCTATACGTGCAATCTTTTCCTAGATTATGCATTTAAGCTCTAACCAAGGCCTGTGTTGCATTACAATCTTATTGCACTTAAAAGGAAGGATGTTTCACTAAAAAAAAAAAAAACTAAGAATGTTTCTAAATCGTGTCCAATAAGGAGTTACTAGTATAATTAATTCTAATAATCGGGGGAAGGTTGGGTTGGGTGGTGAGAGAAGAAGAATTGTGAGTAGGTGGTTTTGGAATAAAAAATTCAAATGACCTAAGGTACCATTTAAATTCACACACTTACATTAATTCTTTTCTTGAGTTTAGACACTTTTCTGATTTAATTTTATAAAAAGTAATTAATAACATCCGTCCCATTCAGTATCTATTGGTCATCCCTTTTTTTTTTTTTTTATAAATAACAAAGAACATTTTATTACTAAATTTGTTGAAAATCGTCCAACATGAATTGCTCGGTAAGAATAAAAGAGGAGTTTCGTAGAGATTCAATGAAGTCAAATATTTTAGCAAAGTGCGCTAAAATGAGTCTTATAAGGAATAGTTAAAGTGATGAAAGAATTGATTTAAAGGTCGAAATGGGACCAGTTTAAAGATCATTCAGTACATAAGCCTACATATCATAGTAGTTCTAATGGGAATGCACTACAGAACTGCTTTTTATTCCCATCAAGATGAAATTTTTATAAGGATAACTTTTTTATACACTGTCAGTGTATAAATTTTCATACACTAGCAGGTTTGGATTATATCACATAATACAAATTTAAATTTGAAATTTAAATCATGCACATGTGGCATGCATCCAAAGCTGCTAGTATAAAAAAAAAACACTACACTGACAGTGTATAAAAAGTTAATCCAACAATTTGTTTACAATGACGTAACTTTGAGAAAAAAGTGACCAAGTATACATGCATGGAAGATAAATAAAAGAAATATTTGGAAAAAGAGAAGAGGGATATCAGAAGAAAAAACAAAACAAAAAAATAACTTTTTTTAAATCGGAAAATTAACTTTTGATGATCATTTCAAAGTTCAAACCCTACTAAAATTCATAGTGACCAAGGACCAAGGTGGTAATTAGGAGTTCACAAAAGCAAACTCATCTCCTTTTTTCACTTATTTCTACTAAGCCCCATTTCTCTTGACTCTTTTATTTTTCCTTTATTATCTTATTAGTCATCACTTAGCAAGATACAGTTAAACCCTTTTGTGAAATTGTGTAGAATTTATACTCCCCCCTATGCCTAGAAAAAAGCAGCCCAGGAAGATGATAGAGAAGTTGCTTTTAATGTACATCTAACTTCCACGCCTAGTTCAACGTGGGGTAAAAAATCTGCATGAAATGCATTTTTGTTTATATACATTAATATTTGACAACAAATCAGAGTTTTATGTATTTGCACCCAAAATCTTATAATGTATACATTTAACTATTATAACCACACTTAGGCCCCATTTGATAATCCAATTTAGCACCTAAACTTAATGGATTCAAATATTAACATATTCAGATGCGTTTGATAACCGAAAATAGAACATCTGAATTAATTAAGTGGCAACGAATTCTCTAGGCAAAACTTGTTCTCAAAATTAAGTGATAGGCTATTCACTTATCACTTAATGTGATATACATTCAAATGTATTAGATTTAGTATTTGACAATTCAATCACTTAATAGATTCAGGTTTTAGATTTTAGATTTCAGTTTTATCAGATGCACCCCTGTTTGATAATCCAATTTAGCACTTAAACTTAATGGATTCAGATATCAAAATGTTTATATGCGTTGGACAATCAAAAATAGAACATCTGAATTAATTAAATGCCACTGAATTTTTTAGACAAAACTTGATCTCAAAAATAAATGATAAGTTATTCACCGATAATTGAATGTGATATACATTCAATTATATTAGATCTAGTATTTAACAATTCAATCATTTAATGAATTCAAATTTCAGATTTCAAATTTCAGACTTCAATTTTATCAAACGCATCCTTAAGAGTGCTTGACTCGAGCTCAAGCTAAGGTTAAGAAAATTCGAGCTCAACGAGCTCAAATATACTATTGAAAATTGATAATACTTGAGCTCAACTCATCTTGATTACCCAAAATTGCAATCTTCTTTGATTTATGGGATTGACATGGATGCCGTTTATGAAAGCCTAATTGAGAAATTATTGCAACAAATATGTAACACAGTAAAGAATAAACTCTATACTTAATGTGATAAATAATTAATGGTGATAAGAATGTAGCCAATTTGAACCAAATATCGGATCCACTTCTTGTGGTGTGCCCTAAGGGCACCAAACATAAAGCTCTTTTTGCAAAAGCTGGTCCTATTCTATGCCCACAGGGCGACTTAAATTGTTAATAAGTGCAATTATTCGTTTTGACCCTTTATGAGAATAACCCCAACAAAGATAAAAAGTAAAATGAAATAAAAGAGTAAAATCTGGTCCAGTCTTTTAACTTAAATAACTAATAATTTTGCCGAAAAGGGAAACAAGATTAAATTGGCTTTTCTAACTAAGATGTGACATCGTTATAAGAAAATCTGCAATTTGCTCAATTGCTCCACGAGTTCTTTCTTCTCATTCTTTATTAAATTTTAGTACATTAAGATTAGATTCTTGATGTCCTATCCCATAAAGTAGTGATTGGAAAAAAAAATGCGTAAGTAGACTGATAAGAATACCTAAAAGGCAGAGAAGTTCCCTGTTCGTCACTTTTTGCCTGCAGTCTTGCTCACTTCCAGGACACTGAAAATAACCCCCACTCAATTCCTTACCGTAAATTGGTAGGTTGAATATGAAACTCCACCTACCCGAAGCTTCAGAGATGTTCTATATCTTCCTTCTGTTTTTGGATTCCCATATAATTTTATGAACACATATACACTGTAATGGTTGATACATCACTGTGCTTCATCCATTATCCTTCTGCACAAATAGCATGAACAATTTTTTTTTTAATAATTATAAAGAGCATGAACAATTGTTCCTAGCAAGTTGCTGGATTTTGTTAAAAGGAAAAAAAAAAGTTAGGGTTTTAAATTTCTTAATTCAAGTTTGCTACAGTTGCTAACAAGTGATTCTATACTGGTCTAAATGAATTATCAGTCCAAAATACAAATAAACTACTGTAACGATATTCACACACCCCTTTTAACATGTTACGCATTCTTACTATATATTGCCTACCACACATACTTGCCGTTCGCATAAAAAGAATTCATAGGGTATATTAATAAAGGATAAAGCATGTTTATACTGACGGTATATAAATAAGTAGGGTTAAACGTATGATAACTAATCATAAATTAAGTTTGAACATTATGTTTTGTGTACATTACGCATCCAATTTCGCTCGTATATAGCATCGGCGTTAGTGTGTATAAACTTTATCCATACTGTAAATTGGAAATAATATATGCTAAGAATAAAAAAAAATAGTGTATGAAAATCAGTACCCCGAATCTATTCCGAGATACTCGTGGACAAAAGTTCACAAAAGAAGATGAAGAAAAGAGCACAGTTGGACGTTTTTGACATAAAAAGAATGGCGGCAGCCGCCTTACAGCTGGCCGTCTTCGATATGAAAGGAACGGCGGCAGCTGCCATCCCATGGTGGAAGCTTTTTGCGCATGTAGAAAAATACAATGAACCTAACTTGTAGGCTGTAGCCCACCACCGTCACCAGCTGTGGGTTGGTGTAAACCAGAAAGAACTTCCTGGAAAGTTCCTTACGGCTCAAATTGGGCAGAAATCCATCCACTCAAAAAGTGTACAAATAAAAAAACTTGTTAATCATGCTAATGGAATATGAAAGAATCTCCACCATTTTTTTTTTCTTTTTTTGTCAAAAGTCAAAAGAATCTCCAACATTCGAGGGTTAGAAAGGTTGTTCTTGATGTCGCACTGCCGGAGTAAGTAAACTTCAGAAAAGCTCCTCCATTAAATAGAATAGTTTCAAAGTTTTAATAAATAGGTTTTTCTAACTGGCGCTGCACGTCAGTTTGTTACCTTTAATTTACCCTTAATTTGTCAACAAAGTTTTTGGTCAATGGGTGTCTAGTGAACACCCACGTTAAGAGAGAACTTGAGTGGATATTTTAGCATACATGAAGTTAATTTAAATTAGTATCTAAATTCAAAGAGCGGTAAATGTGAATGTGTCAATTCACATGATGGGTTATAACTAAGGTGTGTTCACAACTTAACACCCTAAAAAAAAGAAGAAGAAGAAAATCCTCCATTATTATTATTATTATTATTTTGAAATTCTTGCTCTTTCTCCATTTTTTGATTTGAAATGGTTACTTTACAAGGCAGGCATCATTAGACAAATCCTTAGAAATCTAAGAAATCATATTCATTCCTTCCATAAAGGTATCACAATAGAAAAGAGATGAAAAGACTGATTAGTCAACTCGCATGTAAGTGTTATGCATCCACTAATCAGCTAAAGCTAGCAATGCAAGGGCCATTAATGGTGAAACTTTTGACTACTAGCTGTAATAATTGGGTGGCGAAGAAATCTCTTTCAAACTAACATATTTTTCTATAACAAATAAAAATTCGCAGCCATTAGCTATGTAAAATAATTTTTTTGGAGAATAAAAATTTACAGCTAATACTTTTTTTTTTTTTAAAATTAGGAGAGGAGTGAAATTTAAGAAGTGGAGATAAGAAAGAGAGTAATTGAATTCAAAATATTTAATTCTTAGACTTTCAACCCTAAACCCTAGACCTGCAGCTTGTACTTGACTATGAGTTACCTATGTAAAGTTCAAAAGAGGACCTATTAGATACTCGGAATTGCTCTTAAAGCAGTAAATAACACGTGTGCTAGCTAGGTCAGAAACTGAGCTCCCGAGAAATGTTAATATCAACTTGGAAAATGGAAATTTGTCGTAAAATAATATCTACTAGCCATAAAGAAGGGTTTGTATAAGGCAAGGTACTGGTTTACAAGGAAATTAACACAAACCAGAAAAGAATGGACAAATTCAACTAAAGAAACTTCACTTTGGAGTGATCCAACAGTAAACAGAATATTATTAAATCGAAGTAATAAACTTAAGAATCCTTCTCTAACAAATATTGAAGGGTGAACTACGAGATCTTCACACCAAGGAGCTCATCTCGTATGAGTTTGAAGAGGACGGACGATTGATATAGTTCCTCAGAAATATACTTCTTCCACGCTTCCTCTTACCCAATGTGGGACCTTTGTGATATATAGAAGAACCATAAATAGATGAAGATTGAGTATGCAGTTTAATCAACTAAGCGAAAGGTAAAGACTTGATTTACATTTTCCAAAAAATAAATGGAGAAAGGATAAGCAGTTGAACCATTTACAGATTCAAGAAATTACAATGATTAAACATGAAAAGAATCGAAATGTATTAAACAGAAAAAGAAGAGAAAAGTACAGCACACACAATAATGCATGATGCCATGATGAAGAGAATTCATGCGAAACAGCAAGACCAATATTCTTAAATATCTAGTTGAACCATTAGGTTCTTAACCACAACAAGAAACTTCAAATTTAGATGGATCCTGTTTTAGTGGGCATATATTTGTAACATGAATTAGCTCCGGAATATGATTCTTTAAATTAGTCTGATTACGTCTTCGTGTGGTATTCAACAATAACATCAATGGAATATATATAACTCCAACAACCAAAGTAAGCAAACTTCCATAAACTAAGGGGTGTTTGGTAAATGGATTTCATGCTAAAGAGTGGGTTTGAAAATTGATTATAGTGATACCTTTATTTTGGTTTCCTTATAACTATATAAGAAGGAGTTTGGGGTTGAAGTGGTGGCTTTATTTTCTTCTGCCTATATAAGGCTAGCATAGTCTTTTCATTGGCTACAGTGAGGCATTTGTTGCCTGCAATACAATGAAGTCTATTTTATTATATGTTGAATAGACTATACTACCCTTAGAAAACAAAAATTAACACTAGTGAGGTGGGGTTCCTGCAGCACGGCTGTGTAAACAAAAAACCCCAAAGAAAAGACCAAAGCAAAGTGAATCGAAAAGCACAGCCAACGACCGTTTCATTAACCCTTTTTATTCCATCAGTACAACTCTCTCTTTAATTCCGTTGATTGAGTAGCGTAATCGCTTCACTTCCCTGAGATTTGTGAGGATGTTGCAACCGCCACCCCTTCTCCTTTCGTTACGACATTTCATTCGATTCATTGGCTGCACTTATAGTTTTTCCTTGGAGAGAAGCATTGAGTTTGGGCATGTTTTGGCGTTGGTATGACCTGCAACTGGAACTGAGGTGAGGAATTTTTCCCGATTCCACCCCCCTAATTTTTCAATTGTGAATATAATTTGCTGCAATTTGTTCTTGGATTGTTGCTGAATATTCTAGGGTTGGAGAGGATTATATTTGTTGCCACAATTGTCATTGTTGAATGTTTCATAGCAAATTGGTGGCCCCTATTAAAGCCGGTGATTCAATTGCCAAGAACCCAATGAATTAAATCCATAATGATGTACGATATAACATAAGTAGAAAAGAAGAGTGATGGCTTTAGGTGATTTTCTTGCAATTAAAATTAATATCGCGGAATGACTTCCTCATCAGGTTCTAGCTACTGAAGTATTAGGAACCAGTAGCCGGTAATGCCGTCATTGGGTTGATTACCAGTAGCCGGAACCCATGAGTTGCTCTCTGTCCTATCATGTTATTTTGACCTTCGGAATAACCAAATTTTGACCTTCATTGTCAATGTGCTTTGTAATTTAGCTTTTCATGTTTGGTTCATGTTTGTTGATTACTGTAGAATTGAGCACTGGTCTATTAAGTATGAGTTTTAAAGCTGTAAATGGTGATTGCCTGTGCATTTCATTGGTTGAGAGTCTTTGAAGATCTCATTTTTTCAGAAATGGCATGAATGGATAGATTGGGAATGAATAAGAAACATGCCCAACTGAAAGAAATTATATAAACATTCAATAATCCGTCAAGTTCACTGGAGATATATTCACCGAAAATGTGCAAATTTAAGTCTCAAGTGTAATGGCTATTGTGCTATACCTATTGATGCCTTACTGAGTTTGGCTTAAAATTATTTGTTCCAGGTTGCTAATGAGTGAAACTCATCGAGAAAAAGAAAAGGAAACAATAATGTCCTGCCTTTGATCTTGTACTGATCTCTTAGTTGCATGAGCACATTTTGAGGAACATAAAATGTTTGGGACTTGAATTCTTCATTTTTATATTATATCCTTGTTGGCTTTTGGAACATTGCAATTTATCTAGATTTTTTGTGCTTCACCATATTCAATATCTCGCATTGTTCTCCATTACTGAAGTTATATCCCCGAGGAGACTCTTTGAGAATATTTTCATGAATTATTTTTGCTTTCAAGTTACTTTTGTCATCCACACTGCATGTTCATGACTTGGCAGTTCGGGCTTTTGAAGTAACTTGAAAACAAGCACAGATATGCGGATTCAGAAGGTCTCTGCAGTGTGGCAACAAGTACTTGAAATGACTTGTTACTCAATACCAAATATTTACAAACCAGGATATATGATTAAGTCATGTATCTTCATACCTTCCTAGGATTTAATCTCTTTCTAATTGGTACACGAAAATATTAATCTAGAAAAGCAAACCAGGACCGCAATGACTTGGAGCTCGTGATTTCTAGCCTCTGCAAGTACTATTTAAATTCTTTAATCAACAAAAGAATTTGTTTGTTTACTAACTTCATTTGCTTTTGGTCCAATATGCTAAATCAAGTTCAATTGAGTTCTTTTTTTTGGTTCTAATTATTTATTAGAATGCATGGCTTCTGAATTCAATATACAAAGTTAGAAATGGAGTGACTGAGAGCAAGAGCTTATTACCTTCTAAAGCAAGAGAGTGATATTTTGTGGCCCTAAATATTGGAAAAATTACACAAGAATATGAAAACCAAAAAATCAGCACCTTTCCTCCTGATCAACGGCGAAAACTGATGACCTTTTCTTCTTATTTTCCGACGTGGTTCAGTGACTGCATACATACCTTATTAACCAAATTATTTACTGTACTCAAAACATAAGATAATTCATGTTACACAATTAAGTGCTAATTTAGTACTCACAGTTTGCCATTTGCAGTCCAGTTTTCAAGGGAAATGGCATATCAAAGTTTCTTACTGATCACAGACAAATAATTAAGTGTTTTGGTTTTTTGTTAGAGTATGATTTTTGGGTTGACTTGAAAAGACCAATTTACCCTAATACGATAAAGAAAACCGAAAAGAAGAAAAGAAATTCATTGCTGAATGACACATAACACTTAATCAATACAGTTTCAATTAGCCGATTCGTATTCCCCACGTCATTGCTTCTTCTTGATAGTTACAGTTTGAGTTATAGTTCTTTAGGAGTTGAGGAAGGAGACATTCTGAGTTAAGAGGAAGAGACATTCTTTTTAGAAGCCGGCAAAACAGTCACCAAAAGGAAAGACTCGAAAGCGCTAAAAAGCAACAAGAAGTGGCACTTACCTTTGTTTTGTATTCTTATTAAGGGGATTAGGATATTCTTTCGGAGCTAACACCGTTCGTAAAGAGAGTATGAAATTAAGATGCTAAGCCGTCTACTATAAACAAAGCTTCGTTAAGCCTACTACATGAAACTTCATTAAGTATACCTTAGTTGTTTAGTTTATTGTTGAATTTGCAACCTACAAATTAAGAAAATATTTTGCCTTTTAATCAAAAAATGCAATCTTTATATTATTAGTTTTTCTGTGAATTTTGTCTTTTGATCTATTATACTTTTACTTGTTGATCTAAATTTAACTTAGGTATCTACTCTAAACAAATTTTAGGAACAAATTCTGGCTCTGATGCATGTATATATATTGCAGTATTTTACATTTCTTTAGCATTAGTTAAAATTAGGAGGAGTTTTTTTTTTTTTTGCTTGGTTAGTTTTCTAATTCAATGTCAAATGCTTGGAAAGCTGATTATATTTGGTTATTTGGATTTGATTGATTTGACAAATAGGTTGAAAGTGTCAACAAAGCCTACGCTTGCCGGATATTTGCTTAATAAGGTATGTATGACTACACTTTTCTGCAAAATTCACTTAGATAATGAATCTATGTTATTGTGATAATTTGGTATTATTTAGTTTTAAATCAAATAATTATATAATTTTTATGATAACTGTCGTTAGTACCTTTCTATTGATTGTATGCTAGGTGTTTCTTCTTGGTAATTTGTTCACTTCTATGCATAATTGTTGGTGTGTGTACTTGTGCAATAGACTTAGGAAATACAAAAAATTGTATTTGCTATATTTATAGATTTTAGTTATGATTGATAGACACAATGAGTTCGTCAAACTCTATTGAGAAATTGACTGCTCAAAAATGACGACGCAACGAAAAGGCCAAACAAAAGTATGCTTCTTTGTCTGCCAAGCAAAAAGAGGTGTTACTAGAAAAGCGCCGTCAAGCTTATATTAAGAGAAAGCAAAGGGAGAATGAAGCTAAAGTTAATGATTTAGGAAAACAGCAAGCTGAAGGTATTAAAATAAATTTATAGTCATATCTGATGAAAGTTCATTTCAAAAACAAATGGTGTAAGCATACTAAAGTTATCATTTTTATAGTTATATGCTCAGATAATGAGCATGGGAGTAGAAGCCATCTACCCAAAAAGTCGTTGACAATTCAGGAGCCTGATTCTGAATTACAAGCTCAACACACCACAGGTTTTCAATATCTTGCTCTTATTAAACTAAGATATTAAAACATTATCTGAAACTACATCTTAATAAAATTTTAGAATCATTGATATCTTTTGATGAACATATAGGGTCATCATCAAGAACCCGATGCCAAAATGCTTGTGATCATTCTATAGCAAATGGATCTTCAGGTTTATATGTTATTTCTTTGATCAAACACATTTGGTTGGATTTTTTTATTGACCAAAAGTTTGTCGATCTAATACTTGAAAATCTATTCAACGTAGATCAACCACCAATTTGCAGTGGTTGTTGCAGCTTACTTACCGAAGCAATAGAAGATATCTCAGGTTTCTTATACAAATTTATACTCGAATTGTTTTATAAGGAATAGCAATGGCCATAGCATATAGCTGTGAACCATTAGTAGCTATAAGGATGACATGACATCTAAAATTGTGTCATGTAGGAAGCTCAATTCAGCTATTTGTGAGTGATGCTATATCTCAGAACTGCAGAAGCGGTAGTAAAAATTCAGGTCAATATTTTTTGTGCATTCGCTAATTTTGAAGACATATAGTATGCAACTAAATCCCAAAACATCTACAATAGACATCAATTCTGATCTAAAACATAAATAATACAGTGAAAAAAACTGTTAACAAAGAAAAGCCAAAGATACCCAACCAACGCCTTCGGACTAAACAAGGTATTTATTACACAAATTATAACCTGTTATGGTAACATTCTATCATAAAGTGAAACTCAAATATGTTTACTAAAACTCAAGTATGTTTATAGGCAACCATATGACGAACGGGACAGAAGCTTTGGCTTCTATTAGTTTAGAAGCTGATAAATTACCAAATACACCGGATTGCAAATATTGTGGAGCGAAAAAATTCTATTCAGAAACTCCCAATTTTTGCTGTTCTGATGGAGAAGTGGTTCTACAGGAAAATAAGCTGCTAGATGTTCTCATAGAGCTGTTTACTGGAGATACGGAAGAAGCTATCTATTTCAGGACTTATGTTAGAACATACAATTGTATGTTCGCATTCACTTCATTTGGAGTAAATTATGATAAGTCACTGTGTAAAAGGAAAAATGGTATATATACTTTTAAAATCCAAGGTCAAACATACCATTTTATTAATCAATTAATACCACATGGAGGGTCAGGAATGTTTTTACAGCTTTATTTCCATGACACTGAGCATGAAGTTGAAAATCGTATGGCCTTTTCAACAAAATTAACTGAAAACATTGTTTTAAAACTCATGGAAGTAATGAAAAATAATCCCTATGCTTGCTTTTTCCATAGTCTAAGACATGTCCCGAATCTAGACTCATACCAGATAGTTCTAAAATCACATTGTGCAAATGACCAAAGAGTCTATAACAAGCCAACGGTGTCTCAAGTAGCAGCTCTATGGGTAGAAGGTGACACGTCACAAGAAGGATACTCTAGGCATATACAAGTGTACACAAAAGAGGGCCAAAGTCGTCGAGTACAATATTACTACAGCTGCTATGATCCTTTACAATACCCTCTTTTATTTCAATTCGGTGAAATGGGTTGGCAGCCTGGAATACAGAGATCTGGAACTGGTAATCCAAAAAACGTAAAAGATCAGCTAAAACTCGTCAACAGAGAGCTACATTAACGAGTTTCAAGTGTGCTGATCAAATATTTGAATCCGAAGAAGAAGGTTAGTTTTGTATACTTATTCATCCTTATTTAAAATATTACAATTATAAATCAAATCTAATTTAGCAAATTCTAATACACATATACCTACATGCATTTTTGAAACAGCTTTGAAAAAGTATGAAGACTCAAAGGAATTTGTTTTAATGAGGGAGTACTATGCTTATAGGTTCCAAATGAGACAAAAAAAATACACCAAGTATTGTAAATACTGCCCGTGTTTTTCAACAATATGTAGTTGACATGTATGTCAAGATTGAGACCCAAAGGCTAGACTTCTTTAGAAGCAGACAAAGGAAAATAAGAACAGAACAGCTTCAAGGTATTATGGACTCTGTAGGTGGGGGTCAATTCAAAGGGGCAAAAGTTGGTAAAAGAGTTATTTTGCCTGCTTCTTTTATAGGTGGGCCACGGGATATGAAAAGAAGGTATGTCGATGCTATGGCTTTAGTACAAAAGTTTGGAAAACTTGATATATTCTTTACAATGACTTGCAACCCATCTTGGCCAGAAATTAAAGAAAACCTATTGCCTTCAGATGAGTCACATAATCGTGTTGATTTGTCTGCAAGAGTTTTTCATGCAAAACTAGAATTGCTCAAAGAAGAACTCTTCAAAAAAGAAATTTTTGGAAAAGTGGCAACATACACTTATGTTGTCGAATTTCAAAAATGAGGATTGCCACATGCACATTTTTTGATAATCCTTCACCCAGCTTCTAAACTATATTCAGTTGAATCTTATGATCAAATAGTTTCAGCTGAATTACCTGATCGAAAAGAACAACCTCATTTGTTTAGAATGGTGCGCAAACATATGATGCATGGACCCTGTGGAGACAAAAAACTTGATAATGTTTGCATGCAAGGTGCTACTACCAAAAAATGCAAAAATAAATACCCTAAGGATTGGGCGGAGAAAACTACTCAAAGTAAAAATTCTTATCCAATCTATAGGCGTCTAAATAATGGAAGAAAAGTCCTTGTCCGAGGCCATGAATTGGATAATAGATGGGTAGTACCTTATAATCCGTACTTGTTAGCAAAATTTAACTGCCACATTAATGATGGAATATGCTCAACAATAAAGGTAGTTAAGTACACTTACAAGTACATATACAAAGGCCATGATAAGATTCACTTTTTTGTGAATTCAGATGATACGTCTAAAGAAATAGATAAGATCAAGGAATACCAATCAGCAAGATGAGTATCTCCTATTGAAGCGATTTGGCGCATCTACAGGTTTCCTTTGTTTGAAATGCAACCTGCAGTCATCCATCTTCAGCTTCATCTTGAAAACTATCAATCAATGACATTTAAAGATGATGCTGATCTTAGAGGCTTAGTCCAAAATAAATTTGCAAAGCGTAGTATGCTAACAGAGTTCTTTAAGATGAATGCTACAAATGCGCTTGCAAAAAAACTGAAGTGTACATATAAAGAATTCCCAGAATACTTTGTTTGGTATCCTGGGAAAAGGATGTGGGATAATAGACAGCAAAGACAAGTCATAGGAAGGATCGTAACTGCTAATCCAAGTGAAGGAGAGAGATATTTTCTTCGAGTTTTATTGTTAAATGTTAGAGGGCCAACATCCTTTGATGATTTGAAAACTGTGAATGGTGTTTATGCTAATACATTCAGAGAAGCTGCAATAATGAGAGGCTTATTTGAGTCAAATAACCCTCAAGAACAATGTCTTGAGGAAGCTGCTATGTACCACATGCCTTACAGCCTAAGAAGATTGTTTGCCACATTGTTGGGATATTTTCCACCAGGTAATGTTTCCCACCTCTCCTAAGGGCGAACCAGGGTATCGTGGTACCTTAACTCTCGCCAGGACTCACTACATATTCCCAAATATTAATCCAAACATTCATTCGTAAAGTCATCAATATAAGATATTAAAATTACTAATAAACTCTTACAAAATACAAACCCTCAAAATTTCATCAAAATTACATTGATAATAACTCCAAAATACCATAAACCATCAAACTCATCCATTAATTTCAATCTTATACAAAAAGAGGAAATCCTATAAAAGTACTAACTTCCTCGATTCACGTGCCTCAACTCGAAACCTGTTAGGGAAAACAAATTGGGATGAGTTAAAGCTCAGTGAGGCCAAGAAAACATGCACAGGCAACTCAAAGCAATTAAATAAATTAACAAAACAATAAAAGAGCCAAACAGTAAATTTAGCAATAAAACTTTTAAACAATACAATTTAAAGGATACAGTTGCCGGCTCCGCGATTCCGCATTTCTCTGCAATTATTTTCTTTACCAGCATCAATTCAATCCACATGTTGACACTCATCAACCACTCACTCTCACAAATCCATTCACCACTTTTCTCCCTCTCATCTACTTACACCCCGGCCGGGCGAACTCCTAAATTTGAAAAGTGTTTGGCAACTCACTATGAGTATGCCAAGTCGGTGGACTCATTCCAACCGACGTACTTTAAACAGTAAAAACCCATGGTTTTCCCAACCCTTGCCCTAGCCCCTGTTGCTGGACAAGGCGAAGGGATCCCCGATGGGGTTTGGGCGTCCCCACAGTTTAAACAATTTAAACAATTCAATCAAGTCAAGCAGTTGAACAAGAAACCATTTAAACAGTTAAGCTCATTTTGAGACCATTCAAGAATGTGAGCGTGATAAAGTACACGCTCACCGAGGAACACAAGCATGCTTTCAATTTATTAACATCATTTAAAGCAAGTAAACATGCACTTGGACACTCACCAATTGTTGAGAATAAGTGAGAGCTATTCACGCGATCAATCAAGGTTCTCGGAGTTCAAGTTTGGGTCACTTGGTAATTCAGCACCACCTCCTAAAATATTTAAGAAGCGATGAAAATAAGTTCCTAGTTTATCAACCAAAACTTGTTCAAGAAAAATCAAGTTCTATAAGTTACTACTTGAGCAGAAATCTTTGAAAAATCACAACTTGAGTTATACAAGTCAGAATTTTGCTCATTTGGTACCGTTGGAAACCTCTTTGAAAGCTCTAAAACTTTTCAGAAGACATCAAATTAAAATTATGGACGAAATTAACCCATATTTCTGTTGAACATTCTGCTACAGTAAAATGACAGTGTTCGTCAGGCTGGACATCCAGCACACTTTAAAAATTCTCCAAAAATTACAGAAAATTAATTAACCTATAAAATTCACACAAAATATAGTCCTACATAAGAAGTTTCAACAGCCACTGACGGAACTCAATTCTGACATTCGAGCATGAAATGACAACAGTGCAAACCGAGGCAGTTCGAAATTCTACAGTTCTGGAATTATGAAAATACAGGGCAGCTTTCAAGTCGCTATTTGAGTGACGAATTCAAGTCTAAAAATTACCAAATTTGGTACACCAAAACTAAAATATATAGGCTAGGTTCACACCAAATTTCAGCCATAAATTCAAGCAAATGAATGTCAAACCGAAATGAACTCAAACAGTGCTCAAAGCTGGGGAAGATTTTCCAGATTAGAGAGGCAGTTTTGAAACATCATTTGAGCAATGAAATGGTACTGGAAAAACACCAAATTTTGCAGGTAACAACCTAAGTATATGAGCTACATTCGTACCAAAATTTAGCTAAAAAATCCCAAGGGAAGACAGTGAACAAAGCAATTAATATCAGGGCAGCAAGGTTCGATAAATCTGGAAACTGTTTTCCAGATTTTAACTTCATTTTTTCATGCGATTTTGACACACCAAATGGAATGATTTTTGCAAATAAATTTACATACATATAGACCAACATTTCAACTCTCAAAATAGCCAAGAAACTCACGAAAATATGGAGCTAAAACAGGGCATAAAAATCGCTAAAGTGAAACCGGCAGCATAACCTTCCTTTTCTTTTCTTCCTAGCCTTCCAACTACCATGAATTCATCACAATCACTCCATCACATATGTATATATCATAACAACCAACCATCAACAATTGTGGGAATTCATAGAGCCCACTCAACAACCCAAATAACAATAAGAACAACTAAAGAGCTAATAAGGCTCTAAGCATAAAAGTAATTAACCTAAAAGACAAGAATTGGTTGGATGATTATACCTCTAATGGAAGAACTAGAAACCCTAAGTTGGAGATGATTTAGAATGCACCAAGACCTCTTCTTTCTCCCCTCCAAAGCTCGGCTCTCACTCAAGACAAGAGGGTCTTTAAGCTCCAAGTGAAATGGTGGAGGATTACTCAAGGTTTCTTGGTGGATTTGGGTGAAATTTTGGTAGTTTTTGAAGATGAAATCAAAGGGGAAGAGGGAGGGGAAAAGTCGACTGAAACAAGGTGAGGAAGAGAGAGATTTTTGTGTTATTGGTGAAGTTGATTTTCTTGAGGGAAAATGGGGAAGAGGTGGCCGGCTATAAGGAGAAAGAAATGGAGAAGGAAATTGAGAAAAAATGGAAGAAATTAAGAAGAAACCTTGGCCACACATTTTTGGTCCAAAGTCAACTAAGGAATAATAGCTCATTTGTGCTCTTAATTGAGCTTAACTCTAATCATATACTGCTAATTCCTTAATTTACTTTTCTTAAGCTACAAATGATCATTCTTATTCTCCGAACTTACGTCACTCTCAGTCCGAATATTTGTCTCGAAAAACGTGCTCATTTTCGTTTTTCACAATTAAGTGACAAAAAAATCAAATTGATGTTTAAAAATAGTTTTTAAAATAAAATGAGGTAATGTATGATGTAAATGCAATTAAAATGATTTAAAACAATTAAAAAAATATTCAGAGAAATTATATAATTAATTAAATAAACAGGTCAAATAAAAATAAAATTTTTGGGGCCTTACAAGCTGACCCTAGGGAATTGTGGCAAAAGTTTAAAGACTTCATGTCAGAAGATATTCAGAGAATACCTGGTCTATCTATTGATGAAATTCAACATAAAGTCTTGCATGATATCAGCAAATTCTTGGAATCCATGGGGGGGGAATATAAATTCATATTCTTTGGTTCCAAGAGTTTTGAAATTTAATGCACTAGACAGAAATTCTAGAAATACAGAAAGTGAAATGAACTACAAAGTTTATGATGAAGATTTAGCTGCAATTTCACAGCTAAATGAAGGCCAGAAAATTGCATTTGACACTATTATAGAAGCCATTTTTATCAAAGGGAAAGGAGGTTTTTTTGTGGATGGCCCCGGTGGAATGGGAAAAACATTTCTCTATCGAGCATTGCTAGCTAAAGTCAGATCAGCAGGCTATATAGCTCTAGCTACAGCTTCTTGTGGAGTTGCAGCTTCAATCCTTCCTGGTGGTAGAACAGCGCACTCCCGTTTTAAGATTCCTTTAGACATGAATCCCAACAACATGTGTAAAATTAGCAAACAAAGCTCATTGGCAAAACTACTCCAAAATGCTAAACTAATAATATGGGATGAAGCTCCAATGACACATGAAAATGGAATTGAAGGAATGGATCGTTTGCTTAAAGATTTGATGGATAACACAGAACTTTTTGGATCAAAAGTTGTGGTATTTGGTGGGGATTTCAGACAGGTGCTTCCTGTTGTTGTGAAGGGATCAAGAGCTGATTTTGTGGAAGCCAGTCTCATAAAATCTTATATTTGGCCAGAATTAAGGAAGCTAAAACTGAAAGAAAATATGCGAGCTAAATGTGATCCACAATTTAGCCAATACCTTCTTCGAATTGGTAATGGAACAGAAAAAATAGTAGTAGATGAAAACATTGCAATTCCGCATCCATTACTTATCAAAAACTCAAACGAAGAAGAAGCTCTTAATGAATTGATATCAACAGTCTATCCAAATTTTGAAAAATTCTGTGAAATCAATGATTGTTCAGTCAATAGGGCAATTTTAACTACAAGGAATGACTTTGTAGATGAGATTAATGATACATTAATACAAAAATTCCCTGGAGACTCATTTGATTACATAAGCAGAGATAAATGCTTAGACAGTTCTCAGTAAGCAATTTTAGAAGACTTTTTGAACAGTTAAACACCTAATGGTTTTCCTCCACATAAATTGACCCTCAAACCAAATGCTCCAATAATGTTACTCAGAAATATTGATCCACCTGAAGGTCTTTGTAACGGTACAAGACTGTTATGCAAATCATTGAAAGCAAATATAATAGATGCTGTGATCAGTTCTGGAGAATTTGCTGGCAAGCATGTCTTTTGCATAGAATTTGTTTTCGAGTCGAAAATGACCCCAATTGTGCTGTTCCTTTTGAAAGAATACAATTTCCTGTCAGACTATGTTTTGCAATGACTATAAATAAAGCTCAAGGACAAACATTGGACTTTGTTGGCATTTATCTACTTGAACCAGCATTTTCTCATGGGCAGCTCTATGTTGCACTGTCTAGAGCGAGGAGTAGCAAATGTGTCAAAATGTTAATCAGGCCTCCATTAGATAACACAGCTTTAGATTACATAACTTTGAATGTTGTTTACCAAGAAGTTTTAAAGTTAGCTTATAACTAATTTTTATGCCTTTCTTAGTTGTAAATACGTGACCAATATTGTAACTGATTGTAAATAGTTTGTAGTTCAAATATAGTAATATAGTCTATACATGCAAACTGCTATTCTTCCTTCATTAGTTTCATAAATTATCATAAATAGTTTGTACCAATAGTAGTGCATGAAAATTCATGCTGAATTTGCAAATTCACAATTTACTTTTCTCTTTGATACAGCTTATTCCAACTCTGCTGAGACGCAAAAAAATGGATCATAATCTCCTCGAGTTGTCTGAAATACAGCCTCTTACTCAAAATTGGACAACTATTGTGCAAGTCATTGAGAAACAGAAGGCTCAATTCTCAAAAGCTGGAAAACGTTATCAAAAGCTCGTCTTTGTTAATGCTTAGGTAATGTACTAAAACACAAAGAAATGATCTTTGTTAAGTTGTTCTTCTTGGTAATTTGTATGCAAGGAATGAGGGGTATATACGTAGGAATTGAGTGGATCTTTAAATTTGCATCCCTTCAGCTCCTTTTTCCGTTATTTCCAATTATGTTAAATAAGAGATGCTTATTTTTTTCCCCATCCATTAATTCCTAATCTTTTAATACCAGAATTTTCTTCTTCCTTTCTTAAATTTTTGTCCTTATTTAATTACCACATTAAACCTCTTCTCTTTAGCCTTTGGAAATACTATATGTTTTTTCTTTCAGCTCTATCTCGATCTACTTTTAAGTTTTCATAATTTTAGTAGACTCCCAAGTATTCTATTCTTCTAAGGATTTTTACTTTGCTGACTTTTTTTGCCATCCACTTGATATCGTCTCTGTTTTCTCATGATTAATAAGGTTAGTATTAAATTGACGTTAACAGCCTTCAGTTTGTGAATGTACCTCGTTCAATTTCACTAATTTTAATTGCAACCATTTTTTGTTAAATAAGTTGAACAGTCCTTTCAATATTGTTGTTACCAAAAATATTGTGGAAAAGATACGTAAAATTAGTAAGCTACTTTACTTTTCTAGATTTACCTTTCTTTGATGATTGATTAATTGATAATAGTGTAGTAATTCAATATATTAATCCCTGGGAATTTATGCTAAAGTTAGCTTATGTAAAATTTAAGTTGATTGTTCTCTACATTTATTGATTGTTCCTTTTCATGTCTGGGTAATTGATAATAGTGTAGTAATTTGGTATATTAGTCAATGGGGATTTAAGTTGGTATTTTTGTCTTTGGGGATTTATGCTGTTTTTGTTTACAGATTTAGTATTGGTGCTTTGCTTTGCCAATTCTTTAGACTGCAAATGAATGGATACCAAGGAAGCTATCATGTGCCTTCTCTAATGAATGAATAGAACATTAACATAGTACTGCTATTTTGTTTTGTTGGCATATCAGGTCTTCTAACACTGAATTCAAAAATCATGTTTTCAAATATAACCAGCTTGTAGTCTTTCTACAGTTTAATAGCAATTTTTCTATATACAAGTTGTAGTTGTTATAATGTCATTTTCTAAAGATATTCTGATATTGATTTCAAAATTCTGATTATGTAGATTGAACTACGCTACCATTTCACAATCTTGCGCTTGATTTTCTTAGTGTCCCAAACTAAAGATTTGTATAGATTGAATTTTTTTTATTTGAAGATTTGCTTTGGTGACATCTTCTTTGAACTTCCTGAAAAGCATCTAGGGATGTTATTGATGATTGTTATTAATTTCATAGCATCAATTTAATTTTATTTTCTCCAAAGGATGTTAGATTTTGTTCTGCAAATATTCTTCAACATTTATACTTGACATACAATTTATAATCTTTTCTTTCCTTGATTTTACATATTGTCCAAATAACTATAACCCAGAATAAAACTGCGTGGACAACTAAAAAAAATCTTAGAAATTGAATCTATAATACTTAGAAATTGAATAAGATTTTTCTTTAAGCATCAGATAATTCTAACAAGAAAAAAAAATCTTCTGAATTTGGATATAATATGCAAATAAAGACCCTGAAGACCTTGGGTTAACCAAAAAGTGGATCCAATAATGTTGATTTCAATGAAGAGGCTTTTGTTTCAGCTTCAGTTTCTACAACAAACTATTCATATCAATTCTATAACACACTTAATTGTAGCACTTTAATTTATTTAAGAGGATGCACCTGGTACTCAGAAATACGGGCAACGTTCAGTAAAGTCATTATATTAGTTGACTTTTTCGTAACACTAATTTGTCCCTATATGACTCCTATAAACATGTTAACTCGGTTAACAATATTAACAATATTGTTGTTAAATCAGAACCATTTTCCTCGAGTTTGTAGCCAATTCTTTCATTTTTCTTCTATGTTGTTTGACAGATTTGAACCATTTTCCTTATCATTATTAACAAAATTTTTTTATAAACTTTTGTTTTGCTGTACAGGGACGGAAGGTTCAAGCACTAATTTATGGTCCAGACGTTGAGTTCTTCAGGAGATTTTTCGAAGTCTACAGAAGGTACTATGTGTGTAATGCAAAACTTCAGCCTACATTGGTCAAATATAGCACCTACGAAAACGAGTACTCATGGACTATTGACAATTCGACTCCTGTCCAACAAGTACAAGAAGCCGAGCCACCAATTATTCCAGATGTCTTCAATTTCACTGACTTCAACAGAATCTATGAACACATTGACACAAATAATGAAATAGGTACTATTTAAACTTTTTGAAAAATAATAAAAAATAAATATAATTCACAAATCAAACTGATAATTAATTCTTATCCTCAGATCTTGTTGGAATTGCTATTTGATAGGGTGTAATTTTAGTTATTTATTGTGTTAATATTTCCTAATTATTTAGACTAAAAATTGCATTCTTGGGTGGATTCTATTAAGTTTATTTAATTGGTGGTTAATTGCAGAAGTTGGTGAAATTGTGCTAAAAAAAGGTGTAATTCCAGAAGCATTCCCAGCAGTTAGGCGCGGGCGCTCCTAAGTCATATGTCCAGCTTCAAATTTCTAAAATTTCCAAGGACACGTGGGTAATTTCCAAGAAGTGTGGAGTCCAAATTCTAAAAATATTGTGGAGTCAAATTTGATATTTTCTTAAGGAAAAACGTGGCTGGAAGTTACCTTATGGGTGACCATAGCAGACTTGGAAATGGAGTCTTGAATTGGGAAGTGAATTTGGAAATAAACTAACAAGAAGAAATGGGACCATTCGAATCATGCATTGACTTATCATCTTGGGGCTTAACTTCAAAGTAGGAAAAAAAGAAACATAGGACATCATCTTGGGGCCGCATCATTGATCAATTGTGGTGACGAACCTCTGAAGCTCCGGGAAAACAAGAAGACGACGGACGAAGAAGCAAAACGCAATCCAACAATAGTTCTTCCGTCTTTCTTCCGTCTTTCGCTATTTTGTCCCTTTAATTAGTAGTTGACTTTGCTATTTCCTTTCAAACAACTTTGGTGGAAACTCAAACATGATGAGTGGCTAATTTCTTATTTCTAGTCAAGGGACAACTAAGGATTTGGTTCATCTATTACTGTGAGATCTAATTGATGTTATTTATTTCTTCTATTCATTGGTATTCGTATATTTTCTGCTTTTATTGATTATAGTGATCGTGTGTGATTAAATAGGTGTACAATGTTTAATTATTCCGTGATCTATTACTAGTTAGGGTAATTGAATCGTAATTGTTTGATTACTTTAATCCGGTATGGCGGCATATTGGTTTCGTGGGGAAATATACAATCTAATTTAAATGGACCCTCGTGGCGTGTTTGTTAATTAGAGCAGGGTTTCTCTAATTTTTAATGCAATTAGGGAATTAAATCCTATGGTGCACCTAGGGTTATTCACGGATTAGGGAAATAATCAATGGTCGTACCTTGGCTATCGAAACAATAAGGAGAGCTGGCATCGATCGTATCGGCAGTGAAAAACCTATTTATCAATGAATGTTGGAATTATATTTGCATCAATGATCAGTTATTTGAACCATTTCTGAAGTGTATCCTTGGCTAGAGTTTTTCCCATTAATTATCTTCTTTTAATTATTTCTCATTGTTGATTAATTAGTTAATATTTGTTTAGTATTCAATTCCCAAAATCCCCCATTTTCTATAATTGAAAAAGGAGTTAATTTTCCCAGGTCCACGTGGAGGCGACCCTATTTACTTGTATACAAAATTAACTAATCACGGTATATCGGATCAAGTATACTCCTTGGAATCGGGTGAAGCCGGTAACCCATTGCACATCAGGTCCCTACTCCGGGGATTAGCTTTTGGTTATTTTTATTGGCATAGGTCTATTAATTATGACAGGTGTCGAGCCTGTACAATAATAAATACCTACTTTAGGATATATAAATTTTGAATATAAGGGTGAGTGGATGGTCTCCTCGGGGGGAAAATTAACTCCTTTTCGGTTGAAATGGGGATTTTAGGAATTAAATGCTAACAAAGATAAACTAAATAATCAACTATGGAAAATAATTTAAAGAGAGATTTAATGGGAAGACTCTAGCCAAGGATACACTAAATGGTTCAATGATCATTGATGCAAATATAAACACTCATTGATAAATTTTTTCACTACCGATATGACAGATCTCGATAACCATGACTAAATCCAAGAATAACCCTAGGTACCACCATTTTAATTCCTAATTGTATTAAATTAGATTCATTTACCACAATATGTGGGTTATACTTGAGTAATCAAACAATTATTCAATACCCTAAGTAAATACGTGAGCAATTAAATATTGCGCAACTATTTGATCACACACAATAATCACCACCAATAGAAATAGAAAATATACAAATACCAATGAATAGAAGAAATAAATAAAATCCATTAGATTTCACAGTAATAGATGAACCAAATCTTCAAGTGCTCCTTGACTAGAAATAAGAAATTAGCCACACATCATGTTTGAGTTTCCACCAAAGTTGTTGAAAGAAAATAGCAAAATCATCTATTAATATTCTAAAGGAAAAATAGCGAAGGAATGGAGGAGAAAAATGGAAAAGTATTGCTGGACTTCTTCTTCTTCTTCTTACGTTTCCGTTAAACCTTTCCTTCCAAGCGACGATGCAGCCAAGAAAATGAGTTGTTGATGATTGCTTCCTTAGCCCACACAAATATATATATATATAGTCGCGTCCCATGCCTTTAACTTCCACGCAGCCCCACTCTTTTTTCCTTTTCCAAATTGAACTCCAAGAAGGAAAAACTACCAATAATACCAAATCCTATTCTAAAAGGTTTCCTAAAAATAAAATACCAATTTGGTTCCAATTACCAAATAAGAAAACATCACAATCAACTCCACAATCTTTCAGAATTTGGACTCCACAAACTTCTTGAAAATTACCCACATGCCCCTGAAAATCTTGGAAATCTGGTCTGGATGTACCGGTAGGCCTTAGCTTGTCGAGGAACGCTCATTTTCCCTTTTTAGCACAGTTTCACCAAATCCTGCAATTGACCACCAATTAAATAAACTTAGTAGAATCCACCCAAGAATGCAATTTTTAGTCTAAATAACTAGGAAATATTAACACAATAAATAACTAAAATTGCATCCTATCAAACTCCCCCACACCTAAATGATGCTTGTCCTCAAGCATATCCCAACTCAGAAGAACAGCCAAGATGTAGAATAATTGTAGCAGTTCCATACCAATCAAGCTTCCCATATTCCCCAACAATTTCACCAAAATCAGAATATATCAAATTGACAACCTCACATAGAATTTGACAATTGCACTCATTCACTCCAAGATGCAAAGGATATATCACTCAACTCAACACAATGAAATGTCATTACCATAAGCTTGCTCATATATCACATCTCCACCACTTAATCATGAATCAAATGCAAAAATCAAAGGGACTTTCACAAGGTTGTAATGGGGCTTAGGTGAAGGTAGGATAAAAGGTCAATTTAGGTGTAAATATGCTAAATAAAATGCCAAAATTCCAATGCACAATTCTTTACAAATTTCAACTTTCAAGGCAATTTAGCACTTTTCCAGCCCAGCAAATGTAGCTTGTATTGATGCTTGTCACATTTCACTGCACAAGAACTTCACACATTCTTTCAATTTTCTCTCTTTTTTTTCTTTTTTTTTGTTGCATTTTTTCATTTTTTTCTTCTTTTTCCGTTGCTTTGCTTCCTTTTCTTTTTTCTTCTCTTTTTTTTTTTTGGTTTTTGTTTTTGTTGTTGTTTTTTCAAGACAAAGGAAACAAATAACACATAAAGCACCTTAGCTTGCTACACTTGCTTTTTTTTCCATCCATTGCTTTGCAAATAATACACCAAGCGTCATGCAATGATATTCAAGCATTACTTTAACATATGGGTTCACAAAGAAAGTCTAAAAAGAGGTCTAGGCTAAAAATGTGGTTATCAAACAAAGACGGGGTTAATGGCTCAAATTGGTTCACTAGGGGTAGATAAAATAAAGGAAGGATTTTTTCTAAAGTCAAAAATGGTTAATCCTAGGTGCCCTTATCATTTTAATGCACCAAATTCATTTAAATGTGGCCTTGACATGCATAACCGAGCAAGTTCTAGAATGATCAAACCATGTGGAATACCACTCAACAAACGAAAAATAGAGCAAATTTAGAAAAATTGCTCACAATCAAACTCAAAAAGTCTCACAAGTGGTAAATGATTGATGCCAAATTCAACATATTCATCAATTAAATCCATCATCAAGAAAAATAAGAAACCTCATGGCATGAACTCACTACTCATACCCACATCTTGATTGCATTCATTACTGTTTTCATCATTTTTTTCAAAAGAAAGTAAAATGCAGAACAAAGGACATAAAGCATATAGGACCCTCCCCCACACCTAATTTCTACATTGTCCTCAATGTAGCAAATAAAGAACATGAAAACAAAGTAGAAAGGGACAACAGAACTTCCCTGAATCATGGAGGAGGGCAACAATCCAACTACGGCTCCGGGGGGGGGAAATGAAGGATGGAAACCCATATGGTGAAAATACTGGGCCAAGTTCTGAGCCATCCGGGAGACGTGCAAACTAACTAATTCAGCCAGTCAAATTAATACATGTGACCAGAAACTCAAGCCCACAAATTAAATCAATAGCCAGAGGAGTCAAGACAGTAGATTAATGCATATAATCAAAATCAGCAACCAATATCCAGAGGAGTCCAGCCACAAAGATCCAAATTACACACCAAAATATTGCCCAAAAATTGTAATGACCACTCCACTCACAAAATCAGATTTACTGGTCAAAGTCCAACAATTATAGCCCAGAGCACTAATTTTCAATAGCCAACGGAGCCAAGAAAGTAGCCCAATTCACAGAGTTAGAATCACCAGCCACACCCAAAAAAATTGTAGCCAATCAAGCCATCAAGGAGTTGAAAGAAATCACAAGCTATCATGAAGGCATTAAAGGCTAAGAATAGGAGAAATCTCACAAAGGCTGCCACTGGGCAGCGGGTGGAGGCACTGAGTTACGAATGGAAAGGTGGAAGAAGCAACAGCATGGAGTAGGTGGTGAAGCAGCGGACTCCGGGCAGCAGCTTTGATCACCGGGCAATACCATGACAACCGATGGACGCGGAGCAGGGCCGATGAGCCTTGATGAAGAATCGACTTGTGCAAGCAAAGAGCACCAGAGCAGAAGACTTGGAAGCTTGAAGTGCTGGAGGTTTAGTGGATGGTGACCGAGAGTAGAACTTCTGAACAACGAGCGTGAGTAGAGCGGATTGTTAAGTGAAGCATGTGAGATCGGAAGGAAAATAAAGAAGAAATAAGGGAGAAAGGACAAAAGAAGAAAGAAAAAGGAAGAAAAGAAAAGGAAAGAAAAGAAAAAAAATGAAAAAATGCAACAAAAAAAAAAGAAAAAAAGAGAGAAAATTGAAAGAATGTGTGAAGTTCTTGTGCAGGGAAATGTGACAAGCATCAATACAAGCTACATTTGCTGGGCTGGAAAAGTGCTAAATTGCCTTGAAAGTTGAAATTTGTAAAGAAATTGTGCATTGGAATTTTGGCATTTTCTTTAGCATATTTACACCTAAATTGATCTTTTATCCTACCTTCACCTAAGCCCCATTACAACCTTGTGAAAGTCCCTTTGATTTTTGCATTTGATTCATGATTAAGTGGTGGAGATGTGATATATGAGCAAGTTTATGGTAATGACATTTCATTGTGTTGAGTTGAGTGATATATCCTTCGTATCTTGGAGTGAATGAGTGCAATTGTCAAATTCTATGTGAGGTTGTCAATTTGATATATTCTGATTTTGGTGAAATTGTTGGGGAATATGGGAAGCTTGATTGGTATGGAACTGCTACAATTATTCTACATCTTGGCTGTTCTTCTGAGTTGGGATATGCTTGAGGACAAACATCATTTAGGTGTGGGGGAGTTTGATAGGATGCAATTTTAGTTATTTATTGTGTTAATATTTCCTAGTTATTTAGACTAAAAATTGCATTCTTGGGTGGATTCTACTAAGTTTATTTAATTGGTGGTCAATTCCAGGATTTGGTGAAACTGTGCTAAAAAAGGAAAATCCAGGAGCGTTCCTGACAGTTAGGCGCGGGCGCGCCTGAGGCAGACATCCAGACCAGATTTCCAAGATTTTCAGGGGCCTGTGGGTAATTTTCAAGAAGTTTGTGGAGTCCAAATTCTGAAAGATTGTGGAGTTGATTGTGATGTTTTCTTATTTGGTAATTGGAACTAAATTGGTATTTTATTTTTAGGAAACCTTTTAGAATAGGATTTGGTATTATTGGTAGTTTTTTCATCTTGGAGTTCAATTTGGAAAAGGAAAAAAGAGTGGGGCTGCGTGGAAGTTAAAGGCATGGGACGCGACTATATATATATATTTGTGTGGGCTAAGGAAGCAATCATCAACAGAACTCATTTTCTTGGCTGCATCGTCTTCGCTTGGAAGGAAAGGAAAGCGACGGAAACGAAGAAGAAGAAGAAGAAGTCCAGCAATACTTTTTCCATTTTTCTCCTCCATTCCTTCGCTATTTTTCCTTTAGAATATTAATAGATGATTTTGCTATTTTCTTTCAACAACTTTGGTGGAAACTCAAACATGATGTGTGGCTAATTTCTTATTTCTAGTCAAGGAGCACTTGAAGATTTGGTTCATCTATTACTGTGAGATCTAATGGATTTTATTTATTTCTTCTATTCATTGGTATTTGTATATTTTCTATTTTTATTGGTGGTGATTATTGTGTGTGATTAAATAGTTGCGCAATATTTAATTGCTCACGTAATTTACTTGCTAATTAGGGTAATTGAATCCGTAATTGTTTGATTACTCTAATCCCAGTAGCAACTGACATAATTGGGATTGTGTCAGGGAAATATACAATCTAATTTAAATGAACCCTCGTAGCGTGTTTGTTAATTAGAATAGGGTTTCTCTAATTTTTAATACAATTAGGAATTAAATCCTATGGTCGTACCTAGGGTTATTCTTGGATTAGGAAAATAGTCAATGGTCGTACCTTGGCTATCGATACAATAAGGAGAGACTGCTGTCAGATCGTATCGGCAGTGAAAAACCATTTTATCAATGAGTGTTGGAATTATATTTATATCAATGATCAGTTATCTGAACCATTTCTGAAGTGTACACTTGGCTAGAGTCTTTCCCATTAAATCTCTCTCTCTTTTAAATTATTTTCCATAGTTGATTATTTAGTTTATCTTTTGTTAGCATTTAATTCCTAAAATCCCCCCATTTCCTGTAACTGAAAAAGGAGTTAATTTTCCCCAGTCCCTGAGGAGACGATCCTACTCACCCTTATATTCAAAATTTATATTTCCTAAAGTAGGTATTTAGTATTGTACAGGCTCGACACCTGTCAATTTTTCCAAGGGCGCGTGGGTAATTTCCAAGAAGTGTGGAGTCCAAATTCTGAAAATATTTTGGAGTCAAATTTCATGTTTTCTTAAGGAAAAACGTGGCTGGAAGTTACCTTATGGGTGACCATAGCAGACTTGGAAACGGAGTCTTGAATTGGGAAGTCAATTTGGAAATAAACTAACAAGAAGAAGTGGGACCATGCGAATCATGCATTGACTTATCATCTTGGGGTTTAACTTCAAAGCAGGAAAAAAAGAAACATAGGACATCATCTTGGGGCCGCATCATTGATCAATTGTGGTGACGAACCTCTGAAGCTCCGGGAAAACAAGAAGACGGCGGACGAAGAAGCAAAACGCAATCCAACAATAGTTCTTCCGTCTTTCGCTATTTTGTCCCTTTAATTAGTAGTTGACTTTGCTATTTCCTTTCAAACAACTTTGGTGGAAACTCAAACATGATGAGTGGCTAATTTCTTATTTCTAGTCAAGGGACAACTAAGGATTTGGTTCATCTATTACTGTGAGATCTAATTGATGTTATTTATTTCTTCTATTCATTGGTATTCGTATATTTTCTGCTTTTATTGATTATAGTGATCGTGTGTGATTAAATAGGTGTACAATGTTTAATTATTCACGTGATCTATTTGCTAATTAGGGTAATTGAATCCGTAATTGTTTGATTACTTTAATCCCGGTAGCAACTGGCATAATTGGTTTTGCGTCAGGGAAATATACAATCTAATTTAAATGGACCCTCGTAGCGTGTTTGTTAATTAGAACAGGGTTTCTCTAATTTTTAATGCAATTAGGAATTAAATCCTATGGTCGTACCTAGGGTTATTCCTGGATTAGGGAAATAGTCAATGGTCGTACCTTGGCTATTGAAACAATAAGGAGAGACTGCTGTTAGATCGTATCGGCAGTGAAAAACCTGTTTATCAATGAATGTTGGAATTATATTTGCATCAATGATCAGTTATTTGAACCATTTCTGAAGTGTATCCTTGGCTAGAGTTTTTCCCATTAATTATCATCTTTTAATTATTTCTCATTGTTGATTAATTAGTTAATATTTGTTTAGTATTCAATTCCCAAAATCCCCAATTTTCTATAACTGAAAAAGGAGTTAATTTTCCCCAGTCCCTGTGGAGACGACCCTATTTGCCACTGTATACAAAATTAACTAATCCTGGTATATCGGATCAAGTATACTCCTTGGAATCAGGGTGAAGCCAGTAACCCATTGCACATCCGGAGTCCCTACTCCAGTACCTGGGATTAGCTTTTGGTTATTTTTATTGGCATAGGTCTATTAATTATTATTGTACAGGCTCGACACCTGTCACTATTCATGTTCATCCATTGACTATGAGAGGAGGAACGCGCACTAGAGAAGTAATCATTGTTGATCAAAGGTTCATCTAACACCTATTCGGTGAATTAAAGTACAATATAGACATATTCTAACTGACAACTTTACTTGTAGCTCACAACCAAAGGTGTTGACTCTTTGGGGTGAACATGAATCTGATGAGGGCCAAGCGATAGCAGACTCTATCCATACTGAACCTGTGATAGCAGCTCTGACAGTCAAAGTTACATCGTACCACAGTAAGTAATACAACGATTGTTCTTACTAGAATACCACTATTATAATCCAATATATCATCAAATAATATTTCTAATAATTGTGCAGCTCTAAATTTGTCTACAAAATTTACAAGCTCTATCTTGATCAACCCTCCAATTCAGCAAGCACCTGGCTTGCGAACCTGGTAATAGCCACTAACAAAATACACCTTATTCTACATTGTTTAACGATTACTAACAAACACCTTACTGTTAAACAGGTTTGCTGCAAATCAAGGAGCAATCTTGGAGTTTATTGCCGAAAGAACATATGCCAATAAGCTCAAATTGTTGCCTGCACCAATAGATGACACAGTCATAACCATAACAGAGCTTACAAGTACTGCAGCGGTAAATAAACATAAACCTATTAGCTCTATATATTTGCTAACTTTCCATTATTCATCTATTCTTTTTCATTGATTTATTCATTTTCATGATAAGATATAATATTTGCGAAATCTGTGGTCCTTATTTGTGAAAATTTTACTAAAAAATCTAATATGTCTAATTTATAATTATAAATTAGGCATGTATTGAAGCTAAAACTAAATTTATGATGCCTATAGTGCACTATGTTTCTGATAATGATTCTCATGATTTGCTTATCTACCATAATATCCTTTTTAAAGCCAAATTGTCAAATTTTAAAACATGTACAGTATGATAAAAAATCTATTTGGAAATTCTGAGTAGAAATTCTAAAATGAGATTTTTGTGTAAAAGGAACCAATATAGATGATGAAATACGGAATAGGGTATCTAGTTGCTAAACATCTGAAAAAAGAATAAAAAACCTACTAACTGAACTGGAAATATAGACTAAATGAAACTATCAATTGAATAATAACTAAAAAAAATTTGGCTTTTTGTACTATCAATTACTTATTATTTTGTCTAGACTGCTAATTTCATGTTCCTTTTCTAGCTGGTACTTTTTCCTTGCTACTCTTATACCTCTTTTTCTATCTAGCTTTAATCAATTTAAAGGTCCAGCAATAGGATCAACAACAATGCTAGAAATAAGAATAAAAAAGGTACTACTGTAGTGTAACATCAAAAACTAGAAGTTCCAAATAGACTTTTTTTAAAATATTATTATTATTCAAGAGAGAAGCTTCAGTCATGATAGCTGACCAAAAACAAGACAGAAAATTCCTCCAGAATTCATTAATAGTGCTTGCTTCCATCTTACGATGTTCTTTGGACCCAAAAACATAAGAGTTTGTTGCCATACATTCTTCCGGGTTCATGAAAACCAGTTGAAGTCTGTAGACATAAGAGCTAATTATGTTCCAATCCTGAATAATGCTTGTTCTTTTGATAGAAGCTTCAGTCATGATAGCTGACCAAAAACAAGACAGCAAATTCCTCTAGAATTCATTAATAGTGCTTGCTTCCATCTTACGATATTCTTTGGACCCAAAAACATAAGAGTTTGTTGCCATACATTCTTCCGGGTTCATGAAAACCAGTTGAAGTCTGTAGACATAAGAGCTAATTATGTTGCAATCCTGAATAATGCTTGTTCTTCTGAGATTGACATGCCTATGAATAATCCCTGCAAAAAAGTTAGCTAAATTGTTTAAAAACTAATTTAAATGAAGTACAAGTTTCTCTTAGTTTACTATGAATTAAAGATAGTTGAAAGCCAGTAAAGTTCTTTTCTATCATCTTTAGGAGTTTATTATATTAGATTACATAGATTGAATAAAAGTATATTACAAAAATGCAACACATTACCAAATAAATAAATAAATAAATAAATAAAAGAAGTGACAGAACGGGAGAAATTTAGCACAGTTGAAAATAGTTTGGTAGGGGACTACCAAGCTTGACTAATAGAATAGGGCATAAGGAGAATGTCTGTCCTGTGCCACATTGATAGCACAAACAAAGGTTCTGTGTACCAGCCATGTACGAATCATAGTGTACGAATCATAGTAAATAATTTTTCTGGTCATCTTAAAATTCCTTTCTGCTGTTCTGATCAGCCATTAGTTTGATAGTTGATTGTTTGACTGTAATGGGCAATTTTATTACAAATTTTGATTTCTATGGCTTTGTCTCTGCACATGGGATTTTGTTTGGTTTCTTGTAGTATTTATTGGCCAATGGTGATCACAAAAGGTTTCATGGAGCAATACAATTCTTTCTTCATGAACATAGATTCTTATTTTCGACAAAATGGCTGTTCCTTTTAGTTTGTCTTGGGTGTTTGCTTTCTGTGTAATGGAATGTTGACTTGATGCAATATTAAATTGATCTTGAGATTAATTACCATATTCATGCTGCTCTTGGCAATATTAAGATTGGAAATATTTTTTTTAGATTAGTTACTTTTGGATGTAGACCAACGTATCTTTCTTAACATTGTTTTTAAAAATCTTTCTTAATATCATTTACAAATATTTAAAAACTTAAACGCTTTAACTCTATTCTTTTCTCATACAAATCTAGCTAATTATGCAACTAAAATTTCCAACATTTATTTACTTGCACAGTTGAAGATATATTCAGCTACTTGAATTTTTCCTCCCCTTGGGTGTGCATCAACTGTATCTTTCTTAATTTCATTGACAAATTTTTAGAAACTTAAACTTTTTAATTTCGTCTTTTCCCTTTGATTGCTTGCACAGTTGAGGCCGTATTGGGTCAGGGGAAGGCCAAAACTTCTTGATAAAAGCCAGAGGCTCTGGTATTATGCGTGCCCATCATGCTACAAATACATTAGGGCAAGACCAACCTGGGAAATTAACTGTACTTCTTGTCACCAAAGCATCCGTGTCATTCCAAGGTAAAATTCTTATCAGTATAGCCTCAATTACTAGAAACTAAAGTATCCATCCGTTGACAAGTATAAAACAAACAGGTGTAGGTTGACAGTTCAGCTCAGTGACATCAGCGGCAATATAACTCTTGACTTGAACGGTGAAGATGCTGAACAATTGCTGCCATTCACAGTTGCAGAAATCCAAAGGCAAGAATCTGAGGTAAAAACTTAGCACATCTTATTTAGCATATAAATTAAATTTCAACAAAGTATATTACCTGATTTGCATTTTTTGTGATAGAATAATCTCAATTACGATGAGATAGAAGCAGCAATTAAAAAGAATACTCTGGTTTGCTTGGGTTTCTTGGAATTAAAAGAAATTACACTAAATGATAATAATCAATTTATACCAAATTGTACCCGATTTACACTAAATGATAATAATGAACAGACACTTAATTGCACTGGATTTACATCAAACTGTATCTGATTTATACCAAAATACTACTGCTTTCCACCAGAGTTCAAACACAAATCCTGAGGTCCCGATTCCGAAATTGAAACTATCACATCTACTTCTGTACTGCAGCTTTTTTCCATTAATTGACTTACGGGCTTTTTTAATGTATGTCACTGAGCATTGTTTAATACGCCTATATCATAATTCAACCTATCCTGAAAAATCATATACTAACAATTATTACTTTATTATATATTTATATATTTTCCATATTTAACATTTCTTTTCTTAAACTGTTAGCACCTGAATTCCATCTTAAATTTAGACAAACCATTTACTGAACAGAATGTGTTCATGGTTGCTTCTTTTTTATAATACCTTGCATAAAATACTGAAATTTAGAGCCCAGTTCGTCAGACTTCGAAAGTTCGACATCCAACCTGCTAACTCCGAATTTATGAAAACACATGCACATGCAAGACGTCTAAATTCTAAACTGGAAAATCATTTTTTTGGGTTAAAATGAAGAATGTTTGACGTGGGATAAACATGATTTAGCCATTTGGTAGAAAAAATATGTGGTGATTCTTTAACCAACAAGCAAGGTATCCTAGCTAGCTACATATATCTTGAATCAATATTCCCATCTGGACTTAACATGAAAACTGCCCAATCTTTCCTTTTTTTATTGCTAGCATTTGAAGAATTCCTCAATTAACAAATACATTGTCCAGTATTCTAAAGTATAACCTTAAAATACATGATGAGTCCTATACGTATTTACAGAACTTCCTGCGTATTTCAAGGTCATTATCTAAACGAAAAATGTAAACTTCCTTGCATTATACATGATGAGTATTATATTGAAAACTTAGCTATTAATGAGTGCCTGACGAGAACTGCTATAAAAAAGTGGATGAAAAGGTCGTAAGACTCGTAAATGAAGTCACACGGTGAAGGAAGATGAAACCTTATGCCATAGTTCTCAGTGTCTGGGGCTCTGCAGCTGCTGGATATCTAATCTTCTTCTGTTATTACGAAATTCGACTTAAAATGAAGCACCTTCGGTCAACATTAAACGCTAGGACGAGTGCTCCTCGGCCGCCTTCTCATTTATGATGTTGAGAGCGGTCAAACTGCTTGGAGTAGTGCAACGAGAGATGGGGGAATGGTTGTTCTGGGAGGTGGTGTTGATAGCAGAACAGGAGGCGGAGGTGGCGGTGATCATAGCGGAACAGGAGGCGGAGATGGCGGTGGTGTCGATGATGGTAATTGTAGTGGATGTAGGGGTGGATGTGGTGGATGTAGTGCTGTTTGTTTCTGATTTTCTCAAATTTGTCTAACTGATATACTTTATTGGTGTGTAGTTGCTTGTGATCTAAGTTGATTGCAGATGATCCCGTTCAATCTCCAAAAGAAAACATTCCAGGCTCGCACGTTCTTATGTACCAAAAAATAGGAATGCATTAGCTCGGGTGATAGAATCTCCATGGATCTCTTCCTGCTTAGTGTAATTAACAAAGTTACAAACCATGCCAGCCCTTCACCATATGATCAACGTATAATTTTATACATTAAACTACTAAGACTGGGCATAATCTGTCAAATCAAGAACGAGGAGTTTGGCAATACTGATAATTACCAAATCGACATTCTGTGAAGAGCTTCTCTAAGATCTCTAAGATTCTATTTTGTGTAATTTTGATTCTCCCAAGGACAAGAGACTGGAGTTGTCCCTAGAAGTTTCTTGATTTTATTTATTTATTTATTGCTGATTTGGAAGTAATTGGGAACCTCAAGGTCACTCTTACCAAGTAATTCCATCGTAGGTGAATTTTGGTGCTTTTTACTTCCCATTTCCCACGGGATGTGATCCACAATTCAAGTAAAATGTTGGATTAAACTTGCGATCAATTATTTGAATCAAATACTCACTTTGTTACCTTAAATATTTTTACTGATCTTCTTCAAGGTGTCGTCGTTACAGGACGAAGAGTACTGTAATAGGTGACCTCATTCTGGTCGGTGTTTTTGTTCTGGGTTGTAGGGAACAATTGCAGAAGCTTTGCCTGCCTCCAACACTTTCCCTTCTTCATTGAAATATAAGAGTCCTACCGTAAATCTTTCTAACAAAAAATTTGATTAAATATTATGCTGTATTATGATCTTTTTTTCTGTTGTGAAATTGATGAAGTTATTTCTTTTTCAAATAGGATCATGTTGTGTTTTAATAGTTTTCAAATTTGTACCGTAAAAGAAACAGTTTAAAACAAATTGATTGTTTAGCAAAATCATGTGAGGAGAATCAGATTTTCTTATAATATAAGGAGGCAATGTAAAGAGAAAAGGATTAGCTATATTTTAAATTTTGCAAAGTTTTTAGTTCAGTAACTTCTTCATGGTCATTCAATTGAATAAGCGTTCTTCTTTTTCTTTTTTCTTTTTTCTTTTTTAATTTTTTGCCCCTCTCATGGGGCTTAACCACCCTGGAGGAAGCCCTTTCAAAAATTCTTGAAGGAGGGGTTTGGAAAAAGTTTCTCAATCCGCAATAGACTCGTCTCGGTTAGAACTGATTTTTTCTCCACCCCAAACGAAATCTACTGAACATCAATAATGCTCAGTCCTTCTTTTCCTGAATGTGACAGAATTGTCAATTTCTTGTCCTTCTTTCCTTGGGCTTCGAAGAAGTCCTCATCGCCAAACATAATATAGACTTAACGCCGTTGACTTTGACCCCATGACATGTAAAGGGAAAAATTGAAACTGACAGTCTGACACTTCTACGAATAAGTTGCCAGCATGTTTTCATTAAGTTAATTTTACCACAGAATCTATTCATAACTACTTGGCTTGTATAATACCACTCACAAATTACTGAATTCTCAAGCACAGTTCATAATAACATCTCAAAAGTTCGAAATGTAATTTGGAAATTCCGATCGAATTTATGGTAATTATATATCCCAACAAGCAAGGCATCCTAGCCACAGACATTTCAAACCATTATTTCCATTTGGACTAAACGTGAAAATCGCCCAATATTTTCTTCTTTTACGCTAGCTTTTGAAAAAGTCCTAAACCAAGAAAAATATTGCCTAGCATTTTAATAGCTCAAGAATGAAGGAAAAATTAATGAAGTCCACGATGTGTAACAGAAGTCTGATACTAACACAACTTCCAGCATATTTCGAGGCCATTACCTAAACAAAAACTGTAAACTTCCTTGCATTATACATGATGAGTATTATATTGAAAATTCAACTATTAGCTCACCTCACTAAAATTGCTATAAAAAGTGGATCAAAAGATTGCAAGGCTCGTACCTGAAGTCATATTCTGAAGCAAGATGAAAACTGATGCCATAGTTCTTATTGTTTTGGGCTCTGTAGCTGCTGCAATTCTAATCTTGTCTTGTTTATGCAACATTGGACGTAAAAAGAAGCAGCTCCCGGCAACATCACAGGCTAGGACGAGTGCCCCTCGGCCGCCTTCGTATTATGATGTTGAGAAGGGTCAAACTGCTAGGAGTAGTGCCATGAGAGATGGGGGAATGGCTATTTTGGGAGCAACAGCAGCAGTTGCAGCTGCCACTATTGCAGTGGAAGCCGTGGTTGGAGGTGGCGGTGATAGTGGTACAGGAGGCGGAGATGGTGGTGGGGGTGGCTGTGGTGGCGGTGGCGGTTGTGGGGGTGGTTGTGGAGGAGGAGGGGGCTGTGGTGGCGGAGGATGAAATGTACACAACCCACGCATGCAAAATCTATCTCTAGCTTTAGTTATAGGAGACCCTTGTCTTGTACGAGAAATTTCTAGAAATATGATAATTTTTAATTTTTTTCTGCAAATAGGGTGATTTGGGGTTAGGTTTCCTGCCAGTGATATTCGCATTTGCAAAATGCGAGTTTCAGTAAACTCGCATTTTGCAAATGCGAGTTCAATGAAAAAAGACATTTTAAAAAAAATCAAAATTTTCAGGGAACTCGCATTCACAGAATGCGAGTCCCGAAAGTCTTAATTAAAAAAATTGCTCTTGAAACTAAGGATGCGGGGACTGAGTGCAACCTTTTTCAAAACTAAGGATGCGGGCTGCATCAATAACTGAGTGCAACCTTCTTTGAGCTCAGATTGTAAAATGCATTTTTAATGCTCTAGAGCTTCTTTTTTCTTTTTCTTTTTCTTTTGTGGAAACATGATAGAATCCTAAAACTACCCAATGTATCAACAAAAATAAATCTTTCAATGGTAAAACTACCTAAACTACCGATCAAATACCTCTTACTTAGTTCTTTTTTGTCCTTTTTTATAAGTCATTCAAAGAATTTGTTAATAGACTTTCGTCTTCCAAATAGGCATCTCTTCCAATAGGACACTGATGAGTTGTTAATTATGATGCAGAAATATATGGTGTACTATAGTATTTGATGGATAAACACCAGTAAGAAATCCTGATTTTATGTAAACAAAGCCTACAATTAAAATAACTATAGTAATTGTCAGAAAGGTTGCAAAGACTATGACAATTTTAGGTAAATTTTTGAAAAAATTTGGGCAAAATTTCCCCAATCTGGATCAAAATTTCTTGCCAGCAAACCCAATTTTCAAACTAATAACGAAGAAAAAAATATTTGCATCAAGAGCTGATAGAGATGGAACAACATATTCTGTGTCTTCAAGATGCTTCCTCTAAGTTGCAAGGAACAACAGTTACAAAAGCAAAATCTCAAGGACCAAGCAAAAAGTGGAAATCAAAAAGAAAAACACAATCCTTAAGTGCCTATTCGAGAAAGAATGCTAGATAAACAGACGGCACAAATCAAAGAAGCGCATATATTCAAGAATATCAAGTCCATGTCAGGGGTGTCTTCGACAATAATACTAGCAACCATAAGAGCTTATAGTCAAATGTGAGAGTTCACATCGAGAATCCCACGTTACCAACTTTGAACAAAAGGAAAACTTTTTATTACGGTCTAATGATATTCTTGTGCACATTTTTCATATTATCAACGATAATAACCAATTGAAATATCTTAGGACATACTACAATGGGAATGGTTGTCTTATTCGACACTAAAAACAACGTAATTTCCCCATTTTCTATCTTTTTCTTGATAAGCACATATACTAACAAGTTTTCATGGAGAAACTCCTTTGCCAGAGACACAAAGCATTTAAAAAACTCCTCTAAGAGATTATAATGCCTTCAATTTAGCAATCTTCATAATTTAATTTTTTCTGGATACTTTACCTTCAAGAGAACATCTAAACATAACTATTAACTATTTGTCGTGTTTAGGTAATGGCACTATGATATTTATTCAATTATAACCTTTTGGGTCTGCATAAACATTTTTTTGTAAACCAGACAGCATCCAGGGGAATCAAAAGTTATTCTTCACTCCTTAAACATTTTTCCCAGTGATAACTGCCATTCAGATTAAGAGAGAAAAGGACCCTGTGGCACTATATAATCAGACTTCCTCTTTTGCTGCTTCTCAAATTCCAGCACCATACACATTTTGCAAACTCCACGAATCATGCTTATGTTTAGATGTTAAAGTCATGGAGTACCCAAGCTGGAACTCCGTTCTGTTAATGGATCTAATGAGTCACTTAAAGGCTAAGAAACCAAAAGAACTATTATCCCATTATAATTGCTGATTCAAATTTCAGAAGGAAAAGGACACGCAAATAAAAACAATAGAACTTGATGCATTAACTCTTACTGTGCTGAAACAAGTGTACTTTAGAATGTCTACCCAAATATAACATCATATGGCCAACTTTTAAGTTAGTTGCAAGAGAAACAGAAAAGTAACAGGAGAACAAATGTACTCAAGTCTATATAGTCTCATACCTGCAATGTGTACAATCTATTTTCAAACTGGACTTCCTTTGTCAAGAAATTAGCTCCAATTGTAGCTTTGTATCGGTTGCTAAACTTACGATTCACATACCTAACAAAAAATTAATGACTAGTTATTTCTAGTGAAGCAAAACAAACAAACAAACAAACAAACATATGAAACTAAAATTATATTGGTTGTCCAGGGGGATACTGGTTCATCACAGATGTCTTGCCGACCCTACCAAGTACCACACAAATCGAAGTCAGTCATGCTTCCATATAACCTTCAAAAAGATTATTCCACATCAACAAATTCTCGCTCTCCTTTTACCATAACATGTTGATATGATCTCTGTATAGTAAGGCAAGGAATATTTATACTTCATCCTACAATTTTTGCTTTCACACCGATCAATTGCCAAAACAGTCGGATTGCTAATATTAAACTCTGTAGTAAGGTATCTTGTTTCTCAAATCAAACTGGCATTCATTCTATTACTAATTCTAGAACTGACCAATTAACCATTGAAGCACCAAACCAAAATCAGATCAAGCCAAAATCCGTTCATTCTCCAAAAACAGCTTCATCTGCAATAATATTCTCAAAAGTACATATTAATATGTTTCTTGTCCTGTGTGTTTTATTCCTTTGGTATTTAGTGAAGTCTTAATTCTAAAATAATTTTTTCCTTTGCTTAAAGAATCTGTAATTGCTAATTCTTGGAAGACATCATTCAAACCAACATAAAACTAGGATGGTATGTCTCTATTCTAAGCCGAAGTCATTTGAAGGTTCTCTACTGGATCTTCTTTGTAAAGCAAGCCACTTCCATGAACCATGCCTTGGTACTGTATTATCAGGTTCTGAAGGCAATGCCTAACACATTAGGTGTTGCACTTATACAGAAATACCAAGTCAGTTAACCTCAACATTACACCAGTGTAATGTTTGTAATGTTTAAATTCTTACAAGAACAGACAACAAAAACCAGTTCTACAACCAACAAGACAACTTGTTTGATGCTTTACACTGCCAATGGAAGAGAAATGGATCATTTTTCACGTATTAAGACTTTCCAAGCCCCTATTTTCTGTAGCCGAGGGAATAGCTGTTGGTTCCTCAATACCATCAATTCCAAAATTCTTCATGGTGTTCAATTAAAAAATTTTGCAATTCTCTTCCTGCTATGACTCCAGTATACAAATTGCATGATGGCTCAGAAGTCAGCACACATAAGATGCACGACATACACACACTGACGCACGAAACGCAGTCCTATGTTTTTCTCAAATATGAAGTGCAATTGCATTTAGTAACTAAACTGATATAAGCAGTGATGAACAAACCACAGAAGCTAGGAATGGAGCGGTAAAAGCTCACGAATCGTTACCTCACACATTGGTGGCTGGGCAGTGAAGCACTGCCGTCGGCGTTGCCGGCGTTTCAGACTTTCTGGCGTCTATTTTCGGCAAGGAGATCGGATGGAAATGCAACTTCATGGACGGACGGAGATGGTCCAAATCAGTTTCCCTCACGCACCTCATGCACGGATGGCTGGCCGGACAAGCACTTGAGGCGGCATTGCCGCCCTTTCACACCTTTCTAGCGTGTATTTTTGGCGAGAAGATCCGAAGCAAGTTCAGCTTCACGGACGGATGGAGATGGTCGAATTGCAGCTTCCCTCACGCACGGTTGGCTGGGCGGAAGCTCACTGGCAGCAACGCTGCCGCCCTTTCAGCCCTTTCCGGCCTCTATTTTCGACAATGAAACTCAGGAAGTGCAGCTTCACGGATGGAGATGGTCGAATTGCAGCTTCCCTCTACTTGTTGAGAACCTCAAGATGGATTATGTTAGCAGCAGTCAACTAATTTGGCTCTATTTCGGGTTCAATTTCGTGCCCCCAATTTTTCGGAATTTCTTAGGTTTTGATGTCTGTTCTCTCAGTCGGGAGAGAGAGGAGCAGCTGTTGTTTTTGTTCCAGAAGAACTCGCATTTGGTAAATGCGAGGACTAGCTGGAAAATGTATATCCTTCTACCTTTTTTTTGGCTTACCGAAATAAGCATAACTCGCATTTGTGAAATGCGAGCTCATTTGAATTCGCATTTCACAAATGCGAAAACACTATTCTGAGAATCCACTCTTCATACAGCCCCTCTTGTAGAAAATTTTTTTTTTTTTCATCATAAAGTTAGAATTTTCTCTGTCTTGTACTGCACTCTTCATGAATTGTGTTGATCATCTTTGTGAACAGTTGGATCCAGAAATTTCCTACCATCCAAAATTGATCTAGCAGTTAAAAGCATTGAGGCAAAAAGAGCTAACTACAACATTGATCCAGGAACTGCTACTGCTTCAGGCTCAAATGAAACACCACCAGCTACACCAGCGGCAGACAAAGTGAAAGAGCATCCACCAAAAAAACAGCGAACCTGAACAAATTCTACAGAGTCTAAGGAAGACTACAACTTTCCTACCTATCTATCTTCCTGCAACTTTACTATTAGTAGAAGAAACGTCTTATTAAGTAATGTTATGCCCACCAAATTATGTAAATAGTTGGCCTAAAATAAGATAGTTTTAGAATAGATTAGTTGCAAGGTGGTTTAGAATATACACTACCCTAATTAACTACTAAGCAGCTTATCTATATCTAGAACTATGACTGGTGTGGTTTTCTTATAATGGAACCTATGGTGTGTTTAACTACTATTTCTACAACTTCAATGTTCCTGAACTTCCCGTATTTACTTTTTACCCATGATTTTTAGTATGTTTCATGTTCATTTGCTTCTACTTCTTATGATATTGTTATTAAAATCCAGGATAAATAGATAAATTAGTTACTTTAGTTTCATTAGTTACAATTCAACTTTGCCTGGATTTAGCTTCCTAGGACAATATCGTACTATTGACTTTGCTTGGTTGAAACTCGATTTCATAAGCTAACTTTGCCGTAAAGATACTATTGCATCGTTGATTATAGCACAGGCACCCCAACCCCATGCATTGCGTGGGCCACATCCCCTAGTAAGGTTAATTGGAATGAGCTAATGGGTAGAAGAAACAGAGTTTGGTGTTAAATATGTAGTTAAATACATATTTAATGAGTTAAGACTAATTTGACAGCTCATTTTATAAGTTTTGTGATTAATTACTTATTTGAAATTAGAAAAATTACTAGAAGAAACAGAGAGCATGAAGAAAAAAATAGAAGAAATAGGAGGGAGGAAAAAGCAAAAAAAATACAAAATCCGAACCTGAATTTTAGTTACCAAACACTCTATGGATTTTAATAAAAATCTGTTACTATCAACTTCTTAATCATAGTCATGGTGATTATAATTGATGAATTTTTACCAAACGACTACTAAATTTCACTTAAAAGAAATTAATAAATACCTAACTCTTGGATGATTAGTCATTAGAGTGAGTTGAGAGGGCAGAATAGCCAATATTTATTCGTCAATGTCAATGATTATCTTACAAGTACTATATTTAGACTATTATAAACTTTCTCTGCAATATATTTCTGCTCCAGAGTGGCTCACGAACACCAATATTTGCCCTAATGTAAACCTTCCTAAGACATGCAAGATTGATTAAATCAGCAAAGGAGACAGGATCCCATTTACATTCAGACCATAGCACCTGCAGAATGTCCAATATAAAATACAAATTTAGTTCAATATTAATTTCTTGAAACCCTAACTGACTCCAGACTGGATGATCTGTTGAAGAATCATCAAAATTGTTTGGTCTTTTGTCAAGACTGATGTCCGGTGCCTGTTTTCGGGCAGGACATTGCACTAGACATCATCTAAACTAAACTGTCAAGCATATTCGACTAAACTGTGCTGAACAAATACACTGGTATCAAGCATATTCGACTCGTATTTAAAAACGTAGGGTAATATGCAGGTGACTCAGCGTATTCAATCCCTTGTATTTGAAAACGGTCGAAATGGTTCAAATTTAATGTTTTGATACCTCTTCATATTTTAGGTGGTCAATTACCCTCCAGATGGTGCCTAAACGTCCAAAAAATGTCTGAACACTTACATGAGTGTTAAGGAACGTTTTGACTAACACAATACAAGAAAAGTTGTAAATTTGTTGTCAAAAGTTGCAACGCTTGATCATTTTTCAACTCCTCCATAAAAGGTTAAGTAAAAAGTAATTTGTTGCAGAAAATCACTTTCTTACTCAATGGAATTATTTTGCAGAACACACCACATCATTGTTCAAGTAAGTTGGTCTTATTTTGTGCAAGAGCAAAGACAAACACCCATCAAAATTAGCTTAAAGGATATTCGTTCAGGTTCTTTGCACATTGAAAACTGGACAAATAAAGACTAAAGGAAAGAGATCTTGAACTGCAATTTAAGGCCATTTTGTATCATCTACTTGTAATCTTTTAGTCATTTTCTTTTCTATTTTCCCTAAAATAATCTCGATTGAAACTACAGAAACAATACATGGATGAAATCCAAATTGCTACATTTGGATTGAAGATTATTTGGACAAATTTCTTTATACTATTCACCGTATCACATTCTTGATATGATGCATTAGAAACTTTAAAAAAAATTGATTCGAAGATAATCTTTCAAATAATTCTTTCATACTGCCATGGGATTGCATCCAAAGAATGAAGAGAGGAGAGCATAGCTGGGATATTATGCTCTGTCTTGAAGTCTTGATTGATTTCAAAATGCGGTTTTTTGACTTCAGGATTTGGTTGTGTAGACACCAACATTTTATTTAGCTCAATTTTTTAAAGAAAATATCGGATGAACACTTCCACATATAGAGGGTCACCTCATATTACATTGGACATCTTTTTCAAGTTTTCACCAATACCCAAATTAAATTGTTTTCTTCAGACCATCTTGCAATCCTACATCAAAAATATTGGTTGCCTTTAATTAAATTTGACAGCCTTTAAGGCATAGACAAAATCGGCAACAATTACTGAGGAAGTTATATAACAATGTAGTTTAAGAAAACCTCTGAAACCCATAATTAGCTTATAAATTTGTATACCAAAAATCTAAGATCAAAGTCAAGTTGAGAAGTAATAATCTGAGTGCATACATCTTGCAATGATGATAGCAAAGCATGAATGTTGCCTTCTTTTCCTACTAGCGTTCCTAGCAACGCTTGATATGACTATCTAGAGGATCAGCCAGTCTCTGACTCAAGAAATCACATATTCATACCGAAAAATTGCAAATAATTTTCTAGGAGGCTAGCAGAATTATAATGTGCAAAAGATAATTAATAAAGTCGAAATAGATAATGGAATAATATCGTTTAATATCTTCTGCGCTCATAATTTCGATACAAGCTAATCTATATCCACGATATGACATTTCTTTTCACATTTGAACTATCCTTCTTCTTTTGCTTATGTAAAGAATATTAACAAAAGTAAGTGCAGAAGCTACATTTTACTACTTGGGATCTAAATTGAGTTAAGAATGACTTACCGTTGCACAGCAACAACCTATACACCTCTCTTCCTGCTCCTGTTTGTTGGGGTTGGTTCTACAAAATTGACAAAAGAGTTCTTGAGAATTTCAAAGACAAATAACAAAGCAAAATTAAATAAAACATAGATATAGGATTTACATAATTCGGTCAAATTGGCCTACGTCCACGGGTGGAGGAGAAGCAAAATCTCACTATGAAAAATAGAGTACAAAAGTCTTAAGAAAGTGTTCTTAGGTCTAAAAGCACCCAATACTAAAACGGCACCTAATACTAAAACACAAAAGAGTCCGAAATAATTTCACTACAAAAGAGACTTTATAACCTAAAGGCTAAAATAGCCCATTAAAAACTCTCTTGGTTTGGTGCATTTCATATCATCAAAAGTCCATTATATTTATAGGCAACAAAAAGGAAAAGTTCCCTAATAAAATAACCGACATGGGACAAAGCCACACATAACAAATCTCCACATTGGCATGTTCCTAATATCAACAAATAGTAAACCTACTCCACCTTCTCCATAAGAGCTCCAATAGGTTTAATCACAAACAATGAACATCAATCAAGTCCAAGTATCGCTTGAATTTGTAAACTAGAAGAGGTTTCGTAATCATGTCAATAGGATTCTCCTTAATATTTATTTTGAACAAGGACCTTCCCTTTAGCAATAATATCTCGAATGATGTGATACTTCACATCAACGTATTTTGTTCTCTCATGATACATATGATTTTTAGTCAAATTAGCACTTGACTATTATAGTGAATAATAATAACACCTTGATGTAGACGAAATTTGCCAAACAAACCCTTTAACCGCAAGACTTCTTTGATTGCCTCAATCACAGCCATATATTCTGCCTCTGTAGTAGATAAAGTCACAATAGATTGTAAAGTAGCTTTCCAACTGATTGCACAACTGCCAATGCAGAATACATAGTTTGAAAGTGATTTTCTCCTATCAAGATCCTCGGTATAATCTGAGTCCGAAACCAACCAAAATGTTATTATTTCTTCCCAACTCTAAACAAACATTTGAAGTCCATCACAAGTATCTAAAAATCCACTTCACAGCCTGCCAATATGCTTTACGTGGACAAGACATACATCTACTAACAACACTGACTGCTTGTAAAATATTTGGACGACTACAAACCATTGCATGCATAACACTGCCGACAGTATGGGAACAAGGAACCTATGCCATATATTCTTCCTTTTCATCTAACTATGGTGATTGAGCAGTACATAGTTGAAAATGATTAGCAAGAGGAGTACTTACTGGTTTAGCATTTTTCATGGCAAACCGCTCCAAAACCTTGTTAAGATAATTTGGTTGGGTCAAGAATAACTTCCCTACTCTTCGGTCTCATCTGATATCCATGACAAGAATCTTCTTAGTTGCTTTCAAATTTTTGATATCAAATTCACTGTTTAGTTGCAATTTCAAATTGTGAATTTCTAACAAATTCTTAGCAGCACATGAGTATGTCATCAACATAAAGTAATAAATAAATAAAAGAACCATCATCTAACTTTCAGAAGTAAACACAACTATTATACATGCTCCTCGAATAACAATGACTCAACATAAAGGAATCAAACTTCATATACCACCGTATTGGAGGCTACTTCAATCCATGTAAGGATTTCTTTAACTAGCAAACATAGTCATCTTTTCCTTCAATTTCAAATCCCTGGGGTTGCTTCATATAGATTTATTCTTCAAGTTCACCATGTAATATCTTAACATCAAGTTGCTCCAATTCCAAATCATACATGGCAACTAAAGCAAGTAAAACACGAATAGAGTTATGTTTAATAGCAGGTGAAAATACATTATTGAAATCAACACCTTGTACCTGATTATAACCCTTTGCAACTAATCATGCTTTTATACCTTACATTTTTAATCCCTGGAATACATTCATTCTTCTTGGAGACGCACTAACAACCAACAATTTTCTTACCTAAAGACGGCTTTACGAGATCCCAAATTCCATTTTTGTGGAAAGACTCAATTTCTTCATTCATCGCAACCAATCACTTAGTAGAATCATCACAATAAACTGTTTCTGAATAGGTAGAAGATTCACCAACTCCATTAGTTTTTTCTGCAACAAACAAAGCATATGCAACTATATCTGCATATCTTTGTGGTGGTCGAATATTCCTCCTTAGTCGATTTCTACCTATGGAACATTGCTCCTCTTCTAGATCATCTTCATTAGTAGACTCAGGTGCATCTACTGGCAACTGCTGAATAGAAGAGTCGAATTTAGAAGGACTTGAACTGCTGATTTCAAGCTCCACCTACTTCTGTGTATACCATCTATAATACAAGCATTAGAAGACTTCTTCTTGGAAGATAACATAGACAATTTATCAAAAGTAACATCTCTACTGATGACAAATTTTGGGGACTTGGGATCGGGACACCATAATTTGTATCCTTTCACCCCAAAAATATATCTAAGTAAAATACACTTTTTTACTCAAAACTCTAATTTTTCATCATTCACATGCATGTATGGTGGACATAAAAAAACTTTTAAATTAGAGTAATTAGCAGGGGTACCTGACCAAACTTCCTCAAGAGTTTTGAAATCAAGAGTCATAGAAGGAGTACGGTTGACAATGTAATAGGCCATATTGATCGCCTCTACCTAAAAGTCTTTTGTCAACCCTGCTTTGGAAATCATACATCTTGCTCTATCCAAAAGTGTTATATTTATATGTTCGGCCACACCATTTTGTTGAGATGTCATCCTAACAATGCAATGCCAAACAATTCCTTCATTCTTGCAGAATTTATCAAATTTGCCTTCACAAAATTTCATGCCATTATCTGTTCTAAGCCGCTTTATCTATTTATCTATTTGTTTCTCAATAAAAAAAATTTTATTATTGGAAGTTAGGTAAACATCATTCTTATATTTCAAAAAATAGACTCAAACTTTTCTTGAATAATCATCAATGAAAGTCAACATATAGCTAGCACTACCTTTAGACGGAACAAGAGATGGACCCTATAGATCTGAATAGATATAATTAAGAGTATCTTTCATCTTATAAATTGCTAGTGAACTGAAGTTGACTCTTTTTCGCTTTCCGAAGATACAGTGTTCATAGAATTTCAATGGACCGGTACGCTGTCCATAAAAAAGTCCTCTTTTACTTAGAATACTCAAACCTTTGTCACTTATATGTCCCAAATGCATATGCTATAATTTGGTAATGTCTATATCAGACAAAGATGATGATAAAACTATAATAGAACCTGTAACAGCAGAACCCTGCAAAATATACAAACTACTAGACTGCAAGTTTTCATCACAACAAAAGCATCTTTGGAAACATTCATAATGCCATTCTAAGCTGTGTATTTGCACCCAAGTGCCTTCAAGATGTCCAAAGAGATGAGATTCTTTTTCAAATCAGGAATATGTCAACATTAGTGAGCGTCCTTAGAATATCATCATGCACTTTAATTAGGACTGTACCCTTACCAACAACATTATAAATGGTATTATTGCCCATCAAAACAAATCCACCATGACATGATTCATAAGTGAAAAACAAATTCTTGTCAGGATACATGTGATAAGAATACCCCGAGTTTAAAATTTATTCATTTTTAGACCTTGTCCTGTCATTAGTCACAAAGAAAATATTTTCTTCATTCTTATAAACTGCAACACTAGCTTCAGTGACTTCAATATTTTTCTCAACATATTTTCCCTTTTGCTTTAATTTATTTTTTAATTTATAGTAGTTAGCCTTAATGTGCCCTATTTTATGACAATAATTACACTCCAAATTTCTGTGGTTGGATTTAGATCTAGTTTTAGACCTACTATTGTTAGATTCCCTTCTATCAGATCTATCCCTGACAATCAGGCCTTCCGTCTGGCTCTCATTAATTTCTCCGGTAATATCCTTGTCTATCTTCTCCTTAGATTTTAATGCAGATTTAATTTTTCTGATATGAAATTATTTCTTTTTCATAAATCATAGTATCACAGAAATAATTAAAGAATTAGGAAATGGAACACAAAAGTAATAGGACCTCATCCTCATCATCAATTTTCAAATCTATGTTCTCCAAATCTATAATAATGGAATCAAATTTATCAAGATGTGAGAGTATAGATATACCTTCAGTCATCCGAAGTATGTCCAAGCTTTGCTTTAGATAAAGTTGATTCTCAACTATCTTTTCCATGTACAAAACCTTAAATTTATCCTACATGGCCTTAGCCGAAATCTCTATGGCAATCTCCCATAAAAACTCATCAAAGAGATTTAAGATAATATTGGACCAAACCTTCTTATCTATTGTAGCAAAATTCGTATTCGTCACATTTTCTGGCTTCTTTTCAATTCCTCGTATCACTAAATCAATTTTGTCTTGAACCAAAATGGCCTCCATCTTAAATTGGGACATTCTGAAGTTAACATTCCTATGAATTTCTTCACAAATATCTTTGTTATTGTCATTGTTGTCACAAAACCCAAAACCTCCGAAAAGGTCTGATACCAGTTAGTTAGGATTGGTCCCAAGAAATTGACAAAAAAGTTCTTGACAATTCCAAACAAACAAATAACAAAGCAAAATTAATTGATAAAAAATTTCTAAACAATTCCAAAAGACAAATAACAAAACAAAATTAAATAAAATAGAGACACGGGATTTACGTGCTTCAGTCAAATTGACCTAAGTCCATGAGCGGATGAGGAGCAAAATTTCATTATGAAGAAGAGAGTACAAAAGCCTTAGGAAAGCGTTCCTAGGTCTAAAAGTACCTAATACTAAAATACAAGAGAACCCAAAATAATTTTACTACAAAATTAATGACCCAAATGCCCAAACAACCTACTAAAAACTCTCTTGGTTTGGTGCACTTCATCTCACTAAAAGCTCACTATATTTGTAGGCAACTAAGGGAAAGGTTCCTTAATAAAATAACCAATGTGGGACAAAGCCACACATAACACAATTCAATCTGAAGATCAAGATGATCCCTTTCAGCCAAAGCTTTAGCTTGAAAAACATCAGCAGAGGAATCAGTTTCCAGCCAAATCTTAATCCAGATCTCAATCCGAGGGCATCACTCTCTATAGACAATTTTTTTCTTTTTCTGATCAAAGTGCAATGTCAAGGGCTAATTGACTGGAATGTTACTTTGTTGCCTATGATATATAACGATTATACCTTAAAAAAAGATAAACAAATATATTGCACATTATTACATCAGTAATAAGAAAGGCATGTATGCGATCCAATGCCTTAGAGTTTGCAGGTGCAAATACACAAGGTAATTCATGGCCTAGATCAGGCCATAAATTAATTAATATCTTGAAAAAGGATAAGATGCAACATTCATGTCGTAACAAAGTCTAGCATTATGTAGTTCCATGCTTCCAGTCTTCCACAACAATATATGAATTGGAAAATTACACTTTATCCTTGTGATTCAACATTTTACTACACAACTCTCGTATAGTCTCATTTCAAGCACTGGAAGGAATTTATTGGGGCCCAGCACGATTGGGTGTCTAACTGTAAATATGCCAAACCAAGAAGAGTAAAAAGGGGAATTTCATCAATCGTGCTCTACAATCCTGGTCCGAATTCCTCATACTACGACTATTTAAGCACGATAGATCGCGCTGATCTATAAAACTGGACCAGACATAATGCTGAGTTCTACTTCATCGATGAGCTCTTCCCAGAAGCGCGACATTAGGAGGAAGAGCAGGAGCAGGAGACCAATTAAATTCAGCTGCGGAAGCTACCTCATCAGCAGGAATGGACATTTCGTACTCCCAATTAATGTCGCGAGGATGCTATATCTGAGCTTTTCAGAAGGATTCTCTTCACTTCGTCACCTATCACACCACACCGACCAACTGGTCGGTGTTAATACGCACAAACTACAACCTCTGCAAGACACTCTGACTGAGAACAATGTGGGCAAGAGTGAGGATTTGGACTTATCATAAGCTGCAGGATGCTCCTGCAGCCACCATTAATCAAAGAGTACGTGCACTAGTAATGTGCTATATTTATAATTGCGGTATTATCACTCTGCGTGTAATAGAAGCCGTGTGTTATTCTATTGTAGGTTCATGGATTAACTGTAATAGTGTTCTATTTCAGTACGAGGATATCAGATTCCATGATGAATTGTAATAATCCCAACTTTATTAATTTAATAAAGTACATTATGCACTATGTGCATCTATTACATCTGTTTTATTTAGGCGTTCGATACGACGCCGTTTCATAGTGGGTCCATTTTTTCTATCAAAAATATTATGCTCTTGCTTGTGTGCTGCAACTGTTGGCACTTGAATTAATCTCGCCTTCTTCCTCTCTATCCCATCACCTCCCTGATCTCATCCATTGCACGGAAGAGCTCTCCAAACTCCTTCACGAACCTTTCAGACCCTACCTTCACGGCTGCATGCATCCCCATATAGATGACAGTCTCCATCTCGCTCTGCAAAACCACTCTAAAAACAGTTCGTAATCCCTCCTATTAGACATCTCTTTCTGTACACTATCTAAGTGAACGGGCTTTACTTATACAGCAACAATTTGTTACACACGCATTATTCCCTGGTCCCACAATGATACGTGTCCCAGAATATTGGCCATCTTTACAGTTGGCATACAATTCCCCACTACTGTTGAGCGGCAATTCAAATTTTGAAGCACTCATTACATTATACTTGTGCACATGGAGATCTGGCCTACACGTCTTGACAGCTAGTGGCATTCTGCCACGTGGCTGTACTTAATACCCACCACCTGTGCCTTTCTGTGAAGGACAGGAGCACACAAATTGTGCCTCACCAGAGAACTCAACTGCCACTGGCATGATGCCACGTGGCAAAAGTACTAGTAGCCCACGTGCCTAAAGGCACATGGGACAAAAAGGGGCCCGCTGGTGGGCTACCACCGATCAGCTCTTCGAGCTGAACTTGACCGTCCAAACCTTCTGGGTCACTTCTCCGAGATTCAATCTTGATCGTCCATGTGGCGGCCCCAAGCGTCTTAGAAATATTATATAAGATGCTTGGCAGAATAGGGGGTCACTATTCTAGGGAACCTAATAGACCCAATTGTAGCGATAGTTTTTGAGGAACCTAGTTGCTACAGTGAGCAATGCCAAGAACTCCTTCTTCCTTCTTCATTAATGCCAAAAACATCTTCCTCACTTACCCTACATGCACAGTGTCCAAGGAACAGACCCTCGATTCTCTCCAGCACAAACGGTTTCTGATCCCGCCAGTTTACATCCACGTTGCTACAGAGCAACACCAGGATAGAACACCGCATCTCCACTGTCTTCTTCAGTTTTCTGGCAAGTTCAGAACTAAGAACTAGTGATTCTTCGACCTCTATTTTACAGCATGTCAATCATCCTTCCATCCTAACATACAGGGTGCGAGGAATTCCTCCGCAGTCAGGGATTACATCTTCAAGTATGGATATTTTGCAGAATGGGGTACTTTTCTCTTCGATGGTCGGAGCAGATGAGCTGCCGACACAATTGATGATGTATATGCCGCTGCGCTTGCCTTAAATTATAAAGGAATCTATTCGACAGTATCTACATTTCTGTCACACCAAACTCTTAGAATGATTGTTCAAGACCTACATTTCTATATAGTTTATCATCAACCCAATCCCCAACCTTGAAGTTTTCCTTTGTCTTTTTCAATTAATCTATCTATTTAGTTGTATGTGTTACTAATACTATTGTAGGGGTACTTAGCATCAATCTCAAAGAAGCTTCAATAGAATGTCTGCCATCGACCTAATCCCAGCCTAGATATAAATTTATTATTAAAAATTCTTAAGTGGGAACAAATTAGGTTACAAGTATAACTATATAAAATAATGAATGGAAAAGCAAGAAAAAGAAGGAAGAAGAAGAAGAAGAACAAAGACAAGACAAGAAAGAACATGATGAGTTCATAGAAGTCTAGTTTAGTTTTTCTTCCTCTCTCTCTCCATCATCTGTCTCACGTCAGCTATTCTTCAAAGACCGTTGTTGGTTTTTGAGCTGCTTAAGGCACAAGTTTAATTTGTCTAACTTTCAATTACACTTTTGGATTCCTAGTATTTTATATCTCAAAAGGAGACTAATGTAAAGTTTAATTTTATTTTGAATAGGTTAAAAAGAAAATAAAATAACAAATTGAGTTAGCCAAATTTGTTTTTCATAGCCTTCATATGATTAATAAGAAATGTTTGTTTCTGAGTTAAAAAGAAATGTTAGCTTTACACTCTATTGCTCTTTCTTACTCTCTCTCTCTCTACCCCCAATCCCCCCCTCCTTATTTTGATTGTTTATTACTTTCAGGTAGTTTAATCCAATCAGCTTTACTTGTACCTAACATTATATTATACTCAATTAATTAATTTTTTATTTTTCTTTAATCAATAATTATTTAGTTCATAAGATATCTTAAAGGATCTAAAGGAAAAAAATTTTTTTTAAAGTAAGTGATTATAATATTAATAAAAACTCAATGAGAGGAAAAAATATTTGTATAATAAATTAAACTAAAAATAGTACGAGAGCATGTCTATAGATATTTATGAGAAAATAAAAGTTTAATATGCATAATTTTAAATATAACTATTTAAATTTACAATTATTTTTTCTAGAAATTAATAAGATCAGTTTCTAAATATTTGTTTAAAACATGAAACTATAATTTTTTTTAGTTTCATATAGTTACTTTGTTTTTCCTTTATTTGGATGCTTAATCTCCCCCTTTTGGCTATAGTTGTTGTTATCCATGATTCTTTGCACCTTTACATGCTGAAACCCCACGTCCTATTGGCCTGTATTTTCATTGCTAATGGAGGACAAATTGGTAATTTTATGGCCAAGATGGAAGTTAAGTTTTCTGTCACTATTTAGTCGACCTAGGCAATTAAGTCGAGAATATAAACTACAACTAGGGAAAATTATATTTAGTTGAGGGGGAGGGCTTTGCTATTAGCTATTTTCTAAAAAATTAACCCAATTGCAGCTCACTTAGCAAATTCCTTTGGAGGGATTTGGCTCGTGACCTGATTTTCATGTTCAACATTCAAAGTTGTGTGGAATATTGACAGTACAGAACCTGAGAGAAGTCAAGGCCAATGCATACCCAAATCAAAGTCAATGTGTTGATGGAAATGGACGGACAAAATCCACGTCCCAAATCACCATATAGATGCACACGTGCAAAATAAAGTAATTTCTCCTAAATTCTTTGAAAATTGAGTTGAATAATTCAGGGATATTCCGATTGAAGGTCAAATAGGAAAGTCATGGCTTCTTTTTTTTTTTTTTTTTTTCCCCGTGAGATAGGACTCCTGGTTTTGAATACGTTCATTTTCCCCATGGCTTAAAAGACGAAAGACTAGAGCTTAAATTACTTGTGAAATATTTACTCTTAAGTGACACGTAAAAAACTAAAAACTATGGAGCTTAAATTTCTTGTGAAGTACTTTAGTCAAACTGACAAGTATTTTTTGATAAAATAGAATACTTAGTTTTGAACACGTTAATCTTCAAATTGCATGTGAAGTCTTTTAGTCGAAGGTCAACTCCCTCTGGCCGAAGAGTTTTGACAAATGATTTGGAATCCTCTAAAATCTGTCAATCCAAATGAATCATAGTATTTCCATTCTGGCCATAAGGATGCTGGAATTTTGGGTTCAACGCTAACATTGGAGTGGCAAGCAAGGCAGCCGCAGGACATTGGAGTACAATCTATGGGTGGAGATAGGTCCCAGAATTGCAACCGGAATCAAATTGGCTTAGTAGTTTTATCTGAGCATAAGAGGTTCCAAAGGAAAGCCATCAGTATAACTCACAACAAAGGCGAGATCCTTGATGATAAACAGAGTGGTCTCATCAAAAGTCCTCTTTTGAAGTTCTTTCTTGAAGCTAGAAATGTTACAGATCTCAGCCCTCCCTTTGAAATTTCCTTCCTAACCCATTATTCCTCAGTGTGAAGAGACAGACCTTCAAGGGGCAACAATTGGCAGAAACATGGTAAGCTGAAAGTGGTTTAGCACGAAAGAACGTACCAAAACAGAGAAGGAACAAAATCAATTAAAGAATCTCACTGAATCAGAACCAAAAGCAGCATGTCTTTAATTTAAATCAATGATGATGGGAATCCATTCAACAAATTATGCATTGTGAACTATTAAATGACAAACCTCTATGTACATAAAGCAATTTTACGTACTGAACTGTTAAACAATCTTGATTACTGCAAAAGAGGATGATTTATTGTTCCACCAGGAGCCTTTTGAAATTGCATTTGCAATCATAAATCAAACCAGAGAGCATGCAAATACATGTTTCACCATTTCCCGCTGAGACTTTAGGCGGGTATCTAACACTCAGCCTCGTGGAAGATTCACCAACCATCCCCTACCAGGAATGTATAACCAACATTGATCTTAAACCTTGTCATAGTTCCGCAGCACTGAACTTGTTATATGCTTCCTGTTAATGTTCAGAAAAAAAGCAACAGCGATTAGCAGTTTATCAATAGACAAATAGATGAAATCAAATACAATACCGTATAAACACATTTAATTCCCAGACATAGTATTTAACTATAATGTTGCAATTTCATGTATATAAGCCAGTAGGATAACCACATGATATCATATGACCAAACCGTGTAATGCCTACATCGCATGATTATCAAGAATGCATCATAGCATCCGAGTCATGCATTTGTACACTGAAAGTTTTTATGACTTCATAAGTCTTCGACCAGTTCAGTTTCTGGAAATGTGACAGTTCCTTACACAAAGAAAAAGGGCCCAAAAAAAAAAAAAAGGAACTTCATTAACACGAGTCAGTTTTACTCTTTGTGCACTTCGACCATGATTGAAAAGTATGCGGATGCTGCAAAAGATTTTGTCGTAACATTTTAACATGTCAGGAAAAGAAAACTTGCATTCAAAACAAGACCCCATTACAGTGATCAGTTCTCCAAATTCTTATGATATGGTTTATAATATGATATGATCTATCATGAAACATAACCTAATTTCACTGAATTATAAGATCGACCATTTTCAATTCAACAAGGATGGGTATTGAAAAAAAATCCCTCACCAAGCAAAGTATACAAAAATTCCATAATTAATAGCACTTACAAGTAACGACATCCATCTCGTGAGATTATTAATTACTAGAAACTCAACCATATGTGGAGTGAATATGACAAGCGTACCTTTAGAAGATCAAAAACTTTCTCTGCAATATATTTCTGCTGCAGATTTGCTCCCCTTTGTTGAACCTTGTCTGGATGCACATGTAAATTTGCCTTATAATAAACCTTTTTAACAGATGCAGGAGTTAGTAAATCATTCCAGGAAACAGGCTGCCAACCGCTTTCAGGCCCTAGCACCTATGCATTAACATAGAAAACAATTAGTCTATGTTGAAATATAGATGGCCAGTGGTGCATCCATCGATAATCAAATAGGATGCATAAGTGGAAACCATAATTAAGCATAAGTTATCCACAGTAAGCACTACCTTTCCAGGTTCATTACTTGACACACCCATACAAAAACAAGTCAATCAACACAGGCAAATGAATGAAGGATGTTAAGTATCCAGCTTGCAATGGAATTGCAATAGAAAGAAGAGAGGGAAACATAAGCTATATTGCTTCAATGTTTAAGTTCAAATGAAAAGGTAGGGGATAAACAAGCATGAAACAGCACCACAGTGAATAAAACCCCCTGCTTGTAACTATGAGCAGGTCATATAAGATTCCTAATACTCAAACACTAGTACCTCTACAAATCTCAAGAGACCAAGATTTTAGTTAGTCCCTTGACTCTATTACCTAAGAGGACATAGTGGGCTGGTAGCTGGTAGCTAGTAGCAGAGCCAGAACCTTTATTGAGGCGGAGCCAGGACCTTTATTCAGGGGGTGCAATAATATTAGCTTAGACTTACAAGGTATCGATTTGTAGATTTTTGACCAACTATATTTTTGTTATAGTAAATCAATTTATTGAAAATTACCAAAAAAAAAAATTAAAAGTTGTCTACAGCTTGAGATTTTCCAACTCATGTAATTGTACAAAATTCTGTGGCAATTAAAATTATGCCTACAAGATGGAAACTCCAATTAACATATACAGCTGGTGAATAATTTGTATACAATGTTCGGTTGGTTTGTAATTCACATTAAATGGACATCTAAGAAAAGTTCAATATTAAGTAATAACATTTGCTTTAGTTAAAAAAAAGTAAATAACGTTTAATAGAAAGGGAAAAAAAATAGCAACATGTAAAATATTTTAGTTCAAGTTTCACCATTGAGGACAATTATAAAAAACTTTCATACTTTTGGAGGGCAATTGTCCCCCCCCCCCGGGGGGCGGGTGTTTGGGGTGCAAGAGTAGGGCAATACTGAAATTTTTAAAATTGTTGTCGGCCATTTTAGAGTTTCTAAAACAACTGGATTGCACCCCCAGGCTGAACCTGGCTCTGCCACTGCCAGTCGCTACATCAACTCCTAGCTCTAGCTGTCTTAGCTTCATTAGCTTCTTTGGACACAAAAATAGCATCAAATCTACAAGAATGCTACACTGGCAAGTACATAAACAGCGTCACAATTCCATAACCAATTGTCAACTTTATAAAAACTAAGTAGATCACATATGCAGATAAACAAACTAAGAAGGTGTCTAGAAAGTTAATAGTATTCAATGAAGGAATCCATTCTGACACTAGTTACCTCTTCCATTCATGAGACTGAAAAGCAGTCAACTAGCCAGCACCAAACGCCATTTACACAGGTAACAAGGAACAATTTATTTGCTGAACCCAATCTTCAGCAGTACACAGCATCCCTCGCAACCGATACCAAACATACAAACAGTCCAAATCACAGTCATGATTAATGGCCTTATTTTCCTTTTATTTCATTATTTTCGAACGCAGAGTTCAGTTTCACAGATAAATGTATTTGGAATATTGTAGGGTTTCTCCTTGGTTAGCTCTAACAAAGCTACAAATGATCGATCTCAATACTATTGACAACTTCTAAAATATTTTACATTTTCCAAGATCAACTTCTCTTTTTTAATCCATCTGTGTACCTAAATCACTAACAAGGGCCATCTTTGAATGATTATTGGAACAAAATTACAACAGTTGCAAAGAATCATAAATTACAAATTTAGCATAAAGACATAAACAAGTACCCCAAATAAGTTGGATGAAAGTCAAGGTCAACTAAATAGGATACATACTTCTTGCAATGATGACAGCAGAGAACGCAAGTTGCCTTCTTTCCCAGACGACCAATGTTTGATTTCCTTATCCAGAGAGTCACCAAGCCTCTGAGTCAAGCAATTGTATTAACAGCAAGCCTTTGAATACAACTTTTACATATGTGGAACAACCAAATTACATTAAAACTAAGAGTCGCCACAAGATTCTATCCTGTGGCCCCACCCAATCACTAACTGAACACCAGAAACTAAAAGCAAATGAAAAAAGAAAAAAGGAAGTGAACAGGATCAAACAATTCCTTTTATGCATATTAAATGCTTTACACACAAGAATGACCAGTTGGGATTAAACAATCATGACAATGAATAAAGTTCCATAGCAAAAACTTACATGCCTCTCTTCCTGCTCGTACTGAGTCTGAAGATCACGCTGTCTCTTTTCAGCCAATGCTTTTTCCTGAAAACAACAGCAGGAGTTTGTTAGATGAAAATAAATGCAGACACTTTTCCCCCAATTACAGTTAGGTCAAGCATATCAGGAGGATGCATATATTGAATCTCCCAAGTACTAATTAACCAAAAGCTTGCTCCTATGCATCGTTCTTGTCTCTACATGGCATAAAGAAGAAAGAACCCTATAGAACCTTCTTAACTATAGCTAGGGTTAAAATAGCATCATAAAATTGAAGGTTTTCCTTTTTTTTTATTTTTTGTGGGCCTTTAAATTTTGGGTGATATATTGGTGTACCTCACCAAGCGGGCATGTACTTTTTTTATGTCCCTACGAAATCTTCCGGAGTCAAAAATTATTTCACACTTCAAACAACAAAGAAATGTGATACAGAACCATACAAGGTGAATTACTTTGTGTTGCAGCCTGCTCAATGGAATATTCATAGCATGCATGTTTCTGTGCCTTTCTATGTACGAGAGAGAGAGGTGATAAAGACAAGATGGTTTTCACAACATACTCAACACACCAGTTGAACCTTAGCTTGGTGGAACACACACTCATTTAGTAATCAGATTCATAGGAACCTTGGAAACAATTCAACATCAGCTGCAAGATTGACATTGATATCTCCCTATAACGTTAGAGCTGTTTGGGGATATGATCAACATCAAATGTTGAACGGCTATTTATCCTAAGGGATTCTCAAATCTGTTCTTTATCATATTAGTAAAATGACCAATACATCAGCTGGATAGGATTTTAAAAGTGAACCACAACTCCACAAGCTCAGATTGATAATTTACCCCAAAAAGTAACTAGAACACCAAGTAAATACCAAAGTATTTTGCAGTTATCCAAATAATACGATATAAAATAAGGAAAAGAGAAAGGAATTCCAATTTCAATTGCAAATCATTTATTATGATAGGGTAAATATCATAATCAACTTCTGAATTCAAACAGCCTCCCATTAGGTTTCACAAATGTGATAATAAATCTCTACTGGAGAAAAAATGGCAAGATTGTATGCTCGAACTTGCAATAAAACAAGTACATATTTCAAAGAGGGAAAGTTGATGCAATAATTCCTCATGGGCAAACAGAGAACGAAAGTATCGCTTGAAAACGGTGGGCACAATTTCAAAGACTCATCCCACATGTTCCTGTGATTATAACAAACATCGAGGCAAACTAGTTTTTTTAAACCCTTTTTGCCATTTGAAATTAAATCACAGTGTATGCTTAGCCTTCAGAATACACATCTAAGCAACAAGTTATCAACCTCCAACTTTACATTAGTAAACAATCTCAAGCAAAGGATTGCCTTATGTCAAATTTGAATACCTATTATGCACAAAAAAGGGGAAAAAAAAAGGGGGGGTCACAAACCACTTGTTCCCACTTCCTATTATGAGCATCCAGTCTTGCTCTTCTTCTGGCTTCACTTTCACCTTCAATTTCCTGAAATTCTTCAAAAGAGGGAGTTTCTGCAAAGTAACAATAATATTGCATTAAAAATGTAAAAATTTACATAGAAGAAAACAAATTAGCACCTGCAACAAAGAATATCAGAAAATTCAATTGTCAGAACCATCTAAAACATAAAAATTACCTTCAAAAGAAAAAAAGAAGCCATCAAACAAATTTGATGTCTTTGAGCTTCCTTGTTTTGAGGTTAATTTGACTTCAGGTTCTCTCTTCTCATTAAATAATGCATCAAGAACAGGGTCCTGAAATAAAAACCAAGAACTTCAATATGATTAGTGTCATCACAAACTCAAAAGAAGCCAAAGCTTTCGTAGTTAAAACTTTTCACCTTAGCTTGAGATCTGGGCTTTTCCACATTTGCATGAGTGTCCATGTTGAAAATATCATTAATAACTGCTTCCTCTCTCTCTTTGGTAACCTTTTCTACCCTATTTTTACCTTTTTTGTCTTGCTTGTTTATATTTCTAGCAAAAGCAGGAACCTTACCACTTGCAAAATTTTCAAGTTCATCAAAGTAGGATTCAACTGAGCTCTTCCCTTCACCTTGTTCCAATGAATCAGTGAATGTCCATGAAGGAGGATTTGCTTCAGATCTTGATGATTCAAAGAATAAATTAGGATCGTCCGTCATGGAGGAGCTTGATTTAGATGAATTACTACTTGAAGGCTGAGAAATTTTTGATTCTGATGCCATTCTGTAAAGAAATTTAAGAAAAGGGGGAAAGATTATACCTTCTTCTGTACAGTAAGCAAACAACATAAGCAAAACATACAAGATAATTCACTCTTTGCTCTTATCAGAGGAGAAAAGAAGCCAGATAGTTATTTCACACAAAATAATACATGCTTTCTAGGTTGACATGTTAGATGCCAGTGATATTGCTCAATCATCATTCTGCAGTAAAGGACAAGCTTCTTCCATTCCATTTTTAACTTGATATTTTGAGAATGTTAGAATGTGTGATACTTCTCCAAAGAGGCAGTCTTTCAGTGATACTTCATTCACAAAAAAAATTAGTTAGATAAACCCCATCATATGAGTTGGTACAAACATATATGATCAATGGTTCTGAGTTCCAACATTTTTTGAGTCAATAGATCAACTTTTCCAAATCCGTGTTTGCTCATTTCATTTTATACACCATATAAACTTCTGTAAATTATACAACGAGAAAGAATTTCAGTGTTTCTGCTGAAAGTAAATGGAGATGTTCTGATCGCAACTTTTTGAAAATAAACTTGAGCAAGAAGCATTAACTACCAGAAAACAGGCGAACATTCTCAACCTTGGCCTTTGAAAATAATTAAAAAGGAAGAGAAAAGTGAAACAGTAGAACATGGCAAAAATCTTACTAATGTTTTCTAACTACTCAAATATCTATATATTTCACAGGCTCCCGTAACTCAGATTACACAACTTAGAAAGTCATTCCCTTTCAAATAATCTACTGCCCAGTTCTAATCTCCCTCAATCTTCCCAAGCAACAGAATGTAAGATAGAGCTATGTCCATTTCAAAAATCTTGAAGTTGCACCCAAGAGTCCTGCCAAAAAAAGCTTCACAAGCATTGGCTAATCCATTGCCACCTTCAGAATTTCCACATTAACCAATGCCAACTAATATGCTTCATCCTAATGCAATTGTCCCTTAACCGGAAAACTAAGTTAAATTTCGTCAACACCAACAATTATGTCAAAGGAGCTATACTAGGAGATTTTTAATAGTCAAAAGCTTTGCATAGACAACTATATGTATTCACTACAAATAAAGAAACAAACCTAATAAAAGAAAAGGTACAATCCCCTAAACTTTTCAAAGGTGCATGCCCCACATAAGCACTTACGGCAACCAACTTACCCAAAAGCACACAGAAATCTAAGCTGCCACATCGCTCAAACTTGGCGAATTTTTACATAGCCAGGTTTCATACAGGCTCCCCTTAGCCAGCATTATCAGTGTCGAGGACAATATGCAAAACCAAATTTCACAGAAGATAAAATAGCTTCCGTTTCGCAATTTTGTCAATGATTTCTCAACTGATCAATTCCAACTCAAAAAAAAAAAAAAATCTTTGAGCTGGAACAGTTTTCGAGCAGAAAAAGGAAAAATCGACAGCATAACAATATTCAGTAGAGTTCCATCCAACACATATCTTGACTTCACCTAGGCAGATATTTACTAATTCAACACACAGATGATGCAATGGAAACTACCATAAGAAGTTACAATGAAAAATGAAGAGAAATAATCTGCAATTAAGTTGCAGAAAATGCTACTAAAGAAAAGAAAATACCTAGTATTTCCAGAGTCATTACTCCTTGAGAGGCTAGTTCCTTCAAAACCTGGAATCAGATCATCATACTGGGATCCCTTTTCCGTCCCACCCTTCTTCAAGTTACCAAAAAAATCATCAAGAGCATCACCTTCTCTTGGCCCTGAAGTTAACAAGTCGTCACCATGAAAATTCGAACTTGACTTAAAATTTGAATTCTTTAAGTCAAAAACTAAGTCAAAATCAATTTTCCCCTTCTGTGGTTTTGAATTCGAGAAAGACCCTCCATGAAAAATATCATCTCCAGCATCAAAAAAATTCTGCGATTTCTTGGAACTACTGTAATTATTTCGATTCGACTGAAAAATCCCATCAAGATCATCCACAAAGGAATCATTGTTATCATAAAAGGATGATCCTGATTCATTTGCAGAAGAGATGTCAGGGAAGCCATTGCTGAAGCTGAAGTTGGTTTTCAGTTTGGATTTCAAGTGGGCCATTGGAGCTGAATTCCTCTGTGATTTGAACCCAATACTCTCCACCAATACTCCAAATTCATCCATCCTTGCACTATTTTTTGTGGGTTTTTTTCTTGAAAAATTGGATTTTGTGCAAACACTAGTTAGTACTAACAAAGTTGTCCTAAATACAGGATAGGATAGGTAAATTTTTAGTGTGTGTTGTGTGTGTAGGGAGATGGGATGATGGTGAGGAATCAGCGCGGTTTGAGCGATGAAAATTGGAGAGAGATTCAGGGACGAATGTCAAGAGGGGGCGAAATTTTTTCGGGTTTACTTGGTCCGGTTTCAGAGAGTGTCTTCCCAAATTCCAGCTCGGTGGAAAGTCGGTTGTCTTTATAATTTACCTCCTGAAAGCTTTCAAAATCTCAATTTGTGCCCAAATGAGGTTTTTTTTTTTTTTGAACAAAATACGAGTTTTTTTGTAGAATTTTGTTCTTGTATTAAAAACACGAAAACTTCCTAAAAAATATGAAAGATCAATCCCTGAAAGATCGATTGAAACTTATGTTTTTCATCATATTATTTGATTTTGGGATGCTAAAAATATAAAAATTATTTATTTGTTAACTTTTTAGAAAAAATTGAAATGCAACGTATTATAATTTCTTATCTCAATGATCTTTTTTTTGAATCAGCACTTAGCATTATCTAGCAAGTCCAAATGTAACTTAAAAACCACAACTAATTGATGGTTTAACCAAAATCTAATAAATAGAAAAAGTCAATTCATATTTAAATAGACTATAATACTAGCTAATCCAAATATATTTAACAGAAGAAAATTAATAAGTATTATGTTTGGCTTAATTAAAATATTTTTAAAAATAGTAATTGTGAATTACAATATATTTTTTTAAAGAAAACACATATAAAATAGATAATAATGAATTAATATATAACTAAAAAAAGGGTTTTGTGGTGGTTTTTGAGATTTCTTGTAGTACAGGGGTGAGTGTATAATTAACCATTTCAGTGAACCCCACGGCGACGCGTTCAACTACGTGTAAAGGCGTAGTGACGTCGACGTTTTTAGGTGCATTTAAGTGGTGGGCCAGCCAAAGCGTTCTGGCTCAGGCTGGAACACGCAATTATTCTTGCCTTGCCTTAGTAAAACCAATTAATTAGATTACAAGGAATTTCTTTTTTTTTTTTTTTTGGGGTTTGGTAAGAATTTCCATTAATTATTCAGTGATATTGTTGGGTCATTTTGGATTGAAAATTGTTTGGAAAAAAGCTTTTTCATATAATTTATTCTAATATTTTCTGAGATGTGAGAGAGAATACGATGATTGAAAAATTATAAAAATGTGTTAGAAAACACAACCGGAGAGTAATGAAAAGAAACTTTCTGAAGATTAAAAAAAAAAGCTATTTTATTTTTCGACAAGGAATTTGTACCAATAGCCTTGTACTAATACTAATTAGCTTAAAAGAATGTCCATCCTTTAATCACTAATAACACGTGTTAAGATAGTAATTAAAAAGATTAAAAGGCAACAATGGAATCTGTTTTATTTCAAGAAGCCAAAAAAATTTTTTATTTCTCATACTATGTTGATGTATTTTTATATAAAAAAAATGTAACATATTCGTACTTTTTGTCAATTTAGATATATTAAATTCTGACTCAAGGATCCTAAATGAAATTGCCATCATATTTTGAAATTAACTTAATGGCTAAGTTTTCTTTGTCCCTTCTTTTTCCCTATTTTTTTCTTTCTTTTTCTGATGATGACTTTATCGCTTGATTATATATAATTAAGTCTAAAAAATTCATTTTTCTATTAAAAAATTTTAGACCTATGTATATATTTTTGTACCTTAGATCATACTGCAAAGAAGGAAAAGATAAGGTTCCAATCTAAAGGAGCAATGTGATAAATGTGGGATTCCTTCACTTTCATATGCCTTTATTCTGCATGACTTGATTTCTGGGTTCTTGACTGGGGCGCAGCAGGGGTAGGTAAACCACCTTATCAAAATATGTGTCGGTGCTGCCCTTATTTATTTGTTTTTTCTGTTTTTGACCTTTTCTAAATTTTGGGAGGAATTATTGCAGGAAATTGAAATTGACAGATTTTGCACTTAAATCATTTTCAAATGATCCCACAAAGGATCTGGCATCGGTGAACTAATGAAACCAGTAATTGAATATCTAATTTGATAAAGTTTTGGTAGACGTTTAGTTGTGTCAGTAGTACTCTTTTTTATGCTTCTCTTATTCTAATAATCATTGAGCATTTCATTTTCTAAAACAAATCAAACTCAGAATCATCCTTTGAAATAGTAGTAACTTTACATGTTATTTTGGATATTAAGGGTGGTTGCAGTGATTGAAATGAACTTTTGAAACAATTGTGTATGTTCAAAATTATTGTATGGTTCATCTATTTGATGTGTATGTTGTACATGTAATTCACTTTTGAGTGTATGTACTATGTGTATTTCAATCTCAATCATCAATGCCTTAGTGGTTGAGACCATCTCAACCATATAGCTGAACAATTATTTTGAGGAAAGTTGCTCTATGTTCCCTTCGTTATATTAGCAAATGTTAAGAAAGTTCTACCAGCAAATCTTAAAAATTATTTACTTTTATCAGCAGTAATACAAGACAAAATCTTGCTCACGATGGACTGTGTCAAAACAGTTGAGGTTCAACTGCCAGCAGTCTTAGTAACCCTAAAATGCACTGGGCAGTTCGATATGGAACCAATTTTGAATAGTTTTTAGATTATATCATAATTATTTTTCTATAAGATTAGCATTTGATATACAGGGTAAAAATGTCGCCAGCCATTAGACTCTTCCCTGCATCTACTTTTAACTATCATACTATTTTTTGCTCCAATTCAACCTATCAATTAGCTAATTAATGCACTCATGGTCACTTCGTCAAATTTTATTCTTAATCTACAAAATGAACCGAACATGCACAATTATTGTGTCAAAATCTAACAGTAAATTTGTCAACTAAATTTCTTAACCTAAATCCAAAAACCTCGAGGGCCACTAAATTATTCTACTCGTACGCTTTTGGTGCCTCAAATATTTTTTTTTATTTCAATATAGTCACTAAACTCTTAAATCGGTATACTAGTGGTCATTATATCAAATGTTGTTGTTAATGCTAACGGAATAAGTTCCATGTGCATTTCATGTACCAAAAAACAAGGGCGGTAAGGTCCATTTTTTAGGTTTTTCTTGCATTTAGAATTTTAGATTTTTCAATTAATAAAAATTGAAATTTACAATCTATAAGAGTTGCTTTAATAGGTTCTAATTTATAAGTTTTGACAAAAAATCTAAATTATATGCTCAAGTTATTGTGAATTATTCCCAAGAATCTTGAAATTGGATGAAAATAGTAGACTTAATAACAAAATTGAATGAAAAATCACTAAAAGTATATTGTTTGTATAGTTTAATAGCTAAGATTTCTATCTATTTTATTTGGATGAAGTTATGTACGGTCTTTGACGTGTACAGTACACATGCAACTAATTCTGTGAAGATTTAACACCAAATTTGGATGGAATAGCCATTACATACACATTTGTAAGTTAAATAACTATTTTAAATTAAAAAATAATTGAGTGGTTAAAAATATATGAGCGCAACAGTTTAATGGCTATTGAAATTTTTTGCTTTCGATGAAATTCAATGAACATATTTATACTTAGATTTTGACACGTAAGTTGCATGAGTATAATGATTAGTTAATTGATTGATTGAAAGGGATGACGAATAGTTTGATGATTAAAAGTAGGTGCAGAAAATAGTTTAATGACTAACCATGGGCCCATTTGGGAGTGAGTTTTTTGGGTATTTGTCTAAAATTCTACTGTAACTTTCTGTAGAAGTTGTAGAAAAATTTTTTGGATGTGTAAAAACTTTTGGAAGATTTTTGTTTTTTTCTTTTTCTTTTCTCTTTTCCTTTTCTTTTTTCTTTTCCTTTTCTTTTTCCTTTTCCTTTTCCCTTTTCTTTTTCTTTCTTTCTTCTTCTCCCAACCTTTTTTTTTCTTTTCTTCCCTCCCCTCTTACCACCTTCCCCAGAACCAAGGGGTTAGGATCACCCTTCAGGATTTGAAACAATCACCCTCAAACCATTGTCAAAGGTATTAAAATCACTGACAAATTCCCACATAATACAACCCCCAAAAGTACATCAAGGTTACATTAATAATAACTCCAAAATACCATAAACCTCCAAAGTCACCATTAATTCTAATCTTATACAAAGGAGGTAATTCTACAAAAGTACAGGTTCTCAATTCGTGCACCACTTCCAGACTTGGAAAACAAAGCTTATGGGGTGAGCAAAGCCGGTGAGGTCAAGAATTCATGCACAAGCGGATTAGCGTAACAAGTTTCAACAAAACAATAACGAGAAAACTTGGAAATCATACAAGTCAATATAAAAGAATCACTAGAAAAGGATACAATTTGTCGCTTCCACCTTTCTAAAATTTCCACCCCATCTTGACCAGTCCCAAGCCGTAATTTCAATGGGAATGTTGACACTGTCAACCACTATCTCACGTAATCAGAAATCACTTTACTCTCACCCGCCTACTTACACCCCCACGGCCCTTCGTCAAAATAGCATTATCATTAAACCAAGTCGGGATGGCACCTCCGCCCATGAAGGCGTGGTACATTCTACCGCTAAATGAGTCGACGAGACTACGCCCAATCGACTTAATCAGAATCTAACCAAAACGGGAGGAGAAGCACCTCCCACTCTCTTGAGTGTGGTACATACAACTGTTTGGTCTTAACATGTCAAGAACAAACACAAGTACAAGCATTCAACAACTTCAATTAGTAAGGGTGAACGCGATAAAGTACACGCTCACCAAATCAAACAAGCATGCTTTTCAAACAATTTCATTACATCCAAGCATTAAAAAAAACACTTGAACACTCACCAACAGTTGAGAGCAAGCAAGAGAATGTAAGAGGTTAAACACGCTTCAAGGTCCACGGAATCACACGAGATATGAAAATGCAAGCAATTAACTTTCGATTCCAAATTAAAAGATTTGGAAAAATCCATTTTAAAATGTGAACCGACGCGTGGCGGCGTATACTCAATGAACTAAACTTTCGGGAAATGCTTATAAACACTTAAAATAGGAAAAGGAGCACATGCACGGGCGTTAGACCAAAACCGGACGAGAACGGAACGAAAACGGAAAACACACACTAAAAGGTGGAAAAGACAGTTTTGACACCTTGCACGCCGTTACCCATAACTCAAGCTACAAGTATCGGATTAGAGCGCACGAGGTGCCGTTTCGAAACTAAGAGAACAAGCTACAACTTTCATGAAGACAACTTCTGTCCAGATTCTCTCTTTCTAGGTCAAAAGTGCGGAAACATTTCCAGAAATTTTCGTGTCAGAATTGCCGACAGGCTTGATTCAAACGATCATAACTCAGCGCTCACAAATCCAAATAGAGAAATTCTGGATGCGTTGGAAAGTTAGAACGAAGGGCTATAACTTTCACGTTTTGGCCCAAAGCCAAATCACAAAGGATTGACACAAAAAACGAAGCCAAAGTTACTGCTTGGTCAACCCTATTTTCTGTTTTGCCCAAATGCACTGTATCTAACCAAAACGCACGCATGCAAATCCAATGATTCGAATGCAATAACAACCATGCAAATGCAGCCTGCACGTCCCACATTACCCTCGACATACACACACATTCCATACTTACAAATACATTAATTAAGTCTAAGATCATCTCCTCCTTATTAGGGTTTCAACCAATTCATTCACAAGTTAGTAACCAAAACACCAACTCTTCAAGCAAGCATTCCATACACACCCAAACATGCAAGGGAAACAAGTCAAATACACATAAACTGTTAAAGCCTAATAAACCTTAAGCTGGCCGGATTTTCTTGGGACATGAAACAACCTATTCACACCATGAATTCATTATCCAAGGTAACAACAAATTATCCAAGGTAACAACAAGTACCAAAGGATTCATAACAACAACCACAAACATCTATTTCATCATGAAATCTTAAAACCAAAGAAACCCTAATCCTAGTTCTTGGCCAAGATTCAAGACAAGCAAAACAAGAAAACCAAACCATGGAATCATCTTCCCAACTAACTTTGATCATCGATAAGCTAGAACATGAATTAAAATCCACCATCTTTATCAACTTAGATAAATTTCAGCAACCTCAATAAAAGTTCAACTTGCAAAGTGTAAATCACCTCTTGAATCCAAGATTGAACTTCACAATCAAGTGCTTCCAACTCCCAAATGAAGGTTAGATGGTTGAAATTGACAAAATCCCAAGCTTTCCTCTAGTTTTCTTTCTTTTCTCCTTGGTTTTTCTCCTCCCTTAGTTCAGCCCCAAACCAGCCGGCCCTCTCCCTTTTTGTTGGCTAAAAAAAATGGCTAATGGATTGTGTTGAAGAGATATTTAGTGGCCTAAGTCAAAGTTAACCCATGGTCAAAATTATCAAGCCAATTATAACCTACCAACTTAGGTTAACTTCCACCCTTGCCCAAGTCATTTTCTTTCCTATCAAAATTAGTCCATAGGTGCTCAATTCAACTTAGTCTATCAAAGCTTAATTACACCTACTTAGGCTACTAATCACCTAGGAATCTTAATCACTCTTCTTAATCATGCTTAATCATGCATTTACACACATAAAATCAAAGAGGTGACAAACTCGTAGTTGGACATAAAATTTAAATTCATTTTCAAAACTAGGGTTTAACGAAACCAAGCTAGGGTTTTTCACATCCAAATGAGGGTTTTATCGAAATTTAAGGTTTTCGAGATTTAGGGTTTTTGAAGCAAATTAGGGTTTAAATTTCAAAGTAGGGTTTTTTTTTTTTAGACTTGTAAATAAAACAAAACACTTTGAGAAGTAAACAACCATATAAACACTTTGGCAATGTTAAATTTATAATTTAAACAAAATATAAAAAATGGTATGGGTCCTCACACCTCTCCTCTCCCCCCCCACTTCCTCCACCCCCACCACCGACCTCCTCCTCTCCCTCTCCCCTCCCTTTCCCCGGTCAGACCAGATCACAGCCAGTTCTCAAGTCACGACCAGATCGCAACCGGTCGTGACCAGACTAGAGAGGGAGAGGGGAGGAGTGGAGAGAGGAAGAGGAGAGGAGAGAGTGGGGAGAGGGAATTTTATTGAAAAGCAAATCCTACTTATTCATCGGGCTTTCCATCTCTTATAAGAAAATCTGCAAGAGTATTGTCGTTAGATTATGAGTTAGAAATTAAAGTTTACCCTCACAGAAAGGAATATGAATATCTCAAGGAAGATAAAATACATTACAAAAGAGCCTTAGGGATGAAAATTGTTATCCAAAATTTGGAAAATGCCCCAAAGCAAGGATTCAAAACATATGGCAGAGAAGGAATGTTTTCATCCATTATGACGTCATATGCCAAAAAAGTCCAAAAGTTGCGATAAAATATCTGCAAAAGAAAATACATCTATTAGATAGCTGTCAAATCAAATCCAGCCAAAAGGCGATCGCTACATTATGTCGGATGAGAAAGCATGCATCAAACAGCTGTCCGGCATGTAGAAACAAGAAGAATAGCTCATCTAGCAGCAATAATGAAGTCTGACTTTCATTCAGCAACAATAATACAGGCAGACGTAAGCCCTTACATCTTATGGATGCTAAAAGAAATATCTAAAATCCGCACAATTAGATAAGAGAATGAAGTCCGAAGATGAAGTCTGGAGAAACTCCTATAAATAGAGGGAAACAATATTGACAAGGCATCGGATGAAACCCAAGAAGTCTTCCTTCATAATTGCTAGATGTTGTAAGGCCCAAATACAACCTAAGAGGGGGGGGTGAATTAGGTTGACTAATAATCAGCCAAGTATTACCTCTTTTTCAAATTTTAATCACAAGCTCTTTAACAAATGATTTATCAAACAAATAGACAAGTCGAGATCGATAAATATGGATGAAATTTCAAACAATGAATATGATACGCAAGCTAAAAGGAGTAATGATGGAAAGCAAACCAATCTTCTTCAAGACTCCACTTGAGCTTAAAGAGAATTCCTCAAAACAAACTTCTTCAATTTGGTGAAATTCGATCACTCTTGTGTACAATAGAAGGATCACTTCCTCCTTGCCCCCCAAGCTCCACTTAGTTAAGTTAGGAAGTTTTACACTCTTTACAGAAAACCCTCACACAGCTACACAATTGATGAACTTACTCACAATTGAAAAGCTTCTCAATGAACTCACACTACAAGACTAACAATTCTTACTCAAAATGAGTATTTTCTAGCTAAAATCACTCTTAAGAACTTGTTATCCAAGTGTACAGTAGTTTGATATTTAGGCAGCTTGTATTTATAGGAGACCAAAAAGTGCCTAGAAAACGAGGTCAACGGATAGTAGAAGCTTAAATGTCAACTAGCCGTTGGAGCTATCTGACGTCCGACACTCGTTGCTCGTCCGATAGGCAAGTTTCGAAGTCTTATCGACGGCCGATGAATAATTCTCGTCCGGCGGTGGCTGCAAGCTCGGAAGTTTTCATGGAATCGATCGGACGGCCGATACATGTCTTTGCGTCCAGGCTTGCGTCCAAAAGCTCATCAAATTTCTTGGATATCTTGGACGTCCGATGTAGATGTTGGCGTCCGAGGTGTCCGACAGATCCCCTGTCTATCGGACGTCCGATACGTCAGGTTGAGCGTCCGATAGGAGAGTTTCGAGTTTTATCGGACGTCCAATACAAGGTATCGCCCGTCCGGCTTTCATGCCTCGATGTCCCGTCGTCAAGGATCTCACTAGAAAACATTAGACCAATTTCTTCAATTGTTTTGTAATTATCAAAATTCGGGATCACAATTAACATTCTCCCCCTTTTTGATGATGACAAAACAATTGAATGTAATTTAACCAAAATTGAGTTTAAAAAACTCCCCCTTACTTGAATAACTATCTACTCCCCCTTACTTGAATAACTCATCCTTTTTTTTATTCTTTTTCTCCCCCTTTTTGTCATCACAAAAACATTCAACACAAAATGTGCGAAGCAAGCAGTGAAAACTTTTAATGCCAGATATGTAGTAGAATTAGCATAGTGTAGTAATGTAAGCAAATAGTGAAATCTCCAAGTAGAATTCCATTACATCAGATAACATCATCCAGCAACAAAATCCAAAATCATTTAAGGCCATCATCATTAACTGAAAATAATGTCAACAAGAGTACTGAAGTGCTGATTCTACAAAAGTCTTAGATGAAAGCAGTAAAATAGATTGATACACTTTCACACCAGCAAAAAAGAACAAAAATAGACTTGTGCATTCTAATGTGAAGTGTAAGTGCATCCTAGTGTGCCTAAAGGGTGAATGTTGATCGAGTTCCAGGTCGCCTTCTGACAAGCCGATATGTTGAATCATCTTCTTCGCAGCTTTCTTCCCATCATCCTCATTTTCTTCATCTTCCACAACCACCGGTTCTTTTCCCTTGGTAGATGATGAGGGATCACTGAGGATTTTGTGATTCAGCCATCTCTTGGTCATCCAATGGAGGATCACTGCTCTTTGGTTTGGGAGGTGTTTTCATCCCTGAGGAGAAAGTAATGTTTCTTTTGTCAAGAAAGTCGATTTTTGGTCGATGTCATGGTTAACATAAGACTATGTTCGGTAGAAGAACATGACTTTGAGCTCGTTTAACAAATCCATGACATCGATTGAGAGGAAATCCTGAGGCTGACTTCCCAGGATGAATTGATGGACCCGGGTAAATCTAAGAGTTCTAGTAATACTAGGAGAGAGAGGAGCATCATGTCCTTTCTTTGAACGAGACTCAGAGACAGCTTCCTTGGTGCACCAATTACCATCAAAGAATTTTAAATTCTTTCTTTCAAAATACTGTTTGAAAACACGTAAGTGGTTAAGTCCTTAGGACATACACCACTTATAGGAACTTTGAAATGTTCAAAGATGGGAGTTAAAAACTTTCCATAAGAGAGTTTTCTTCTTGTATCGAGAGTTTCATCAAACTTACACATGACAAAGCCAAAATCTATTCGATTCTTTCAACAAAGCAATAAAACAGATATAACTCCATTTTGTTTGCATCTGTCCGATGACCATCAGTTGGAACAAGCAAATTTGAGATGATTGAAAAGATGATCAGATTTTTAGGACTTAAATCTTCCAACTTGGCATCAACAGGGGTTTGAAAAGGGGATTGAAAATAAGCCATTAGTTTTTCAGCATTGAAATGATTCAAACTTATTGGAGTTTCCTCATAGGAAAAGAAGTTTGCAATCTTACTTTGCACCCAAACTCAATGGTGGTTTTAAAATTTCATTCACAACATCGAATCAAATACCAAATCAATTCCATTGACACGGATTTAAGCTCATCACGGAATTACCCTTCCTAAGATTAGCAAAAACCGATACATCATGTCGTGGTAATAGATATTAGGCATAACAATGATGTGAGACCATTTCAAATTCAAACAACTTAAGGACAGACTCTAGATCGATTTTCTTAAACTCAGAAGGAACAATGGATCGCTGAATAATGAAACCTTTTTGAGAGAATAAGGCAAACTTAGACTCAGCATCAGAATCTATGAATTTAGGTAAAGGAGCAGGTTCTTATAACCGAGAATCGAAGGAGTAGTACGAGGTGGTTGTTTTGTAGCGAGCCACGCCTTGTTCTTTTGGAGGTGCTGGAGAGGGAAGTATCTTCATCTCTTAGCATCTTCTTGCCCGGTAGATGACTGAGCTCCACGAGCGTACCATCTTGCTTGTGTTGTGTGATTTGAGTGACGAGAGATGTTTACGCTGCAATGCAGTAACACACTTTTAAATTAGGTGAAGATATATCAATTTTTGAGCCGAAAGAGGAGAAAGGAGAACTTAGGGTTTCTGGTGTGATTTGGGAATGAGAAGAGGAGTGATTTATAGTGAAGATAATTGATGAAGATTGGACCGCAATAGGTGAGTGGTGAAGTCTGAACTTTCAATTTTGAGAAATGGTGAAGGTTTTGCTGGGAATTTAGAGTTTTGAATTGAGGTGGTTGGGAAGATGCGTCCGAATTAAATGTGGTTGACTGATGGAAGTGAAGTGAAATGACCGATTCACATCGCTCATGTGTCGACGTCCGTCAAGCGTCCCACCCATGCGTCCGATAGCATTTTACGGAAAATGACCAAGAACATCGGACGTCCCGTTCATCGATCGGACGTCCGATAAGTTTTCACCGTAAAAGCTTAAGGCTTCTTTTCTAAAATACCCAATTTCGAACGAAGATGTCTAAATTGTTCTAAGGGTAGTGCTTTTGTGAAAATATCAGCAATTTGATCATTCGAAAGACATGGTTTACACAAATTTCACCTTTTTGAACAAGATCACGAATGAAATGATGCTTAATGTCTATATGTTTTGTTCTAGAATGTTGAATAGGATTTTTTGTCAAATTGATTGCACTAGTATTATCACAAAAAATGGGCATATTATCATATGTCAAACCAAAATCATTCAAGGTGTGTTTCATTCAAATTAATTGTGCACAACATGCACTAGCAGCAACATATTCCGCTTCGGTTGTTGACAAGGAAATAGCATTTTGTTTCTTACTAAACCAAGAGACTAAACACTTTCCAAGAAAATGACAAGATCCACTAGTACTCTTTCTATCAATTCTACACCCGCCAAAATCAGCCCAGATAACCACACAAGGTAAATTCATTACATTTAGAATACCAAAGACCAAAATTCATGGTTCCTTTTAAATAACTAAAAATTCTTTTAACGGCATTCAAATGAGATTCTTTTGGGCAAGATTGAAAAGAGCACATAGGCATCGGCAAACATAATATCCGTCTACTTGCGGTTAAATAAAGAAGGCTTCCGATCATACCTCTATACTTTTCTCATCTACATTTGTACCTTCTTCGTCCTTTTCAAGCTTGGTGGACGTGCACATTGGTGTTCCTACTTGCTTTGAATCTTCCATGCCGAACCTTTGAGAAGTTCTTTGGTGTATTTTATTTGGTTGATGAAGGTTCCTTCACGTGTTTGAAGGACTTGGAGTCCGAGAAAAAAGTTCAATTCTCCCATTAAGCTCATCTCAAACTCATTTTGCATAATGGTGGAAAATCCTTGCACAAGTCCTCATTAGTAGCACCAAATATAATATCATCAACATAAATTTGTACAATAAGAAGATCATTTGATTTTTGTTTTGTAAAAAGAGTTGTATCCACTATGCCTCTTTTAAAACCATTTTCAATTAAGAACCCACTTAAGCGTTCATACCAAGCCCTAGGGGCTTGTTTTAGGCCATATAATGCTTTTGAAAGTTTAAATACATGATTAGGAAACTTTTCATTTTCAAAGCCGGGTGGTTGATCCACATACACTTCTTGATCAATGAAACCATTTAGAAAAGCACTTTTAACATCCATTTGATACAACTTAAAACCCTTGAAACATGCAAATGCAAGAAACATCCTAATAGACTCTAATCTAGCAACGGGAGCAAACGTTTCATCATAATCAATACCTTCTTCTTGAGCATACCCTTTAGCCACTAATCTAGCCTTATTTCTTACAATTTCACCTTTATCATTTAATTTATTTCTAAACACCCATTTAGTGCCAATGATAGGATAATTTTGAGGTCTTTCAATTAAAGTCCAAACATTATTTCTTTCAAATTGATTTAACTCCTCTTGCATGGCCATAATCCAATAGTCATCTTTTAAAGCGTCATTGATGTTTTTAGGCTCAATATGCGATACAAATGCAAAATTATCAAATAATGGCTTTGATGAAGAACGAGTTCTTACCCTCTCGGATGGATCACCAATGATCAAATCCTTTGGATGATTTTGAATGAACTTCCATGCTTTAGGAAAATCCTTTAGTGATTCATCATTCTTGTCTTCTTCATCTAGCCTTCGGATTTCTTGAGAATCACCATCTTTTGAATTTTCTTCCATATCACAATTGTTTTCTTCTTGAAGTGTGAGCTTCTCGAGATTCTTTTGAACACCTACATCATCATCTACACAAGTACTATTTGAAGAGTTGCCATTAGATTCATCAAATGAAACATGTATACCTTCTTCAATCACAAGAGTTCTTCTATTATAAACTCTATATCCTCTTTTATTTTCACAATATCCCAAGAAAATGCCTTCATCGGTTTTCTTATCAAACTTTCCAAGGTGTTCTTTGATATTTAAGATAAAACATTTGCATCCAAAAACTTTAAAATAACCAACAATTGGCTTTTTATCAAACATCAATTCATATGAAGTTTTGTTCAAAAATGGTCTTAGTAATACTCTATTCATTACATAGCAAGCTGTATTTACGGGTTCCGCCCAAAAATATTTTGGTAAATCATTTTCACTTAACATGGTTCTTGCGGCTTCTACAAGAGTTCTATTTTTTCTTTCAACAACGCCATTTTGTTGAGGGGTTTTTACAATTGAAAATTCATGAGTTATTCCATTATGATCACAAAATTCCGGAAATCCACAATATTTAAATTCCGAACCATTATCACTTCTAATTTTGAAATCCAAGTAAATTTTGCACTTTTGCAAAGAGAGAGACAAAACTTTTAAAGGCATCATCTTTATGAGTAAGAAAAATGGTCCATGTATATCTAGAGTAATCATCAACAATAACGAAACAAAATCTTCTACCACCTAGACTAGCAATAGGTGTAGGACCAAATAGATCAAGATGTAAAAGTTCCAATGGCTTAGATGTAGAAATGTTTTTCTTAGGTTTAAAAGATGTTTTGGTTTGTTTCCCAAATTGACATGCATCACAAATCTTATCCTTTTCAAATTTAATCTTAGGAAGTCCTCTAACAAGTTCCCTTTTTGAAATTTCATTTATCACATCCATGTTAAAATGACAAAGTCTTCTATGCCACAACCAAGGATCTTCATTAGAGATTTTAAGGCATTTAAAACTAGAAGAGTCAATTTTCTCAAGAATCACAACATAGATGTCATTGTATCTATTTCCTTTGAAAACAATATTAAATTTTAAGTCAAGAACCAAACATTCATACTTTTTGAATAAAACAAATAGATCTTTATCACAAAGTTGACTAACACTAAGCAAATTATAACTTAGATTATCTACTAAAAGAACATTATGCACAAATGTTTCACCATTCTTACCCACATCACCTACTCCAATTGTTTTAGCTTTCATGTCGTCTCCAAAAGTTACTTTTCCACTTGACTTTGATTTGAGCTTGATGAATTGTGAAGGATCGTCGGTCATGTGCCTTGAGCACCCACTATCAATGAACCATTTTGATTTCTTCATATCCTTTTCAATTTTTACCTACAAGAAATAGAAAGTTTGGTACCCTTTTAATTTTTGGGTCCTTGATGGTTAGAGTCATGTTTGACTAACCACATGCATCTCATTCCTTTTCTCATGTTTCTTTTCACATAGCAATCATGCTTCAAGTGACCTACTTGGCAGCAAAAAATCACACATAATGGTAGAGTCGCTTTACATGAACTGATTTATGAATCTAATTCCACTTTTCTATGGATTGTAAATTCATTTGCATTAAACACAATTTTCCTTTCATAAGGGTTAGAGTGAGACTTAAACACCTTTCTTGTGAAACTATTTTGTTTCTTGTTTTGAAGCATCACGTCAAGATTATCCATTTTCTTTTTCAAATCATTTTGTCTTTCTTTGAGCATCTCACAAAGGCTTGTTTTTCTATCAAGTTCATATTGCAATTCCATTTCAGTTTTTACTAAACAATCATTGTCATATTTTAACTTCTTGTTATCTTGAAACAAGTTCGCATTATCTTGTAAAAGAAAAGTAATTTTTTGTTTTAGTTCTTTGTTTCTAGAATAAGACTCTTTTAAGCTTTCATGCAGTTTTGCAACAAATGATTCCAAATCATCATCATCATCATCACTATCGTATTGTGGATGAGAAGTTACCTCATTGTCACCAATTGCCATAAAGGCAATTTGAGCTGATTCTTCTTCTTCTTCAATCTCTCCTTCCGAGTTGCATTCATTCCAAGTAATTTGAAAGTTGTTGAACTTCGGTTTTCTTTCATTCTTTATATCTTTCTTCTTCTTCATTGGACAGTCCACCGCATAATGCCCGAGCTGCCCACACTCGAAGCACTTATCTCCTTGCTTCTTGTTTGCATCATATCTTGCTTTGTATTTTGTATTGAGTTGATTGTTGTTTTGATTGCTTGGTCCTCCTTTTCTGAATCTTCTCTTGTTGAGTATTCTTTTGAAGCTTTTTGTGATGAGTGCAAGATCACTATCATCACAATCACCATCTTCTTCATCTTGTGAAGCCAAGTCATCCTCATCTTGAGCAGCCTTTAGAGCAATGCTTCTTTTAGCTCTTGCTTCCTCTTCATCTTGTACTTTGCTTTTGAGCTTTAATTCATAAGATGTTAGAGAATTAATGAGAGACTCAATAGACATAGAGTTCAAGTCCTTGGCTTCCTCAATTGCAGTCACTTTGTTCTCCCATTCTTTAGGTAGAGCATTCAAAATTTTCCTATTCTTTTCACCAAGAGTGTATTCCTTTTCCAAAACCTCTAGGTCTTTAATAAGGTCATTGAATCTACAGTACATCTTATCAATGTTTTCATGAGGTTCCATTTTGAATGATTCATATTTAGTAACAAGAATGGATTTCTTTTGCTCTCTTACGTCTTCACTACCTTCATGAATTTCTCTTAATTTATCCCAAATTTCTTTGGCAGATTTACACCCTTTTACTCTAATGGATTCATTTGAATCTAGTGCACTATAAAGAACATTCATGGCTTTTGCGTTTGATGTGAGATTAGCTCTATCCTCTCGATTCAACTCATCTCTAGTTTTTAATCTAGGAACATGAGTGATGGGATCATTTATAATGGCAGTGTAAGGACCTTCACTAACAATAAACCATAAATCAATGTCAATAGATTGCAAGAAAATAATCATACGTTCTTTCCAGCTTACATAGTTTGATCCATTAAACATTGGTGGTCTAGTAATTGATTGACCTTCACAGAACATGGCATTGTTGGTTGTCATCTTTACTCTAAGCGGTTAAACTTGATTCTAGAGACCAAGCTCTGATACCAATTGTAAGGCCCAAATACAACCTAAGAGGGGGGGTGAATTAGGTTGACTAATAATCAGCCAAGTATTACCTCTTTTTCAAATTTTAATCACGAGCTCTTTAACAAATGATTTATCAAACAAATAGACAAGTCGAGATCGATAAATATTGATGAAATTTCAAACAATGAATATGATACGCAAGCTAAAAGGAGTAATGATGGAAAGCAAATCAATCTTCTTCAAGACTCCACTTGAGCTTAAAGAGAATTCCTCAAAACAAGCTTCTTCAATTTGGTGAAATTCGATCACTCTTGTGTACAATAGAAGGATCACTTCCTCCTGCCCCAAGCTCCACTTAGTCAAGCTAGAAGTTTTACACTCTTCAGAAAACCCTCACACGCCTACACAATTGATGAACTTACTCACAATTGAAAAGCTTCTCAATGAACTCACACTACAAGACTAACAATTCTTACTCAAAATGAGTATTTTCTAGCTAAAATCACTCTTAAGAACTTGTTATCCAAGTGTACAGTTGTAGTTTGATATTTAGACAGTGCTTGTATTTATAGGAGACCAAAAAGTGCCTAGAAAACGAGGTCAACGGATAGTAGAAGCTTAAATATCAACTAGCCGTTGGAGCTATCGGACGTCCGACACTCTGTTGCTCGTCCGATGCCAGGGTCCGATAGGCAAGTTTCGAGTCTTATCGGACGGTCGATGAATAATTCTGCGTCCGGCGGTGGCCGAAGCTTCGTGAAGTTTTCATGGAATCGATCGGACGGCCGATACATGTCTTTGCGTCTGCGTCCAAAGCGTCCGAAGCTCATCAAATTTCTTGATATCTTGGACGTCCGATGTAGATGTTGGCGTCCGAAGAGGTGTCCGGCATCCCCTCATCGGACGTCCATACGCCAGTTGAGCGTCCGGCAGAGAGTTTGAGTTTTATCGGACGTCCAATACAAGGTATCGTCCGTCCGACAGTCAACAGTTTCTTCATGCCTCGATGTCCTGTTCTGTCAAGGATCTCACTAGAAAACATTAGACCAATTTCTTCAATTGTTTTGTAATTATCAAAATTCGGGATCACAATTAACAGATGTTAGGCAAAATATCTCTCATGTATAGTTAAATAAGAGAAAAGAGTGTTCTGAGCTTATCCTATGTACTTATTAGAATATATCAATAAAAGAAGAAGAAGTTCTTCATAAATCTCTATCTTTAAAATTTCTGTGTACGCCTAAAGGTAGAAAACTTATTTAGACTGTGCTAAGAGATTTTGAAGCAGCCCTAAAGGAAGTTACCCTTGTGGTTGGAAGTTGAAATGCTCAAGTAAGAAGTCCTCGGGAGGTAGCCGGAGTCTTGTCGATCAAAGAACAGAAATTGAGATAAGGAAGCATGATGGACCCTTACCCTTTTACTGAAATATTCTAAGGAGAAAGTAGAAAAAAAGCAAAGCACACTCACTCAATTAAAAATGGATCAAAATTTGCAAGGATTTGCTATAGAATTCATATTTCATCCAAATGAAATAAAAATAGTATTAAAATTAACATTTGAAAATTTCACTTTACATATTATACTTGTGATCAACCCAAATCTTGTCTTGTCAAATATGGGCCAACACGAAATGGTATCAGAGCAAAATTTTCTATATGGTGCGTATTAGATAGCGCATATGAAATCATATATGTGATAGAATAAGGTCTATTTCCATTAAAGAAAAAATCTTTTATGAAATCATATATGTGATAGAATAAGGTCTATTTCCATTAAAGAAAAAATCTTTTCTTTTAAAATCTTGTATTAATGATAATGTTCTATCAAAATCTTTATCTTGTAAACTATATGAAAGTTTTGGATAAATATTAAAAATCAATTTTTGATATTTTAGATTTCCTCTTAAGACACCTAAAGTGGCTTCTTCTCGATTTCTTATTCTATTATCTACTATGGCCAAGTCAATAGGGGTATTTAACCCTTCTCTAAAGGTTGATCTTATTATCATTTGTATTGATCCTATATGAATCCATCCAATGGTTTCTCTTATTTTTTTTGGTATTTTTTGTAATTTATCATATATATCTCTTTTAGATATTAAAGGGATCATTACTTTATTTGTGGTTAAACTATTTTCTAAAGTTTTTTCTTTTAGATTTATTCCATAAAATATATGATGTTTTCTAATGTGAAACTTTAATTTTTCTAATGCTAGAACATTAAATCCACTGTATGAATTTATAAAAAAAAATTACTCTTGTATTTTCATAAATATTTTTCTATCTATTAATGCCTCTTGACTATATTCTCCTAGTCTTTCTAGGTGAATGCCAATTATCTCAGAATTTTCTTCTTGATCTATTTTCTATATTTCATTCATCGTCACTACTACTTATATCATACTCTATTTCAATATAAATAAATATGCTTTCATTTGAAGATATTTCTTCTATCTCTGCAAATCTATTTATTTCGATAAATTCATTATTTTCAATTAATTATTCAATATCATCATCTATTTCTATTCATTTTTTATTGAATTTTTTAGGACGTTCGTTAGCAAAGTGTCCTTTTTCTTTACAGAAATAGCACTGGCAATCAGTTATTTTTCTCTTATGTCTATTATTTCTCTTATACATATTTTTTCCTTTAGGAAACTTTGATTTTTGTTTATAGTATTTAACTTTTTGCTTTTTTATAAATTTCTTTTTAAAATATTTTCTTTTCTTATAACTTTTTCTCACTTTATTGTAATAATATGGACTATCACATCCTATTTGTGTAGGCATATTAACATTATCACAACACAATCGAAATTGGTGTTTCAATTTTTTGGTCTTATTAAAAAGCATTGCTTCTTCACACCATCTTTCTAATTTTTCTAGGGTATGGAAAATCCTTTTTCCCAATGTATCTTTAGTACCCCTGGGTTATATTCATCTCTTAATTTCTTTCCCCAAGGGTCTGGTATTTTAGAGAAAAACATTTCTAAATATGTTTCTCGTTTATTAAAATCAGTTCTATAATAATAATCTTAAAATACACAAATCTATTTATCTATTTTACACATATCACATAGTGTTAATTTTAATAATGCATTAGTGTATTTTTGTACTGAATTTACATCTTTGAAATAACTTCCTTCACCTACAAATTCTAGGCGAAATAATTCAAGTGCTCTTGTTATCATACCATTAATGTCTTTATCATTTCCATATATTATTTTTCTAGTATATTTTGGTAATGTTTTCCAATATCTAGAAACACTATTTACTAGAGATTTTTCTAAAAATCCTTGAACTTCTTCATAGCTTAATTTATTTATTGAGACTGCTAGTCTTAATCCAATTTCCCATTTATCAGTTGCCTCTTTTGTGTTTTTTACACAGTCCAAATCTAGAAATGTCCCAAAAGAAAATATTGCTTCCGGTGTAATTTTATCTATCAAAGTATATCTATCATCGTCCAAATATCCTTTTTGTTTGGCCAGATTCATTAATGTCGATATGAAAGAATTTCCACTTCTAGGTCGGCACCTATTATATCTTAATGGAGGTGGGGTTGTGCTAGTTGAGGTTCTATCATCTATATGTGAATTTTCAGCTACCTCCGGTTTATCTGTTTTTATATTTATTACAATATTTTTTAATTTACCACTTAGATTTTCTAAATCAGATTCTGACAAATTAGTAAATATATTTTCAGGATTATTTATGTCTTCTTAGTCACTCATCTTATTTTAGATATATGTTCTGTTATATGCTCGATGGTTGTTTTCTTTCTCTTTTTAGTTGTCTTTATATCACTCAAATTTATTTTTTCTAATGAGTCTTTGATTTCTTTTAATTCCTAAATTAAATCTCTACGAATATATAACATAGTTCTTTGTAATTCATATATATCTTTTTCTATTTTTAAATATCCTGATGGTAATTCTATTAACTTATAATCATCCATGTAATTTTACTAAATGTAGATTTCGTTGAGTTACTAGTTTTTCTAAATTCTTTTTCTCTATTTCCAATAGTATATTCAATGCTTCTGTTATTATTTCTCCTTCAGTCTTATATTTAGGACATTCGTTAGCAAAGTGTCCTTTTTCATTACAGAAATAGCACTGACAATCAGTTATTTTTCTCTTATGTTGTTTTTTAAACAGTCCAAATCTAGAAATGTCCCAAAAGGGAATATTGCTTCCAGTGTAATTTTATCTCTCCGGCAACCTCCCGAGAACTTCTTACTTGAGCATTTCAGCCTCCAACCACAAGGGTGAGGGGAAGAGGGGAGGGAGAGGAGAGGGATGGGAAAAAAAAAAAAAAAGAAGTCACCGATGTTGACGCCGGCGCCGGCGTCGGAGGTGATGGCCGGTGCTGGCTGTGAGTGTTTTTTATGTGTATTTTTTGTGTAAGAAAAAGGAAAGGAATTAAGGAAAAAAGTTTTTTGTGTAGTGTTTTTGGATGTGTATGTTAAAAACTTTGGAAGTTTTTTGAGGGTTCCTGTAGTTAAAGTAGGAAAAAAATAAGTTTTATACAAATTTGGGTGCCAAACACACCCCATATTTTTTGCCCTCACATGTAGGTATGAATATACATAGAAAATAACCACAACCTCTAACCGGTTAGTCAAATTTAATAGATTTTTCGTTCGACAACTTGTCCGAATTTGGAAACATTGGTCGGCGTGTCAGGCCTTTGAGAACTGAGAAGTTGCTCCGAAAAGTACTTCGTTAACTCTGCGCATTTGACATGCTTCACAGAGCTGCGTGCATGCATTTGATAGGGTAACTAACTCTGACCACTATCAGTTCATCCTATCAAAAATCAAACTTCTTTATCAGCCTAAAATTGACTACCAGCAAAGCCAATTTTGATAGCTTACTTTTCTATCGGCACGTTATTTTGATCGCTTGCTTTGCTGCCGCATCTACTATAAATCCACAAAGACATGCACTAAATGCATGGTCTTGAGAATAAGAGAAGACTAGAATATGGCCATCAACCAAGGGCTTGCAGTTTCCATGTTTGTCTTCCTCTCTTCAATCACAGTATGCTTCATTGATGCAGCAAATCCACCATGTCCCATTGATTTTTCTTACGTACAAAGTTTCCCATGGGACACTTCACTTTGCCATGATCCTACTGACAAAAATTGCTGCCAAACACTCCGTAGTCTTTTTGGCATGGGATTAGCCAAACACCTCAAAGAAACATCCATGTTCTATCTCCCAAATGCAGATTCTTCCTCTTCTTGCATCTCCAACTTCCAAAAAAAGCTTATGAACATGTCCATTCCTCAATTTTGGGTCCCAATGTGCTTGAATGACACAAATGAATTTGTTCTTAAGCCATCAAGTTGTGCAGGAATTGCAACATTAAGAGACTGGGTACAAAAGGTTGGTCCATCAAGTCTGCTTGATTCATCTTGCAAAGGTGATTTTACTGGAATTACTCAGTGTAGTTCGTGCCTTGATGCTGGAATGAAGGTAACTGCTAAGTTGGTAGCTTTAGATCCCAACTCCACAAAATGCTTCTTCTTTAGTGTTTTTTATGCTGCTGGTGTTGTCAACGATTTGGAAAATAATAATACTATGGCAGCAGCTTGCATTTTAGGCCTACCTTTGTCTATTTCGAAAATTGGTAAGACATCAAACGACTTGAGCCGCAAAACCATCCTTCAGTTGGCTTTTGGATTATCGGGTTCTCTGATAGGAATCGCGGTCGCAACAGTGTCTCTCGTGCTTTGCAGGAAGTGTTTTAAGAGAAGAAAACAAAATGCTTTGCATGAAAAATATGTCAGTGGTATGAAGTCCCAAATCTTGCCAAGCATTGGTGCCAAATGGTTTCAGATGTCTGAGCTAGAAAATGCCACTGATGGGTTCTCACAAAGGAATATGATAGGTCAAGGAGGATCTGGAATTGTCTATAAAGGAGTTCTTTCTGATGGAACTATCGTCGCTGTCAAGCAAGTTCTTGATTTAGACACAGAAGGGGATGAGGAATTCAGAAATGAGGCTGAAATTATCAGCAAAATTAGACATAGAAATCTTCTAGCTCTCAGAGGCTTTTGTGTTGCAAGTGACATGCTCAATGGCAAAAGAAGATACCTTATTTATGACTTCATGCCAAATGGTAGCCTTGATGATCATCTTTTCAAACCTCAGAGGAAGCCTTTAACTTGGCCTCAGCGCAAGAGCATAATACTTGATGTTGCAAAAGGGCTTGCTTATTTGCATTACGGAATCAAACCTGCGATTTATCACAGGGATATTAAGGCAACCAACATACTTTTGGACTCGGATATGAAGGCAAGGGTGGCTGATTTTGGTCTGGCTAAACAAAGCAGAGAAGGGGAATCTCATCTCACAACAAGGGTTGCTGGAACCTTTGGATATCTTGCACCAGAGTATGCTCTTTATGGGCAACTGACAGAGAAGAGTGATGTTTACAGCTTTGGAGTTGTGATTCTTGAGATCATGAGTGGAAGAAAGGTGCTTGATGCATCAAATTCATCCGCACTTTTGATCACAGATTGGGCCTGGGGGCTTCTCAAATCAGGAAATGTGCAAGATACTTTTCATGAATCAATTAAAGAGGAAGGACCAAAGGGAGTCATGGAGAGGTTTGTATTCGTAGGTATTCTTTGTGCTCATGTAATGGTGGCTCTTAGACCCACTATTGAAGATGCTCTAAAGATGCTTGAAGGTGACATTGACATCCCAAGATTACCAGAGAGACCTCCACCTCTAAGCCATCAATCATTTCGATCATCCTCGGTTAGTTCAACCACAAGTGAGGCAATCAGAGACAGTATAACCACAAACAGTTTATAGTATTGCATCTATGTAGAAATTTTTCTTTTGTTCCCTTTAGTTTTTTCATTTTTTTTCCTAATTTTATAGTCAGGCTAAGAGTAAGAGAGGAAGATGAATTCCCTTCAAACCCATGTACATACACTTCATAACAGACATGTTGCGACCTAGTTCACCCCTTAAGGCCTTGGCTAGATTTGTAGAGAAACTTCGATACTTTGAAGATGTCTTACAAGCATCAAACGAGACAAGTCCATTGACCTGCTCAGGTCAAAATTACGCAGCTTCCAGTAAGTCTTTAGAATAGTCGATCTTCAGAGGTGGCTAAGCTTTATTTGACTTGCCTCTTTTAAGATGTTCAGGTGATCATGCTTTCTTATCCTCTCTAAACATTGCCACAGGAAAAGGAAAGTAGCATAATTCCCGAGTAATCAAGTTTCTCTTTTCCAATTTTATCCACAGGAAATCACTCCATTAGCTAACTGTTCTTTCTTCGATGCTCCCTAGAAGACATTCCGAAATTCAAATTATGTTTTCTGGATCCATACAGTATTTCGTACAATATGCATTTAGTAATCGGCAATTTGATTTAAAAAATCTACTTTTTTTTTTTATTCTTTTCAACAAGGCCAATATCCAATTACTGTCCAAACTTTTGAATATGGATAACTAGAATTCGGCCGGATAGTCAATATCTCAACAAAATATCCAAAGTCTCAGATTGCTTTTCTACCGTAGACTAGTTACGTATATTTAATATATAATTAACAATATAAAAGTTATTAATATGTTAATTAATACGCTTTTAAGGACACATATTTGTTTATAAGCATAAATTATAGCTTATAACATCATTTACTAATATATTAATATGTAATATAATATATTAGTAAGCATGAAATATATAAAATATCTAATTAAAACATGGAATTCGATAATTCAGTCGGTAATTAAATTTCAATATCCATTTTCAAACTGTTTTACCAAATTTTAATATTGGATCTTAATCAATTTTCCTGAAATTCCATTTGACCGATAACCGATTTCCCTATGCGTGAGTACTAGGCACCAAGACTTTAACCCTGTGTTCTTGGTCAAATACAAAATGCGCACATGCAACAGACAACAGAGGCACACTTGAAATGTTAAGTTGAATGCCACTCTTCTTGGGAGAATATCGACGCAAGACAGCGAAAGAAAAAGTAAGAATTGGTAGGCCGTTGAAGTCAAAACCCCACCACTAAGCCACCAAACTAATCAAAGTGATCGCTCCAGCACAAGTTACGTTGCTCGGCTGAATTGCTCACATATGAAAGTAACCACACAAAGATTTGAATGAGAAAACTTCAAAGCTATATCATACCCTCATACAAATACCACAGTAGATTAACCAGTGTAAAATAGTCTACTAAGTTTAATCTGCTTCTTAAGTGAATAGCTCATATATGAAAATTGTTTCTGCCGTATAGCTAAATGGATGTCAAAAGTACTTTCAAGGTACCCAAAAAAAAAAAAAAAAAAAAAAAAAAAATTTAGTAGTACTTTTTAGCAGTAGATCCTATTTAATGAGAAACTACAAGTCAAAACCTCTTGGCTTTAGATTCACTCTTGGACAGCATCATCCCAGAGAGCTTGTTGACTTCATAGAGTAGTCCAGCGGAGAACAAGAAGCTGCAACAGTATCAAAAGCACGTCATTAGTTTTTCCCCACCTTATCTATCAGTGCTTCTCTTTGGCTCTAAAAGTAATATTGCTTAATCCATAATTCCTATAAGGTTTCCTGTGTTAAGAATCCTGAGAAAAATCTTTTTCCATGCAATACAGAAAGCACACAAATCAAGTTTCACTTATTTAGCTAACTTGAACCATTTGCAATATTCGATAACGACCATAATGATTTCCATAAATAATTTTGCAGACATGAAAAAGATAACCCATTGCATGTCATGTTATTACAAAAATCTAACCTGAAGCTGATTACTATATCAAACTCAAGCACAAATACTAAATCACTAAGAAGATTGACAAATTTAAAGGAAAATTGTAATTTCCATTTCTAAGCAGTGCTGCACAGGATGAATCTCAACCGGGCACAGCTAGTCCTTTAACAATAAATCAGTTTTATCTGTAATCAGAAAATGATATCTGTGCATGAGTGCTTGCAAAGTCCCTGGGGGTGCTCGTTTTCCAAATCTAAGCCACAATATATCTATTAGGGGATACAGCTTTCCACTATAGCTTCAAAGCACAGAAGATATTCAGTATTGAGATTCCAACATTACCAAGTTGTGATACAAACTCGATGAACTGTGCTAGCAGCGATAAGTGCAACTGCCTCAGCAAATATAACTGCAAAACAAAAGCAAGCAAACTAATGTAATGACTGCTCTCTCTGATACCCCACTTCCTGCAATCTATCAATACATGTAGGTGGGAGAAAAGACCAATTTGGGAAAAAGAACAAAATAACTTTTTCTGTCCATCAAAGTTAACCTTGTAAATTTACTGCAAGGAAAGGATGTTTCAGAAAGGAAAAACTGCACTCACCTGCACCCCAACCGCTCTTGACACCACTAGTTTCTTGATAATTTCCAATGAACTGCATAAAATTCAACCAAGTAAGCATAAACTCCTAAAATCATCGCAATAGTTTTATCACCAAATGAGTCATGAATCTGGATACATATTCCTCATTTGCCTCTGCACATGCGTCTTTAAATGAATTAAACCAAGAAGCTAGAGAGAGGTTGGAGTAAAAGAGTCTAATGCAATACGATAATGTATGCGATTGTTTATAGAATGCAAAATGTCTTGCAACTGAATATTATTTGTCTAGAAAGATTTAAAAAGCAGGCCAAAGAGAGAACTCAAATAAACATAGACACAAGAAGACATCTACACATTTCTCAAAGTAAAGAATAGGGGTAAAAACAGAACTTAAATGGGCTACTTAGTTTCTTATGCAATTATCCACAATAGTACAAAAATTAATAGTGTACATGTGTATGCAACAGGGGTTATTTCTTGTGCCCTTATTTAGATGTTGATGTTGGAGGATAAGTCCGAACAGCTTATTTGGAAAAGAATAAATCCCTAGAACAAACAATAGCATAGTTCACTTCCCATTTATACAAAACCAAGACACCCTTTCCGAGATACTTGAAGAGAAAGCATTTTACTCATCAACATTATCGTCCAAGCTTATCCATTCTCTATGTTTAAACCAAAAATTCAAACTTGTACAAGAAATACCAACAGGCTATGAAGTTCATTCTTACACTGTCATAAAGGCAAACTCAAGTAAAAAATATTTCTCCAAGCATTACTTCCAATTAGCATAAAACTGAATACATTATTCTGGGAAAAAGTCAACAAGGATATCACAAAAATGAGTAAAATAAGAAAGGAAAACAACAGAGAGACTCTCCATGCATGATGATAGATACCAGAAAAGAATGCCATGTCTGGAACATAGATCAAAGACCTATAGTATCTAGCTCAAAGCAAGTGAAATGAAAACTACCAATTCAAATGGACAAGTGTTGACAAACATAATTACTTCTCAAACATTAAATACGAACTTGAAACATCAGACTGAAACTTTCATCACAGGTGCTGAAGTTCTGAAAAAACTATTAATAAGACAGCTCAACAAGGACCAAACCACTTACTTCTATGGGAAATTTTTACAAAATATTGAGCAAAGAATTCTGGGTGGAAGAATATTCTCAAGCACTATTATGACATGCAATTAAAATGTCATTCGGTGTACAACTTTGCTGCTTTTCCCAAGGAAAAAAGGGTCAACTATCATAGGCACATCCAGAAAAGAGTATAAGCCTACATCTTGCACACATTTCGTCTGAAAAAAAGTAGAAACAATGACAAAAAGAAATTCTGGTCTGGACTCCCAGATCTTTCAATATAGATCTTTACTCAAATACATAGACTAAACAAGAAAAAAGACATCATAATATGAGAACATACAGATCCTCAAAGAAGTAACCTCCAACAGAATGGAAGCCAGTCAAGACTACCATGACATACCGTAAGCAGCAAAAGAAATATCAGTGAACTTGAAAATCCTCCTAGTATGGTGAACAACTCAGAAGATGCTAATTTTCCTCTGTACATTTCTTGCAGGGAAAGCACAGCTACAAACAGAAGAAAGGAATAAAGCATTGAACTCCCAGGCGCAGCCATAACTTCAATCTGTAAAAAGGGAAAACCTCATAAGGTTTAAATGATAAATGAAATAAGCGTGAGTAAAAGAACTCTACATTCCAAATTTGTACAATCTTTTGGGGCAGCCCTAGGAAAAACAAAAAAATACATTCCATGGCAGTCACTAAATGAAGATCTATTGTTGTCTTTGTCACCTTTTGGTATAGAGTAGCAGCAAAGCAAGTGCACTGAAACAAAGAGGAACCTGTAAATAGTTTCAAGTAGTTTTATCTACTTGAAACAAACTAACCTGGCCCATGCTAAGGATCTCAGTCACTCACTAGGAGGCGACGTTTTAAAAGAAAGCAGAAAAGAACATACAATAAAAGAAAGTAACATATACTCCAGAAAGAAAAGGATAAAATGGTAAAAGAGCTTAAGTTCAATATCTTGGATACTTAAATTTTTCTTAACCTATTGAAGCAAACCAGATGACACTCCACAGTTTATTTTCTGAAGGAGTTAGAATGTCATGGTCCTCTACTCATCTTACTTGGCAGCACTAACATGCATTGAATACTTTTTTTTCTCCCTTTTTTTTTTTTTTGACATGCATTTTATACTGGGTGACTCAACACTATAAATAGGATGACAAATTAGCCCCCTTTGTCCATCATTAACAAGATTAATTACTTCACAAAGCCAAAAAGATGGTGTCATGAAATTGTAATTAGCAAGAGAAATTTTGGATGCTCTAGTATTACAATTTTCATACAACCATTCTTACTGAAGGCACTTTCAGGTCCTACAGCCCACTTGAAGAGAAACTCCCATAACAACTCATAACTTAGACAACTAGAACAAACTTCAAGCTACAATTAACAACAGTGTCCAGAAGTAATTCATTGTAAGGGTATTACTATGAGGTCTTCAGACATCAGCCTATCTATCTTGAAGGAGGCAAGAAATTTGTCATCGGGCATACAAAGTTGTGCACATTTTGTCCCCATGAAAACATATCTCTTCTTAGATATGTAAATCTTGCAGCACTTACCTTATGTTACTTGGATACTTAAAGGAACAAGAAATGGCCATCAATTTTAAAGGCAAATAAATCGTGTTAGAAAAAGCTAGGATCTTCAGAAAGCCAGAAGGCCATCAAAATATCGACTCAGTGAAGAAACCACCTTTAAGAATGGACTCCAAACAAATCATAACAGTGGAGAATGCATCTAAGAAGCTTATACAGTTTAGAGACCAGTAAACAAACAACATTGTGGGTTATTCTTTCGAGCAATTGAAAAATCAGCTGTCACCAATAACGAAGTGCATGCTCATTTTATTCAGAAGAGTCATCTGAATCCTACTCCCCCACAAACAGCTGAAGTTTCCAATCAACCAACAAGAAAGGGTTATAATTTCCACAGCAGTCGATAAACTAGACCATTATGGTAATATATAAATAAAGCACCAGTGCGCTACTGACGGTGCCTTCCTTAATCTAGTTCTACAAAGAATTTAACTCTCACAACAACCAAGTTAAATTTTAACAGCCGAGATTCAAGCGCAAACCCCCACCCCCCAACCTCGCCCCCGCCTCCTTAAAAATGGCCTCAAAGATGATCCCTCAAACACATTACAAATTTTACACAAATTTGATAGCCATTACATTTTGACTGATTAATACTACTACTACTACCTATTGTTCAAACTTCGGTTCTTTTTCAGTCGTTTTACAGAAAAATCAGCCAGAGAAGCAATATATTCTTCCCTTCCATCCCCGGGCACCGAAGTAAATTTGACTTTCAACAAGGATTAAAATTTGGGAAATTATTTTTGAGTGGATCTACAGTTCAAATTTACTCAGAATTTACTATCTTTGCAAAAATCTCCAACAAAATAGGATGAGAAAACCTAAATCCAATCAACCAAGAAAAAATAATGGACGCAACTAAAATACTACAATTCCTCAGAACACTCGTAGCAAAACTTGAAAGCTAAAGAAATCAATTGAACAAATTTACAGAACGTTTACCGTGAAGGAGGAGGAAGTCGTCGTGGTGGAGGCGGCGACGGAGGAGGTGGTGGAGGCTCACGATCGGAGAAGCAGTGGAGTTTTGGAAGGGACTGAACTTTAGTAGTAAATGAGCACTGCAGACTTAAAAATTAAAATGAAACTACGATTAAAAGATATGAAAGATGACCGAAATGGTCCTTCGCATTTCAAAAAATCATTTGTTAGTCCCTCACTTACAAAATGGTGCAATATAGTCCCTCGCATATGACAAATAGTCAAATACACACCATTTTGGTTTTAGAACCTATTTCTGACCGAATCTGGGGTGGAAAAAATGCATGCCCAAGTCATGTGTTCACATAAAAAAGTAGTTCTGGCTACAAATTAGAATTCAAACCTTTGCATCTGTAATTGTATCTAAGGAGTGTGTAGTATTGCATCCTTTTAATTTAGAGATGAGGATTTTTTCTTCTTTCTCTAGTACCATAAACTAGTTGAAACCTCTATTAGTATAGACTAGTTTAGACGTAGTATAAATGTTGAACATTAACTGAAAAAAAGGTCACATGTTCACACTTTAATGGGCAAAATTAGAACAATATTAAAATATTCTTAAATAATAAATCATATGTCCCACACACGATACTTTTTATAATTCACACCATTTTCTCCAAAAGGAAACAAGAACATTAACAAAATTTCACATGTAAATCTCCAACCCCCGGCACTTTTTTCCTTCTTCCTAAACTCCACAACTTTTCATCCTTTCCCCATAACAACCTTGTCGCCTTCCTCCTCCTTCTTCTCTATTTTTTGCTTAACAACCAAGTACACTTCACCTCTTCCCCACCATTATTCACAAGCCCTCTCTACTCCTCCTTATCTTCTCCCTTCTTTCTCTTTATTGCCTTTGCCAACCTGACTCTTTCCTCCCACTTTCATGTTCAATAGAGTTTTCCAAGACTAGATTGCGGGTGAGAGGAAGGAAGAAGGTGGTAAGTTGGTGAAGACAAATGGGAGAAAGAGGGAAACTATGGTCTTTGAAAGTTGACTCATCTATGGATATTGGGAAGTTCTTCCCATTTTTTCGTCCTGCCACTTGGTTCATCTCTTCCCTATGAACTTCCCATAACTACTCCCATCAGCCCTCTTGTTTTGTCGTTCAAGTTCAATGGCAAACTAGCACTACTATGAAAGCAGTGATGCACATATGGCTCTAGGGCTAAGATTTCATCCCATTGATGAAGAACTCATCACTAACTGCCTTCTGAAAAAGGCTCTTGATAACTATTTCAATGGAAAAGCAATTGCTGAAGTTGGTCTCAATAAGTGTGAGCCTAGAAACTTCTTGCTACTTAATTTTTGAAGATCAAAATTACCAAATATATGAAGCTGAAAAATTACCATTCTTTCTTTCCTTTCTTATTCATGCATTAGCCAATTGGTCACTCTGCCTTGTTGAAGACTAATAAGGCAATAGAAACTCCATTGTTGGCATGAAGAAAACCCTGGATTTCTATCGAGGTAGATGTCCAAAGGCAGAGAGAGCAATTGGCTAATGCTTGAATATCAAAGGCAAATTTGCCTACCATTATATCTCTACAAAAAGCTCCAAGGTAAGCAAAATTGCAAAAATCTAGGGCTCTATTTGGATTCCTATGTTTTTCAGAAACTAGTCGTCTACCGACCTCCACCGACCACCACTACCGATGGTGGCCACTAGCAGTCGGCATTAGTTTTTGTTTTACCTTTTTCTTCTCTCCTTCCCTCTTCTTCTTCTCTCTGCTCTCTTCCTCGCATCCCACTGCCCTTTTTTCCCTGTTTTTGGTCACAACCACAGAGATTTGGTTGTTAATTATGATCTTCTCTAGTTGCATCGGTGCGACCAAAAACGGGGAAGGAAAGGCCAGTAGGATGTGGGAGGGAAAAGGAAGGAAAGAGGGAGAGGGAAAGGAAGAAGGGTGGAGGAGAGAGGAGAGGAAGAAAGAATAGAGAAGAAGGGAGAGGAGGATTGGATGAGAGAAGAGAAGGAAAGAGGGAGGAGAAGGAGAAGAAGGAGGGAGAGGGAGGTTAGTAGAAGAGGTGAGAGAGAGGATGGAAGGTAGGAGGCAGTGAATTTTTCAAAAATGTTTACAAAGACCCCATTAAACATTTAAACAATTTCCACAATAAAAGTATTATGTGTGTGTGTGTGTGTAATATATATGGTTATACTAAAATTTTTTAAAAAACACCCCAAGAATAACTAGTCTAATTGGAGCCCTTTTTTAAGCAAATGCATAATTAGGCTAATCCTTTGTTTTTTTGCTCAGTTAGAAACCATCCCCCTTGCCGTCCTTCCAAAATAAAAGTGCATAATGGCAAGGGTTAGGGGTTAAGGTAGTGGCAACGGCGGCAACGACAAGTCAAGATTGTAGTTATGAAATTGGGCATGAGATAGAGGTGTAAGTGAGGGAGAGGGTGAGAGAGTACGAGTGTTGCGAGCACAATAACTGAGAAATTTGAGGAGGATGGTGATGGAAATGGAATAAGAATGGTGGTTGAGGAAGCCCATGAAATCAGGAAAATTGCACAACCAAAATAGTAGCTGACACAAAGAGCAACCAAGCAGTGCAATGGTGGTTGGATTAGGGTTAAGCAATAGTAACTATTCCCTCAAAATTACCACAAGACCAGAACACTTGCCAATTATTACGATAAAACTATCCCATCGGCACTGTTCATCACTATTCATTCTTGGGGGAGTAGCTCCACTCCATTGGAAAATTTCTCCATTTCCCTTAATGCACTCCTAGATGTGCAACACATATTATACTTATGAGGAAGGGTCAAGATTATTTTAAATTAACTAAATGTAGTAACCCTGGTTCTTAGATGTTAAATAAGTGAAAGTTAACACTGTTAGAATTAAGTGCACTGCTTTTTTTTTTTTGTCTAGCTCTTTCTCTCTTCTGCTCTCCTTGCCATTGAAAAATGTGGAAATGCAAATTTTTAATATGCCAGCAAAAGTAAAAATTACTAAACCTCAACCAAGCACTAGGCACTGAGCAAGTAACTTATCAAGTGTCGAAATTAGAAATTTTTAGAACTTATTCTTTGTAAAATTTTCAAGTGCCAAATATAGAATTTTACAAATCTTATTATTATTTGTACTATTAAAAGGAGTTTTATCAATTAGCTTGCTATTCGTACTTGTAAAGGGAGTTTTTCATTAACTTAAGAGCATTTCGCTCATAATTCATACTAAGAAAAAATTCTATAACTAAAAATATTTATCCTTAGTAAAAGAATGCTAACCATGAGAAAGCTGTGTTTGACAGTGATAAGTCAATATTTTGCATGCTTTTAATAGGTTTAATTATGTAGTTTTTGTGTGTTTTTGGTATTGTTGTAGCTAATGAACTAGGGTTTCTAGTTAATTTTGCATTTGATGGCTTCAATAATGAAAATTGAATTTCTATGGATTAATGTGGTGACAATTTCATATTTTTGTAGGATTGCTTGTCCAATTATCAAATGAGGACAAAATGAGAAGAAATTTCCAAAAAGAAGTTTGGATGTAAAGTTAGGAAATTGAAATATCCGAAGGTGAAGAAATTCCAAATTGAAAAATGGAAAATGCAATTGGAATATCAAAGAATCAAAGCGATAAAAGTCGGAGCAATTAAAGCGCCAATTTCACGACAAAAAAGCTCAGAATTTGCAAGTTTCAAGGAGATTCGCAAGTCGAAACGCTAAGCAACAAGCTGAAAAAATGATTAGCTCGCGAATCCCTCTCACAGGAGAGAGGGAAAGTAGATCCGCGAGGCGATCCGTGAGCCTCTGTCTCGCGGATCCACCTCGCCGATCCTCAGAAAGTGACTACTGCAAGTTACAGCCGAATTCCAGATTTTCCAACTCAATTCCAGCTCAATTTTTGGACGAATTTCAGCCAAAATTACGTGAAGAATTTTGTAAAGCCAATTTCTTTGACTTTTTAAGGCCAAACTTTTCTTGTATTCACATAATAAAGTCTTGGAAGTTTATGGATGAATTCATCTATAAATAGGGTCTCTTGTAGACAATGAATGGGAGAGAGGAGAGAGAGGAGAGAGAGGAGGCATGTAGTCTTCACTAGTTCATTAGTTTAGTAGTATAGTTAATAGTAGTATGTTTAGTTAAACCTCTCAAATCCTAGAGTGAGGATGAACTTGTTTTAGTTGTGATTATGAAGTAGTTGAGTTATTTATGTCCTCATTTATTTTGCTAGTTTAAAACTTGTGCTTATGCTTTATGGTTGATTAGCTACCAACTATAAATGATTTGATGTTGATGAGCAATGAAAAACTTACCTTCAATAAGATCTAAGATCTTAAACACTAACTTATATTCTCACGAAAGTAGTGAATATAGTTGGTTGGTTTTGGTTTTATACTATAACTTCATGGAGCTTATTTATCTTGTTTCTCTCTTTTCTCTATGAAAATAGGTCAAGAAAGATTCCAAGGAGTTAAGGAATTGGCGAAAGCGATTCCGAGTGACTTGCTCATCTTAAGTGAGAGCTTGCGCTACACATGATCATTAACGAAAGTGATGGCATTCAAAAGGAAGTTATACCTTAGCAAATTATTGGAGAAAGGACATAATAACCTTGGCTAACTTCTAATCTAAACATAACAAGGGATTCTAAACTCTAGGATTCCTCTTACTTAACTTTCTAATTTTTTTATTTGCTTTCTTATTATTTTCTTGTCTATCGCCAATTGGATGTCTTCGATACCTAGCGGTCGGTTTTAATTGCTTAATCCTTCTTCCTAAGGACGGTTTACCGGCTTCTCCCTTTATATCTTACTTGTGACAGTCTAAATAATAGAGGAGTTTGAAAATCACCGGTACTTGACACTCTTCCTCGTGGGATCGACACCTATATTTCCCTATAATCAATAAACGATTCGTATACTTGCGGTAATATAGGGTTATAAAGGTTATTTAAAATTTGAGGAGTAAAGAAAATCCTTATCAGACAGTGAAATAATTAAATTTTTACTCTTTTTTAATATAAACGGTAACATATTGGACAGTAACATTTTTTTTCTTGCTTCCTAGCAAGTGATTTTAATTATTTGCATTTGTAAAATTATAGATTCTTAATGATTTCAAAATCATTTCATTCAATTCATTCACCCTCCGTATCAAGAAATAAATTCATATTAATTTATACCAACTTTGCTTAGTGAATGAAAGTGTTAAGTTGTACAGTCATTTAATATAAAAAGTAGCATACTAAAAAATTAATTTTTGTTTGGCTATCAAACCAACATAATTTTGCCTATCTATTCTTTTTTAAAGTTTTTTAGTAGAGGAGAGAGTGAAATTTAAAAAGTAGAAAAAAGGAAAGGGGATTTAAACGTAGGACCTCTATGTCCTATTATCAACACAAGTGCCTATTCATGCTCGTAAACTTAGTGAGTTTTTCATGGACAAAATGTAGTTTTGGTTCCTAAAATTTGACATAGAAGCTATTCTAGTCCCTAACGTTTGGGTTAAAATAAATTTGGTCCCTACTATTCCAAATGTGAAGCATATTTAGGACAATTAACTGATTTTTTTTTTTTAAATTTTAAAGAATTGAGTCATTCGATGGCTCCAAATGTGCTTTCACACTAGAAATAGTAGGAATTAGAATTGCTTTAACCCAAATTTTGGGGCTAGAAGCTGTTGCCAAACGTTAGGGGACCAAAACTACATTTTTTCATTTTTCATTATTTGAAAAAGTCTCACAATCCTATCCACATTAAAAAAAAAAAAAACTTCACAATAATTTATACTAATTTTCTATAGTACAAGAAAATGTATAATCAACGAAATATCTAAATTTTTTCTGTTGCTTATAATGAAGGGTACCATATGAAAATAATTTTTCTAGCTATTGAACCAAGTGACTAGGTCTTTAAGTATTTCTGCAGGTTGGAATTTTGCATTATTTGAAAAGCTTTTTATTTATGATATGCATATTTAAGAAAATTATAATAGTACATTTTGGACACTACCAAACACATTTTCCACCCATCATATGCGTAAGTGGAGATATGATTGTAATCCTCTCTTGACACAACAATCTTTGTCCATAGGATACACATGGCAAGGTACACAGTGATCACATGGAAATTAATTCAGAATATACATGTACATAAATCTTCGAAATACACAAGAAAAAGTTTGAAATGTTGATCTTATATTGAAAATTTAACTAGCATTATAAACTTGTTATTTTGCAAAATGGGCCACAAATCTCCTTCTTCCTTTCCTTAATCTTATTCTGGTTTTTGCACTTGGGTATTGTTCTTGTAATTCTGCTTTGTGCACTTGTATAATTTGGTTGAGGTTCACTAATTTTTAATTTTGGAGGAATATTGAAAATTTGCATTTCCATCTTTTCTAATGGCAAGGAGAGCAGGAGAGAGAAAGTGCTAGAAAAAAGGAGTAGTGCACTTAATTCTAACTGTGTTAATTTTCACTTATTTAACATCTGATAGCTAGGATTACTACACGTAGTTAACTCAAAATCATCCTACTACTTCCTCATAAGTATAACACGTCTCGCACATCTAGAAGTGCATTGAGGGAAATGGAGAGATTTCCAATGAAGAGGAGCCGCTCCCTTCATTCTTGCGTTGTCACTTTTATATAGGTAAGATCTCTGTTTGGCTTAGTTGATTTTTGATATGTTTTTAAAAATACTAGTGTAACATTTGGAATATGAAATACAATTTAGTGTCTTTGGGGTGTTTTTGAGGTATTTTTAAAATTAAAAATTTATTTGGGATATTTTTAGGGTATTTTTAAAAATTAAAAATTTATTTGGGATGTTTTTAGGATATTTTTAAAATTAAAAATTTATTTGAGATATTTTTTAGGATAATTTATTTAGGATATTTTTTTTAAAAAAAAATTAACCCACCACCACCTATTCCTCCCCCCCCCCTCCCTCCTCTCCCTCCTCTCTCCCCAGCCCTCTCCCATTCTCTCTTTCTCCCCTCCCTCCCCTCCCCCTCCCTCCCATGGTCAGACCCGGAATGGAGGGCACAAGTGGGAAGGGGAGAAAGAAGGAAGAAGGGGAAGAAAAAGGTAAGGTGATGAGGAGAGAGAGTGGTAAAGAGATGGAAGAATTTTTTTTTATTTTTATACGTACAGTTGTTTTGAAAACTTATTTGATTGATCTTGTCTTTGTTAGTATATTAGTCTAACATTTGAGATGTGAAAAACAGTTTTTCAACAGTAGATCAAGAAACAGATAATCCAAACGGATGTAACATTTTACAAAAAAATGAAATATTTTCATTTGGACCTCATTCTTAATCTTGAATCCAGAAAATTAGAAGGCTTGAACTTCGGCCAGTATGTTTCAAGCTTTAGCAAACCAGAAAAAGGCGGAGCCGAATTCTTATGTTTCTAAGTAGGCCTAATCTTGGGCATTTCAAAATCCAGCTCAATAGGCCTAATTAACATCCCAAGTTGTGGGAGGGCTTTTATGGAAGGACTTCTATTCTTGGTCTTATTTTGTCTCTAAAAGTGTAAGTACCTAACTCGGGCATGCATTTTTGGGTCAGAAATTTGATAATAGACAGGCTCTGAGACCAAATTTATCATTTGTTCCATATGAGACACAATTTTATATTGTTTTATATGTAAGGGGCCAAATAGTTCATTTCTGCGGCCTTTTCATTTCCCTTAAAAGAAATAAAATTTTTATGAAATTACAGTCTTTGACTAAAATTTTGCTATAATTATAATTCACAATCACTTTTTTCTTTCCTTTGAATTTCTGGTTTTTGAACTTTGAAAGAAAGGGTAAAGATATAAAATAGAAAAATAAAAGTGAGAAAAAATTTTCCTGCACTTGCCTTATTATACAGTTAAACTTTTGTTAGAATTACAATTATCTTTTTTTTTTTTTTTGGTTTCTCAAAAGGGTATTTTTATGGTAAAGGATTGATTCTGGCTGGTAGCCACACATTTTTGGCAATCAATTACTTCGTACTCCAAACTTGTAATGTGTGATACTGCATTCCAAAGATTTATGATTGGTACTAGATATGAATCGAGCCACACATTATGAAGTCGTCATGACTTTGTACTACAAACTTTTAATCTGCCAATAGGCATGAATCAAGCCACACACTATGATTGCTACTAAGTTTGTAAGATAGTGTTGAAGTCATCATGTATGTTGTTTTATATTTTGTGATTGTGATATTGCTTGGATTTTTCCACCAATTTCATCGATCATTCTAATGACTAGGTTACAAGAAGATATTGACTTTTGGCTAGCGTATTGTTGTCATGGGAATTTTATTTTCTTCTCCAAGCTAGGTACAAGTTAGTGTAAAAGCCAAAACCAATTTTTCCTCCCCTGTTTAGTCTTTGTTGTCGCTTGTCTGTGACTGCTATTCTGGACCCGCTTGCGATAGCGAACTAGTCGTAGACAGTCGGGTTCCATACGCTCCACGAATGTTGTGAGATGGTCCATGGTAGCACGGGTACGGGTTCATATCAAAGTTTTCATTTGTATCATCAATTCCTTCTCACTTGCTTGAACACTAATAGCATAGATTTGAGGTGTCAAGCATGGGAATGGGACAGGGACGGTTAGTATAGCTCTAGTTAAAGGGATAATTCCAGAAACCTTCCCTGAAGTTTCTCATAATATCACTCGGCTCCCCTGAGGTTTTGAAAATCTCACTTACCTCCCTTGAATTGACATTTCTTGTAACATTTTAGCCCCTTTGAAGAAAATGCAAGAAAGATAAAACTTTTATTCCAATATTACCCTTATATTATCCTACTTATGAAATTTACAACCATAATGAAAAATAAATTAAGGTTAAATTTTTACAAGGTGTAAATTTCTTAGTTTAAAATATTTATTTTAGCTGCACTGGAATAGAAAAAAATTACACTTTGAAAAAATTACACCATCAAAAACTTACATGTATGAAGAGATCATTTTATCAATAAAAACTCTATCATGTATTAAAGCATATTTTTCAAAACATTTCTTGAATTCCTTAATTATAATTGTCCATGAAATTTTTCCAAATGTTAATTACTCGCCAAAATCCTCCTAAATGATTGACTTTAACGAGATTTAAATTATCCATGTCTTTTGCTATTTTAGTATGGTCTCAATGCTGAGAAATATGAACTATTTTTAGATAGTAATTTATTTTTCTTAATTTACATATTTTAGTTTAAAATTTTTATTTTGGTTTGAATTTTTAGTTTAGTTATTAAGAGTAAGGGTAATGTTGTCAATTTGTGACCTTGGATAGGAATATTTAGTCTTGTCAAGCTAATAAGGGAGGTAAGTGAGATTTTTAAAATTTTGTGAGAGCTAAGTGATATTATAAGAAACCTCAAGGGAGGTTTCTGAAATTATCCCCTAGTTAAATGCAGTTGGTGTACTGCATATATAATATGGGTGTACACTTACACGAACAGTATACTGTTTATATTGATATGGTGTATATGAATAAAATTTATGAGTACAACAGAATTATGCAAACGCACATCATATAGTGCATGAATATATATATATAAAGTATAACAACTGGATAATTGTATGAAATCGTTAATCTTACTTGCTTCTGGTCTATCACGGATATAGGTATATTTATATGTCTATATTCCTCTCCAAAGAAATAGGATTTTATATCCTTGATATAATGAACAGATAGAAATATATAAGAAATTCCTTTTCAATTATAACCTCTTTGTTCTTAGTTTTTTCAATAAAGGGATAATTAACACTAAGGGGGTGTTTGGTAAATAGGTTTCAACCCCCACTATGGGTTTCAAATTCAATTATACCCATATAAAATGTTTGGTTGGGGTCAATGGGAATAAATTAATGGGAATGATAGGCCTCTTCTATGAGTTTTTTTGATTAATCAACTATTATTAGGGAATCATCTTAGTTGCCCATCTTATTTTTCTTAAATCATCTTAGTTGCCCATCTTATTTTTCTTAAATCATCTTAATTACCCTTTTATTCTCATTAAATGCAAAAATAAGAAAATAAAATGCTACTGTTTCAACAAATGAAAAGAAAAAGAAAAGAAAAAAAGAAACAATAAAAAAGGAAAATAATAAATTATAAAATCCATTCTACATTAATAAACACACTGTAGGTTTTCATCAAAACCCATTATCATTGACCACTCTATGATACCGATAGTGATAGTGATAGTAGAATTCAAACCAAACGGCTCCTAAGTATATACGCCCGATTAGTTTAGTTTTATAAAGAAAGATATGGCAGAATATGACATGCAAGGAGCTAAAATTGGCCACTAAAATTGATAAGTATGCAATTCATTTAACTTTACCAATGAAGGCAATTTTGCAGGACTAGATTCCATTCTTTACAATGCTAAAATGTAAGCTTATACATCTTTTCTTTATTCATTTTGAACAAATTATATAGTTAAAAGATATTTCTTGGATTATCCAAACACACTTAACCATTAGTCAGTCCTCAACGCTTAAGCCAGTTCAAGAATTCATACTCAACTGTCGATGCTATTAAAATAACTATGGGAATAAGGATTAGCTAATGTCCTTTACATGAAAGAGTTTCTAGATCAATAATTAAAACGAAAAAACAACAAGCATGGACCAAATTATAGCAGAAGCCATCCTGCTTTTCTCCTAACTTCCTGCTTTTCTCCTAACTTCCTAACTCCAACTTGATAATTCTAGAAAATGATCTAATTTTCCTAAATGTCGTGCCTATAGAAAATGTCAAAATCTAGATTTTCAAATATATAATGAGGTTTAAAATGGTTACTTCATGCTGGAAAGTGTTCGAAGTTTGCTGTAAACACGAGGAATTAATCATAATAGTTTTTTGTGGCCAGCAGCCGAACAGCCCCACATGAGCATCTGTGTTGAAGCTTAAAACAAAAGAGACGGATTTCTAGCTGCTGTGACGTTTTCATTTGCAATAGAAAATGACCTGACAATAGAAATAACCAATTTGCATATAAACAGTTGATTTCCTGGACCTTGACAAGTGGAAAGCAGTTGGGCTATTAGAAGATCACAAAAATATTGAGTACTTCCAAAGCCAAATACTGGGGTGTTACATGTTTGGAGACATTCGCAACCATGGTTCCATCTCTCTCTCTCTTCAAAAAATTTGTTCATATAAGTGTAGAATAAAAAATTAAGGCGAACTTGATCTAATAGGTAACGTTGAGATTTCAAAATTTAGAAGTTCTAAATTCGAATCCCTGTTCTCCTTCTCTGTGGAATTAATCTCAGGATCATGGGTAAAAATAATACTACAATAATCCGAGGGGAATGTGACATGGTACAATAAAGATCACTTTTTTAAGTCACTTTGAATGAGTGTTAGTACTATCAAATTGTTAATTAATCCTATATATACTTGTCAGCACTAGATAATTTACATGTTGTGAGCAGGGATAAATGATCTCAGAATCATAAATCCTAGAACAGAATCGTCCCCATCCACGAACCAAATGAGCATATACACATCCCCGTGCTTCAGGTTAAGGGAAAAATTTTGCCCAGAAAAAGGGTTTAACAGAAAATACATTGCTTTTAATTTTTATTCTGTGCAATTCTAGGTTTAGCTAATTAATCAAGTTGTAAGGTTTATAGCAAAAATTCACTTTTTGCAGCTGAGGAGGGATAAAGATTTTTCCAGAGAAGATTGTTCACTCTTCAAAGAGTATTCAGAAAGGGGAGATAATGAGTAATATTCACACACACACACACAGATATATATATATATATATAAAATGTACAAAAATCAAACTATTACAACATAAAAAGCTTTCAGCATGCCACTGTATGTAACCCTCTCTTGTTATATACATGGCAGTATATCATACTCAAAATCTGACCTACCATAGTTTTAATTACACAAGTTGGACACGTCTCAAGTAATGTCACCCCTACAATAGTTTGTGAATGTCATTTTCTAGCTCCTCTTACATTTGACTAAGTTGTGTACTATGATTCTAAATTATGAGCCTCCAATCACAAGGAAGATGAAAAAGGTGTCATCCTGCGGATATATAAGAACATCATTGTAGAATTCAGTAGTGAAAAGAAGAAGGGTAGAGATTTAGTAACTGGGATCATGAGCTCTCCTATGAAAAATTCTAATCTGGAAAAGAATGATACTCTGGCCAAGAATGAGGAAATTGAGTATAAAGGAGTCAAAGCCCTGCCTTACATTATAGGTAGCAAATTAATGCAAGACACAAGTTTCTACATGCTGTCAGAATTACTGCTTTTTCCTAACAAATTTTATTGCAAAAACTGAAATCTTGCAGGAAATGAAGCCTTTGAGAAGCTGGGAACAATTGGAACTCTATGGAATCTCTTGGTGTATCTGACTACTGTCTTTAACATGAGCAATCTTACTGCAACTAATGTGGTTAACATCTTCAATGGGACAAGCAATTTTGGAACCTTGGTGGGAGCTTTCTTATGTGATACTTATTTTGGCCGTTACAAGATGCTAGCATTTTCTTCAATAGCATCTGTCTTGGTAAAATTTCTACAATCCTCCCCTCCGATGTTGTTCTCTCCTTGAACATGGAACTTAAGTAAACTTCATATTGATGAAATTTGTTTTTGAAGGCATAGCCATCAGTTGTATAAAAGAAAAACAAAATTCTAGGTAGTCAGCCGAAAAATTTGTAGTCCAGAAAGCAAATTTGGGCCTGAATATTAAGCAATCACATCTGTTTTAATATTCTTTCAATCTGATCTACAGGGAATGGTTTGTTTAAGTCTATCTGCAGCGATTCCTCGGTTGCATCCACCTTCCTGTGAAGCTGAAAGCAGCAAGTGTAAAGGGCCAACAGCAGGGCAATATTCTTTCTTGGTAACTGGCTTTGGATTTCTTGTCCTTGGAGCTGCTGGTATAAGGCCATGTAACTTGGCCTTTGGAGCAGATCAATTTAATCCCAATACTGAATCTGGGAGAAGGGGAATTAATAGTTTCTTTAATTGGTATTACTTCACCTTCACATTTGCAGTGATGGTATCCCTGACAATAATTGTGTATGTACAATCTGATATCAGTTGGGCTGTGGGATTAGGAATTCCTGCATTTTTAATGTTCTTGTCCTGTGTTTTCTTCTTCGTGGGAAAAAGACTGTATGTGATGGTAGCGCCACAAGGTAGTCCCTTGACAAGTATAGCGCAGGTCATGGTGGCTGCAAGCCATAAGAGGCAATTGCATTTACCAGATCAGCCATCGGAGTCTCTCTTCGACTACATATCCCCGAATTCAACTAACTCAAAGCTTCCATACACCGAACAATTCGAGTAATGTCTTAAAACTCCCAACTTTTTACAATGTTCTCAAAAAAACTGAAACTTCATTTAGTTTTTAACACTTCTAAAGTAAATGCTCCTTTTATTCTACCTTTAACAAGCTCTAATGAACCCACTCAGGTTTCTCAACAAAGCGGCAATCATAACATCTGAAGATCGTATCAACAGCGACGGGTCAGCATCCAATCCTTGGAAACTTTGCAGTATCCAGCAGGTGGAAGAAATGAAGTGTGTGGTTAGAGTGCTTCCAATATGGATTGCCTGCACAATATATTTCGTTGTCCTAAACCTGCTGCAGACTTACGTAGTTTTCCAAGCCACACAAGCCGATAGACGTGTAGGACATGGCCATTTCAAAATTCCAGCAGCATCTTACCAGGTCTTCCAGATGTTGAGCCTTACCATATGGATACCCATATATGACAGGATCATAATTCCATATTTACAAAAAATTACAAAGAAAGAAAGTGGTATCACTATCCTTCAAAAAATGGGTTTTGGCATCGTAGTTGGAATAGCCACCATGATCCTATCTGGTGCAGTGGAAAATTTGAGGAGAACAATAGCTCTTACTAAGCCAGCAATAGGTGTTGCACCGCAAAAAGGCAAAATTTCTTCCTTAAGTGCATCTTGGTTCATACCTCAGATGGCTCTAGCCGGAATTTCAGAAGGATTTACTATCATTGGTGAAATTGAATTCTTCTATAAACAGTTCCCTGAAAACATGAGAAGTTTTGCTGGATCTTGCTGCTTTTGTGGTTATGCATTGTCTAGTTATTTGTGCAGCTTAATAATATCAGTTGTCCACAAGGTGACCAAAGATGCATCAGGAGGAAATTGGCTAGATCAAGACCTCAACAAGGCAAGATTGGATTACTTTTACTACCTGATCGCCACTTTGGAGGTCATAAACTTCGGATACTTCATGATTTGTGCTTCCTGGTATAAGTACAAAGGATCACAGACCAAGAGCAGCCATGAGATTGCCATGGAAAAAACAAACACAAAAAGCAGCCCTGCTTGTACACATGATTCAAGTCAAGTTTGATATCACTGGAGGCAGGAAAAATAGCAGCTAGTAGTTCCTTCTTATACCCCAAATGATACAAATTGATAGATCTAGAGGGATAGAAGGGGAAAGCAAATACCCGGAAAAAGAAGAGTCTAAAAATTTAGCTCCAAATTTCAAGAAGGCTTTTCTCAGTTTCTATCATATATTAGCTGAGGTCGTCATCGCTTTCTGTCTTGCTTAAGGCCCTATTTGGTTCCAGGAAACAACTGAGGAAAGAAAAGGAAAGAAATGGAAACTGAATCCCTTGAAAATCTTAGTTCTTTCTCTTGTGTGGTTGACTAAGGAAAATACTAGGAAAAAAGAAAAGGAATTCTAGAAAAGTAATTCCTTTGTTTGGATTATGAATTTTTTGAAAGAAAAGGAAATGAAATTAAAACTAATTAAAAAAAGATGCATATTAAATAAATAATAACAATTATATTGAATTTTAATAATTTGATAATTTGAAATATTTAGAAAATTGAAGTTACAAATGCATGCATTTTATACTTCCTTGGTTGTTAACCACCCCATATTTCAAATGAAAAAAAAAGTAACAACTATGAAAGAAATAAAATAGCTGCAAAGTATTAATTAATATTTTGAATCTTACATGATTCTTTTATCCTTTATCATGATAATTGATTAAAAAATTCTTTATCAATAAAAGACAACAAGGAATTATAGTAACTATCAACATTCAGAAGCCCCACCTGCACTATTACTTATGAAATGAGGTATTAGGTCACTGGTTAGTGAATAAACTAATACTTTGTTAAACCACGAAAGCATAGCATGACACCTATTGTTGACAAGCACTATATCTTTCCTCCCGTTCAAATGGAAGTCCTCCAATGAAATCTAGAATCATCTTCCACAAGATGCCCTGATTTAATAAAATCCAAAATCTATGTATCTCTCCATGTGAACCGAAAACAAGTACAACATGCATTGATACCTTTCTGGACCAGCTAAGAGAAATATACCAAACAAAATGCAGCACTCTGAATCAATCTAGACATCAAAAAACGATTCACCATATTTTACAACTAGCCACAGTCTTTTACGCTCAAGTGGACAATCTAGAAATGCTCGAGCTGCTGCTACATCTCCTGTCAAAGCTTGATAGACTCGCATTTGTGAAGTTTCACTCATGCCACCCACATTCTCAATCTCTTTATATAGTTGCTCTTCAGAAAAATTGTGAAGGTTGCCACGGTCAAGTGCAGCCGTCACAGCATTTAGACCTTCCTTGATAGACTTTATTTCTTCACTTACAAGATCAATGGTTCTCATCCTCTTTTTCTCTTGACTTGGCTTAGAAGAGCTGCTAGGTGCCGCTTTGGAAGAAGATGAGATTTCATTGTTTAGTTCCTCCTCAACATCACAAGCATCATCACCCTGTGCTTCCCATTGACTGCGTCTTTGCTTAGGGCCAACAGCATGTTTTCCCGTGGCTTGGTCTCTCCCATAAATTTCATCCAATTTTTCAAAATTACGTATAGCTGTATGTCGAAGGTAAGAACATTGTGGCTTCCCCTGATATGTTTCAAAACAATAAAATGGAGGCAATAACATAAACAAGAGGTGAATTTTGGTATAAAATGAATTAAGTTCATGAAGTGCGTTACTGGAAATGGAGAGGAGCCACTTGTTTTTCTTGTTGGTTTCCTACTATTTCTCAAATCAGAATTACATCCATTCAATAAAGAACAAAAAGTGGGATTGAAAGTTGGAACATCTATAAAGAACAAAAAAGTGTCCAACACCACAAGCAAATCATATTTAAGAAAACGAAACATGTAAACCAATAATAAGCGGTTTGGGGCAATATAAAGAAGTAAATTGCAACATCTTCACCTTGCAAATGCTCCAATCTGAACAGAGAGCATTCCCTTAAAGCTAATTACTCAAGTTAAATAGCTTTATCACCCATAACAGTACCAAAATTACTAAATCTGAAATTTGCACCACTCACATAACCAAAATTCAACCTAAGAAAAATGCTCACTTTCAGGTATAAAAAAGGGCATAGGCTACAATTAAGTAATAAAATAAAAAAAATAATCACTGCTCAATTAAGTAAACTTTACCTTCAAATTTCTAGGAATTCCAAATCCTAAATATAGTAGCTAATTCATGTAAATATATGTCTCTCCATCTTGAAATATTTAATGTCAGTAATCAAAAATCAAAAATCTGTTGCATGCACATCAATAGACTGATCACTTAAAAATTAGCTCAAATCTCAAAACGAAATAGAAAAATGCTCACTTTCAGCTATGAAAAAAAGGCCATAGACCACAATTAAGTAATCAAATCAAAATAAAATAATCGCTGCTCAATTAAGTAAATTTTACCTTTAAATAAGCATCCCATACTTTTGCTTCAGCTTCAACCATACCAGTAGAATAATTGAATCCAAATCCACTGTTTGTTTGCAGCATATCCTTAGTGTCAGCAAGGTGTTTTTTTAATGTCTTTACTCGATTTTTCACTTGGCCAGAAGTACAAGACACAGTGCATATATCAGAAACAACACTTGCTGCTTTTCGGTAGGCAGTTTTTGAAAAATATCCAGAAATTTTCTGCCCTTTGGATTTTTCCTCAAGAAGCATATCCACAAGACAATCATCCATTTCAGATGTCCATATCAAGTGTTTTCTATCAATTGATGATTCCCCATCATACTCTTCTACCTATTATATGCAAGAAAAAATAGAATAGATGGACAATGAAATAGGAAAGGACATAAACTACTTGTAAAATTTCATAATTGTGTATTATAAAACTAAAATGATGATAAGTAAAATTTCAAGACATAACAACACTCAAGAAGTCATACATAAGCCTAATTACAACGTCTCCTAGTCCTAACATAGTCTCTCCACATCTCACTAGTAATTTTTTCCCTCATTTGCTCACCCTCCCTACACTTGTCAATTAAAGTGGACAAAGAGGTATCATCATCCCGTGGCTGTCTTAGGAGTTCACAATCAACATCCTCCATAAGATCCTCAAAGGGATCAATGCCCATAAGGTAGTTGTGTAGTATACAACACGCTACCACAATATCGCCTTGTGTGTCTACATCAAAATATGGTTCTGCTCCACTTCCTAAAATCTCGAACCTCTTTTTCAACACACCGAACGTCCTCTCAATTGTGTTTCGCAAGGAAGAGTGACGTAAATGAAAAACTTTTTCAGGAGTTTTTGGAGCACAAGAACTGTACTCGTTCAAGTGGTAACGAGTACATCTGTAAGGGGTAAGAAATCCAGTTCTAAGCTGGTAACCGGCATCGGCTAAATAGTATTTACCTATGCAATTATAGTCAAATTTTGAATTAGTTAATTTAAATAGAAAAAATAATTAAAATAGCTGAATAATTAAAAAAAAAGGTATGGATGACACTGTATAATTACCTCGGGGAACAATGAGACGATCTATCTCTCTAGTTAATGCATCATTCAAAATCCTAGAATCTGACGCTGATCCTTCCCACCCAGGAAGAACATATGTGAACTTCGTATCAAAAGAACAAGCTGCCAAAACATTTTGTGTTGGGTAAAATTTTCTGCCTCGGTACCTTTGTATCTCATCACTTGACACTTTGACCCGAAAATGTGACCCATCAGTTGCTCCTACACAATCTTTGAAATATGGCCAATTTTTTGGACTGTTTCTTATCTCTAATGGGCATTCTTCTCCTGTGGGTTGCCTTAAAAATAAATCTTCTAATGAGATAATAGCTTTGAGGACTTGATGAAAGTGCCGACTCGTTGTCTCACCCGAGCGTCTAAAGTGAAACTTCAGTGTTCGATTTCGCATGTCATAGGCGAGTGTGTGAAGAAACATAGCCACTCTCTCCTCAACTCTACTATGTGCACTATCAGTGAGCAAACATCTTTGTCTAAGAATATAAACGAGGTTTGCAAATGCCTCTTTCCCTATACGTAATTGTTCACGGCAATCTTCCTCTCTTAAGTTTGTTAATCTCTCTACCAAGACATGTCTTTCATAGTCCCTGTCATCTGTAATATTTTGACTCTGGCTCCCAATACTTGAACCTTGTACTAGAGTAAGAAGGAAAGCAGCATAAGAAGCGTAAGCAGCTACACATGTGGCAGCCCATCTTTTAAGTATCTCCCATTCCTGATTACATTCATACAGAAGTTATCTCACAATAGATTACAACAAGAATAAAATAATTGATTCAGATGCCACCACTATACTAATTGATTCAGATGCCACCACCGAAGACAGAATTAACCAAAACCTACTGCATTGAGGCTCAAGCACCAAGATCTTAAGTTAATGTATACCGCATACTCCTACATAAAAAGGTAAAATTCATAAGCAATGTCTACACTAACAAAACTAATTAAGTGAGAGGTACTTCAATTCCTTCACATTCTTCAAGACGTGGAAGGATAGAAGCACCCGTGCTCACACACATGTCAAACCTAATCAATTTCAAGCTGGGTCAAGTTAATGAAAACTTTGCTCACAGAAATGGTACTTGTAATGAAAATCTTCCTCAAAACCTCAAACAAAGAATTCACTATAATATAATCAAAAACAGATAAGATACGACCCTTAAGGTTGAAATTCTCAAGTCAAAGCAAAAACCCAAGGTGAAACTACACCACAATCACTCAAACCAGTCCCCAAATAGACCATTACTCGCTGTCAGTCAGCAATGGCAACTAACAACATATAGATATAGATAGAGAAAGTAACCAAATAAAAGAAACTAACTTTACTAGCTAACTTTAAATCCTCAAATAGGAATAAGCACCGCCAATTAACATCAATAGCATGAACTTCTCCATTAAAAAAAAAAAACTAATTCTCAAATCTCAAGAGATGAAAAGATCGTCCCTCTACGAACATTTACCATTTTCACAACAGTTAATAGGGGCTAATAATGAAACAATTTCCATAAAAAAAAAAAAGAAAACAGGGAAAAGAAAGAAAACTACCAGAACCACTATAATTCTGTCTTCGGTGGTGGCATTTGAAAATAAGAATTCTCAAAGTGTCAGAATTTCCCAAATCTGCATGTTACTTTTTATTCAAAAGGACTTAATCAAATCACATGAATTAAATCAAACTTGCAGTGAAGATGCATGCAAATGAATATACATGAATCTTAGAGCTACCACTCCACAATACATGGTCATCCACAGAATTCCATCACCCAAGAACAATTGCCCTGGACATTAGCAGGATCAAAAAAAGTTTCATGGCATAAAAATATATGCAAACCCAAAGCGACAAAAACCTTAATACAAACACATAACAGGTACAAATCTTCTGACTGAATAGAAAAAAACCAATTACTATGCCAATGGAAATAGAAGAAAAGCAACAGAATTTATAAAAAGGGGCTGAAAAGTTTCCAAGGAAGCAAACCTATTTCAAAGTCTCCAAGGAAGCAAATCTATGTCAAAAAAGAGAGATTTGTGTTGAGTTTTCATTTCCCTTGAGCCTTCCGTCACACTCGTTGTGAAATTAGCAACGCCGATCAATGGAAACCATGATGTTGGAGGAGGGGATCTAGCGGCTGAAGAGGAGAAAAGCATTTGAGAGAGGCTAGGGTTGGATCGTTTTTTAATTGACCCGATTTCTCTTATAACCCGATTACGATCCATTTTTAACCCGGTCCATTTATACTTTTATCCAAATAGGATCCGCGTGCTGACCCAATTTTAACGGATTCCCTCCGTTTCCTTCCATTTTGGTGAGGAAACTAAATTGTGCTAAAATGAAGTGCAATTTCCTCACTAATTTCCAGGAATTACTTTCCTTTATTATTTCCTTCCTAACCAAACACTAGAACACAATTCCAAAGAAATTACTTTCCATTTCCCCACTTGTTTCCTAGAACCAAACAGGGCCTAAAGCTTGATTTGTACATAATGACTGAAACTTCAGCTTTTATTGGTTAAATGACTAATTTGATTGAACAAAAGCTTAGTGACCAAAACAGGAATATTACAGTTATCTTTCAGCGAATTCTGTAAATATTGTCAAATAAGAATTGTATCAGAAATTTTGGGTTTTATGGGGAGTTCTTCCCCAAATAATATAGCCGAAATGTTTGAATGCAGTGAAGTGGGAAAATATTTTCTTTTTCAATTTTTTATTGACTTTTCAGTGTTGCGTTAGAATTGAGATCAATAAATTTTTTTTAAAGAAAACGGTGACTCTCTAAGAGGCAAAAAAAAAAATCAGTCGCACGTGCGGGGACTGAAGCAGGATTGGTCAATATACAAATATTTAAATCATGAAACTAATATAACAATCATTTGGATATTTAAACTAATACAATAATATTTAAGTAATGAAATTAATATAACAATCACTTAATTAATGAAACTAGTATAATAATTATGAATAATAATAATTCTCACCAGAAACCAGAAAGCAAAAGATGTCCGCCCGTAAGGTGGAAAATGAGAGGCGTTGTCGTTAGATTGATCACCAAAATAAAATATATAGAGAGAGACTGAGAGAATATAGAGAAGGATCGAATTCAAATGGAGATGTAGAAGCAAAGAATAGGGATGGTGGGTTGAAATCTTGCAAAATTGGAGGTATTTATTGAACGCATATACACCCTAAAAAGAATCACTTTTAGGGATTTTTATATGTATTTGAATTATTTATGCATTAATAAATGATATTTTTATCATATTGATTGCTTGTATATTTATGCTTGTATGGTAAAACCCTTAGAGTAAACCCAATCGATGAAATTGTAAAAGTGTGATAGTGAGATTCATTCGATTATAGATAAGATTTATTCTTAAATATATCTAGTCAAAAATATTAACAAGAAAGATTATTTTAATACAGTTAGACTAGCATATACTATGCCGCTTCTATATAAGAAGCAGTAGTTCTCATCTTTTATAATGTGAAAGACACCTGATCTAGTATATGGATGTTTGATAGAATGATCAAATCCACTAAATTGGTCAGCTTAGAGTTTTCTTTTGTGCCAAAAAGAATTAATTTCTAGATGATATTTTATGTAAGTGATCCTTTGATTTAAGGATATCATGATACCTTGAATATGGATAAGTATATTTGATGTTATTTTTTTGCTCTCGTAAAAGAGATTGTTCAAAGCATTAACATATAGAAATATACTTAAAGTACAGAATGGTAGTGAATAATCCTTTAGGATTTACCATCTATTATGGAAAATGAGATATTTCATTTATGGCCACTTAGAAGTATAACTCGAAATCTTAGTAGTAAATAAGAGAGTCTTAGGAAGATGTTTCGAAATACTAATTCGTTATGGGATATATTTCGTTACAAGAAATAAGCATTAATTATATAATGGAATTGGCACGATTTATTCCATGATTAATATTGAGATAAAGATATTAAAAGAATATTAGTTACATGGTGAACATTCATTGAAAGGTGAACTCATGCACTTGACTTTTCTCATTCAGTGGGGGGTCAAGATATAGTGCCAGATGCTAATCTTGATTTATAAAAATGAGTTGATTGATTAATTGAATCATTGACAAATTAAAAGGAGTTTTAATTTATTTGATTCTTATTATTTAAGAGGTATAACAAGTTCTTATTGCCAACGGTCGGATTAACTGAATTTCAAGTAGAGACTTAGAAGATAAGTTTTATGACTTATAGTTTAATTTGTGAGACAAATTCAGCTTGAGGAACCAATTGTGGAAATATGGTTTACCAATACAAGGTGTTGTGTTGGAATAAGAAAACTAGATTTCAATTTTGTACTGGGATTAGTTAACATATTTATCTATAAACATCCTCTTAGCCTTTTGCTAGCAAAAGATTAAGAAACACATGCTTTGGTGAGTTTTTGAGAAAAACCCTAGAGAGCATAAAACCCTAAAAATCGTCTAAGAGAAAGGGGGAGAGAAAGAGACGCTATCTTTTCTCTCCTGGACGAAGCCTAATTTGGGTTCTTGGGTGTTGTTGCTCTTTATGTCTTTTGTGATTGTTTTTTCGTTATCTAGCACTATTTCTAGCAATAGCTAGTTCGGTCTTTGAAGGTTCTAGCAAAGAAGGTTTCATGTGGACTAATGCTAGAAATCGGGCACTTGAACAGTTTCGTGGATCTCTCACCTTCCTTTGCAACTGTGGCACTTGTTTGTTAGATTCTCCACATGAAGGCAATATACTTGAACACCTCTTTTTGGTTACATGTTTATCAAGGTAAAAGATCCTACGAAGAATAAAAAAATTTTATTTTTCGTTGCGATTGTCTCTGTGATTCCTTACATTATGAATAATCCAACGGCTATATAGCCATTGATCCAATGACTACTTCATTACTTTTATTTTTTTAATTAGCCCCTCCTCGGTTGCATTGAAGAAAAGTAGCCATTGCTCAATACATGATCAATGGCTATATCCGTCATCTCATTAAAACAAAAAAAAATTGAAACAACAATGCATGTGTGCGGCGACTCTCACAATCTGTGTCAGTCGCTTGGTTATTCACCGTACACATGATTGGCATTTTTCTTTTTGGCCTTTAGAGAGTCGTATAAGGTGACTCTCTTTCTTCAAGAAAAAAATTTATTTCTCTCACCTTATTTGGAGAAGGACTTCCCATAAAAACCCTAAATTTCTGGTACTTTTCCTATTCAGCATTATTTATAGAAATTCGCCTTATTTTGCACACCATTTACTTTAGAAAATAGTAGGATTCAACATATGAAAAAGACACAAAGGAAAAAAAAAAAACAGAGGTATGAGTTTTTGTACTAAAGATGTGAGCCAAAATAATCAAATAAGACATGCTCAAATTGAGTCCGTGGTAATAAAGTATGAGTTTTACCAAGTGGTCACGTTTGAAAGAGCTATTTCCAAATATGGAGGTGAATGCACCTTCTTAACTCCACGAGCAACCCATGGATTAACTCAAAACAAAGGTCATTTTCCAGCTGGTGAAACACTAAAGTCAATTATAAAAAATAACTGACTTTTGATAGATATGGAATTAGGGTGAGATCTTGCACAGAATTAAAGTCCCCATAAATCCACTTTCATGCGCAACAAATAGATCTCAGTTTTTAGTTTTCTGCACCAAATTTCATGCTCAACAAACAGATCTCAGTTTTTAGTTTTCTGCACCAAATTATGGCAAAAGATGTCAGTTTTTTAGTTTTCTGCACCAAATTGTGGCAAATTTACTAAACTAGTGCAAAAGAGACGGAGGACGCTTATATAATTATGCCAATTTTCTTTCTTTCAATCAAATCCTAGTAACTATTGGGCTCATATAACTTATCCTTTGCGTGGGTCTAAACAAAGGGATAGTGAGCTTGGTACAGGACGCCCTATATCTTAGATGCATCACCATTTATTTCTCTTTCTAAAGGCTCTTTGATCTTTTCAAATGTTGTTTCTTATACTTTGCTAAACTAAATTCTAGTTGTTAAAGTCATTAAAAAAAAAAGCCCGAATTTCTTTGTCTCAAAAGAGAACTTCTTTGCCCTGCTGTTCTTCTTTTTAAATTCATAAAAGTTGTGTTCTTCTTCTTTCAAATTTGATAAAACTTAAAGTGATGATTGGTAAGTAATCTATTTTATATTACGTTATATGGATGTCAAATTTAGAATTTTATATCATTTTACCCAATTTATCAATTTTTAATTATAATATTGTGAAGGCAAGAATATAAGAACTTCTGTCAATAGTAATCTATACTCTATAGTTGCAATGAAAATTTAAAAAAACTCAAGGGTGTCAATCCCCCCACTTGGTTTATATGGGGTACTAGTGCTTCCACATATGTTACTTTATATGGATGCCAAATTTAGAACTTTTATCATTTTACTGAACTTTATAATTATAATATTGTGAAGGCAAGAGTGCAAAAACTTCGTGTCAATAGTAATCTATACTCTATAGCTGCAATGAAAATTTTAAAACAGTTGAAGATGTCAATTGCCCCACTTGGTCTATATATGGTTCTAGTAGTGCTTCCACCGAGGAATCGTCCATGCATACAAACTTGTTGCTAGGTGCTTGTATGACACATCGTGTAGTCCTGTCTCAAGTAGTGGTGTCTCCAGCGTTCAATGTGTTGTCTCGTAAATCAAATTAAACACACTCTTGTGCATGTTTTTATCCTTGTTGCATAATCGAAAAATAAATGGAGGGTGTAGTTGGCAAATAAATCTGAATTTGAGAGAATCTCGTGAAGGCAAATATCATGAAAACCACATTGTACTGATCCTAACATGGCAAATCATTCAGGATTTGAAGTATCATCAAGATTAGGTGACTAAACATGTTGGGTTCCATATAAATACGAACACATCATGTCACGCCTCAAATCCAAGTCTTTGGCACGCCGTATTTGTGAGACCTTACCTCTACAAATACAAGAGAATATGATCATAACTTACAAAAATTCACTAAAATTCAAAGCTTACAAATGCTAGAGAAATACATATTATATTTGAACCAATATAATTGGTAAACCCTTATTCTATACTCCTAATACAAAACGTCTATCCATCTACCTTTCTCCTACTTCTATTTGTACTTGATCTCACTCTTGTGATCTACAAGAAAAATAATAAAACCGTGGGTTGAGCGACATGCCCAATAGATAGTACTTACTTTCCTGTCGGATCATGTAACCACATACATAATATAAGTTTATAATTTCTTTCACACAATACCACATGCACATAGTAGGATAAAAATATTTGACAATTTTTGAAATATTACATACATATATTTCATGAGGTGAGTGGCACACACATAACTAACTTCCGTTTGACGTGGCATTTAGTCCTGTAGGTTTTAGAGTGGCCCCGTCAAATGTTGCATGAAAACACATAGCATGACATGAACATATTCACTGATCATACTTGCAAATCATGCACATAGCAATCATGTCATCTTATAACATAAAACATAACTCTTAAACAAGTACATGCAATATTTGGCTTCTGAATACTCAACTTAGAGATTAAACACCTTCTAGGAGGGCAACCAATAGGTTTCATGACTACTAATAGGTCACATGATATGACATGAGACAACCGATCGCATTCTATACTGACTCCATGATTAAATTAATCGATTGAGTTTTATATCGACTCCATGACTACATACATAGTCAAGACAATTGTCCCTACCGTCAATTCTATAACTGTATAGAGCTTATTTTACACATCATATGCATTTTCTTTCATAAAATTATGCTACTCATTTCATATCAAATAGAATAGTAAAACATTTCAAATAGGCATACATGATCCATTTTTCATATACTAAAGTAAAGTATTTACTTGAGAAAATTCATATTTAATATTTTTGAAAATATAAAGGGATAAGAACCACCTACCTCAAATTGCTGACTTGAAGCTACTCTTAACATATCCTTAACTTGTGTCAAACCTATAATCAATAATATATATACAGTCATTAATTCACTTATTTTGTTCTTCATGTAATCAATCCTACCTTAAACAACCGTAGAAAACATGTTTAGACATTTACTAAAGTGTACTTGAATAGTTTCCAAAAATAAAAGATTTCTTTTTTGGAAAGTTTCCCAATTTAGAAGGTTTCTTAATTTAAAAAGTCTTCCTTTTTAGGAAATTTCCATATTTAGAAATTCCTATAATTTTTTTTATCAAAAAGAGGTATAATTTGATTATATATAAATAAATGTTATTTATTTGCTTACTCATTCATCTATTCATTTTTTATCTTGTCTATTTATTTATGTAAATAGCTTATTCATGCACTTATACATTTAATACATTTACTTATTAGTTTATAATAGGTATTTAACTATTTATCCATTTAATATTTAAAAGTATATATTATTCATTTATTTACATATTTAACTCATTTACCAAATTGTTTATTCAAATGTTTTACTTATTTATTCATTTATATTTACTTATTGTTTCAATATATAATTAATCATTTAAATTATTGATTAATTAATTAATTAATTAATCATTCACTAATTTTATTAATTAATAAATTAATAAATTATTTTACTCATTATTATCTTTATCAATTAATTAACTGACTATTATTAAATAATAATTTAGTTAATTTACTATCATGATTATTAATTATTTATTTAATTAACTATATCACTAATTAATTATCACTCAATTGATTAATTACTTATCCAGTTGTTATCACTATTATTAAATGATCATAATTAATTAATTAATCTTTTAAATTTACTATTATTACTATTATTAGTGTTATTCCTATTTGCTTTAATTGTGTTAATGACATTTAGTTAGAAAACTTAGCCCTTCATTAAAGGGTCTAGGGCTAAATTAATAAAATTAAATCCTTTACAGTTTTCTTAATTTGGGGTTAATAACCAATCCAATAGTTAATTAATTACTCAAATCCAACCGAGACCCAACCATTTTCTCCCTTTGATTTCCAATTTTGGCTCAATGCTTACCTAAAGTGTTAATCCAGTTCTTCTAATACATTCAAGCCCAATCTTTAATCCAACGAGCATCTATCCAACCCAAACTCTAAGTCCGACACATAGGGATTTACTTGGCTCGCTCTAAGTCAAGAAACCTACCCGATTCATCTTGGTCTGACCTATTTCTTTAACCTAGAATCGCAAAACGAGTTATCTTCTTTTTCTCCAATTTTCCAACAATATTTTTTTTCTTCCTAAATCGAAACCCTAATCTTTATCACCATCAACACCAACTACCAATATCATCGTTATCTTCCTCACTGGCAGCGGCTCTATCGCTGGCAACAGCAACAATACCAGTGGTGATTACCTCCGCTGCTCTATTCTTTCTTTTTTTTTTTTCCTGGCAGTTGCGGATGCCCTTCCTTTAGCTGACCTTTGCCCGTGACCCTAAGAGTGAAAGGGGGTCCAATGACCCTCCTTGTTTTTCCTCTATGGCTAAAACTTCAAAGCTTTAGTAGGTTCTCGTTCTCCCTTTTTTTTTTTTTTGAAACTCTCCCCAGCAGATTTAATTTTCCAGAATTCCACCCCCATAGTTCAATAATTTCTGCAATTGTGTCCTACGTACAACCACAAAAATTCTGATGCAACTTCAAAAATCTAAGCCATCATACATATATATAAATAGATATATACATATACATACATATACATATATATATATATATATATATATATATAACAATGCAGACATGAATTTCGTTTCTAAAGATTTATATGCACAACTCTAATAACATAAGAGTTTTGTGTGCGTTGAAACTTACTTTATTAAATTGTGATGCACAAATTCTCTTGAGAGTTGTCTTTTGTCTTTAATTTGCTAAGAGTTTTTCTGACATCTATAGTCTGTCAAATGTAGAGAAGAAAGAAAACAACATTGTTTTGACTGGGAAAGAAAAGGTAATTTTATTCTATAGCATGTGAAAAATTCCGGGGTTTCACACATTCCAGATGAGCAGTATGAAGGCAGATGAGCAGTATGAAGGAATCGACTATGTTCTAGCCAAATTCAACATATTATGAATTTATACTCAAAATATGCATCAGTTCTAAGCATATAATAGCCATTCACCCTATAAAATTTTCTTTTAGTAATGCATGTTTGTGTTATTTTCTATTTTCCCTATGGTCAATGCATTATTTGTCTATAATGCAATTATGATTTTACAACCTTATGTTAAACAAACACTACAATAATTGGACAAAAAAAATTAAGGCTCTTATTTTGCAATCTAATTAAAGAAATTTGATAATTGTTTATATAAAATTATTTTTTCAAATTTTGTACCCTTTGAAATAATAAAACTTTATCCTACAAAAGAATGTAGTTGTTGGGAAAAAAAATATATCAATGTTTCTTTCTAGCCTAATTAATCAATTCTCACAATTCTGTATATCTAAGATTATCTGCCCTAAAATCCTACCTATCATAAAAGCCATAGATTTGGTTAGGTTCACTTGGGGACTAGTAATGCGCTTTTATGTAATAGTTGTGATTGAACATTATTGATTTACAGTTGTATTATATACTTACACTTATCATCTTCCGTCGTATGACTTCTTATATGATAATGTATAACAGTATAATCCTATGAATGGTTTTTTGAACTTCTTAAAATATTTAGCATTCTTTGATCTATATTTATAAGGATTAATCTTTTATACACTAATAATGCATATACTATATTTTTAATTTGAAATTAAATTTTATGTATATCATAAATTCAATAGTGATAGTGCATACACTATCATCGCATATAAATTAAGTCTATTTATATAAGTTACATACAATACCCAAAGAGCTGATAACCATTGTTAAAGCACCTTTTTTATTCCACTTGGACACTCACAGTGTCTTGTGCCACCAACCTTGTGAGTCCATTAAATGTATGTTCATTCATTCAATCTTCTCTTGCCCGACGTACAAGTTGTTCAATACCTAAGTAAGTCCGTATATATTGTGCTACTTACCATCGGTTTTATCATTGTATCCTATTCATCCAATCTTCTCCTACATACTTGTCAATGTGTTCATTCATCAATCTTCTCCCAGATACTTTTTGTCAAGTTTTTCAACACCTAAGTACACAAATTTTGACACGTGGGTAGTAAGATGAAATCCATCATTATATGTTCGTTCACCTAATCTTCTCCCACATTTTCTAAGTTGTTCAACATCTTTCAATTGAGTCTTATGTGTTTGGATTAACCTATCTAAACTCAAATACAACTTGAGAAAATCTAACGCGTGGAGATGGATTGAAATCTCCAGTCACATAATTTACAATTGCAAGTTGCGTCAGTCGCATAATTTACAGTCACAAACCGCCTACTAGGGTCAAACACGAGGATTCATTGGTAATGTTCAAAGCTTTTCTCCAATTCTCTCACCCCTCCGACTAGTCATACTTCTTTTTTTTTTTTTTTGGCAATGAAACATCTAAGGAATTAGCCTTCTTTTTGTTTTTAATTTTATTATTATCAACTATAGGTTCTGTTGGTTGTTTACTTGGCTTGAGGAGGACAAAATTCTAGATAGACAAAAAACAAGATTCTAGACAGAGTTTTGAGTGTCGATAGAAATGCCACAAGCAGTTGACATAGGGTACCAAAACTGCCGTTTACACGTAGTTGATGAAGAACTTGGCAACTGATCAAAAGAGAAAGATCTACTAAATTATCTCGTCTTTTAATGGCCCAGCTAGGGAAGAAGATTCCTTTTTCTTTTTTTGAAATCCTATTCTGTTGTTCTTAGGGAAGGGGATAGGTAAACTAGGAGGGGGATACCTCCTACTCCTATGCTGTCTGCCTATTGTCATGTCAAGTTAAGGCAATAACTCTAATCCCGAAGATGACTTTATTCAGATCGAAGGAGTGAGCACAAAAGCTAAGGGTAAGAAGAATATATCTCATTACAGCTACACAGCTACATTTGGGAAACAAGCCGCAGGCATTGAATTTGTCTGATTTGTATAATACTAAAAATTGAACACACAATGTGAGGAGAATTATCTTAGGGGTTATTAATGAACTGATCATAGAACTTAATGATGACGATGATGTTGGTCTTTTTGGTAAATTAGATATAAAAACTTTAATGCCATTCAATTGGAATCATTAATTTTATGATGTCCCTATTTTAATTGACAAAAAAGATCTTTTCGCTTTCCCCTTTAGATTGTCCTACATAGATTTTTTGCTTTTTTAACCCTCTTAAGCAAGCTCATATCTGCCACATGCATTGCTTTCCGGCTTTTTTTGTTTTTTTTTTTCCATCCTCAATTTTCAAGTACAAGATTCGAACTTTGAACTTAGTAACGGGAGAGACTCTTATAACCTTCCTCTGGCACCACTGAACCAACCCCAAGGGTTGCATTGCTTTCGGGCTTAATGCTTGATTCACATTCAATTACCAAAAGTTTAATTTTTATTCCGTAAATGACCATTTCAAATGAAAGCAATAATAATAATAATAATAATAATAATAATAATAATAATAATAACCAAAAGAAAGAATGTTAAATGTTATAGTCACATTTCCCGCCATCTTCTTTAAATAATACTAGAGCTTTCTAAAATGCCTATAAATAAATAAATAAAGATTAGGAATAGGTCTTTCCACATTAATACGTCATAGGCTACTAATAGATTAGTTTTTAAGTAGGAAAATGGCTATTTTGGTCCCTCATCTTTTGAGATCTTGGTCAATTTAGTTCCTTATCTAGCAATGCTACCATTTTAGTCCCTTATTTTTTTTTTAAAAGAGCCAATCTAGGACCTCTAATAAAAAATAAAAATTTATAACAGAATTAGTCACATACAATAATGTACATTGTTAGAAAAATAATAAAAATGTGGGTTGAGCGACAAATACCCAATAGATAGTACTTACTTTCCTATCGGATCATGTAACTACATACATAACATAAGTTTATAATTTCTTTCACACAATACCACATGCACATAGTAGGATAAAAATATTTGACAATTTTTGAAATACTACATACGTATATTTCATAAGGTGAGTGGCATACACATAACTAAGGAGGTGTTTGGTTGGGGGGATTCAAAGCCAGGAATGGGTGTCATTATTGCTGACACCCATTGTTGTGGTTTGGTAAACCACTATTACTATGCTTCAATGGGAATGAAAGTGATAGGATGAAACCCCCCAAATTCCTACACTATCAAACTCATTAACGCCTCTCACCGTTCACCTACAACCCTTCTTTTCTTTTCTTTTCTTTTTCTTTCTTTTCTTTTCTTTCCAATTTCTCTAACCCTTATTCCTCCTCAAGAATAGAGTGAACGACGCCGCTCGCCCACTCTTTCAGGATCGGCCACCGCCATTATCGCTATCCCCTGCTCCTAGTCCTCTCTCTCTTCCCTCTCTGACGCTTCACTCTCTCCTTCTCCATCTCACCCAAATTCATCTGAACCCTCAAATCTCTCCATCTCTCCACTGCATGTATCCCATATGCTTGTGTTGGATTTTATTACTATTTTAACCAAGTTTTGGTTGTATTTGGTTAAGTTTTCATGGTTTTGAATTTTCTTTTTTGCTTTTTTTTGTTTATCAGATTCGACTTGTTATGTACATTCACTTGAACTGAAGCTTGGTTGTATTTGGTTAAATTTTGGTCTACTTTCACTACTCAAACTGACAATTCTGGTTCAGTACTTGAAGACTGCAAACTTGACAAACAAATGGATCAAAATTGATTTTCTCGAAGTTGGGCTCTGCTCATACGCGATATGTTCTATTTAGATGAAACATTCTTTTGGGAAATTATGCTTGCATATATGTTTATCTTCATCCCGTAGAATGTGAAGTGCGCTATTAAATTGCTCTTTGTTGCAGCTGGCGAGTTTTAGCCTAGTGTAACTTATCACTATATATGTTCAGGGGTTTGTTAGGAGCCAAATGGGTGTAATTAACATCCTATAGGCCAATAGTTGTACATAGGCTTTCACCTCTTAATTCCAAAGAAATGAGATCCTCTACTATGTCACTAATTGCTTTTGAGGTTGTTTAGCTTCTTTTATTCCAGCGATTGTTTCTGCTCATCACTATCAGATAGTAATATAGGTAATGCTTAGTAATAACATTCGACTGACTAAAACTAAATATGCACTCTTTAAATTGGGTGAAGATTTGGCACCAGCAAACCCCAAAACCAAAAAAAAAAAAGATGTCTGCTTTGATTGTGCAACGTTGGATATGCAGCTTCTCTCTTGCATTGTTTTAGATTCATTATTTATGCTAGTTGTATTATTGAAAAGTTTTGTGAGAGTACATTACATCGAGGGTGTTGGTAATTTTCCCATATGCTCAATGGCTATGGCTCATTGAGACTTTTGTCTAGTTAGTTGAACTTTTCAATTTAGGATTTCATAATTGATAAAGTCTCTTTGTTTCTTTGCACATGCTTGGCTTTTGTTCCCTTGATTACTAGGGACTTTGACGTATGTAACTTTTTTGGCCAAATACAGCATTTGTTAGAAAACAAAATGCTCGATGGGATGGAAGAACCCCCCGACATAAGCCATTTTGTGGCTTTTATTTTTACTTTTTTTAGTGTGCCTTCAATGGTTTAACTTCTCCATGGTGATCATTAACGTAACATGAATACTTGCTAACTTAATTAAAAAAAGGTCATGCATATGTTATCTGATGCTTTCCTTAAAGTTCGAGTATGTCCACCATAGCTAAGGCGAATTGTTAGTCTTTGTCGACTAAGTGCAGCTTCCTTGGTGGTTGTCTTTCATCCCTATGTCAAGATATTGCTTATTTGTGCTTCTTTTCTTCATCGACAAGTTTTTTGAGCCCCCCAATAGTTCGATTTGGACCGCAACAATTTTGCTTTTTACCATGATCCGCTCCTTTGCATGATATCTATTGCAGATCATGTCATACACGGAATTTCCTTGTTCACTTCAATGCATGAAGCACTTATAATGGCGGGACTGATTATGTGATACTTCATTGCATGTCCAAAAAGTTTCTTCATTGGAATTCTGAATTAAAATCACATGCATTAAGTCTACCGAATGCTCCTTTTCTATTTCTCTCGCTTGAGTGAATTCTCATCCTAAATACACTAACACATAAACATATATAAGGTCTTTCTCTTTCATCCCCCCTAAATGACAATTTTGATTTATAAAGTTCAGATCCAAAGGTGTTAAAAGAAACAAAATTCTATCGTTAAATTATATCCAGTACATGTGAATATTGACAATGTCATCGGAACCAACTTACCAAATAAACACCAACCTGTACATTAAGCTCCCCCACCCGTAACTAAAAGTAAAGAGGTGAACAATTTCTTATGTACATCCTTTTAAACACAAAACCATTTCCTTAACTAAAAGAAGCATATTCTGTGGAATGAGATCTCAAAATCTTCGAAGTGGCTGCATGACCTCTGTAGTCTTCTTAAATATTAAGTAGCCACAAGAACACGTAGACCAACAAGATATTTGATGCTTCATCAACAGCATGATCTTTTCCCCTTTGGTAAGAATTGAATGTTAATCTTCCCAAGGCTTACAAACAACATTCTTCACCCAGCTCATGAAAAATGAGTGGATGAGCTCTTTAAATAAGCTTTTCAGCTCCCCGGAATGATAGAAAAATCAATGGTATATGGCAGAATTCAAAAGATTCTGAAACTATCAAGGATGTAGAACTCAATTTTCGATTGAAGAAGTTATGAAACAGTAGGCTTGTGATAACATATGGCTGAACATGATACTAGTCTGATTTTAATTGATAGTTTTTAATTGATTAAATGAAATCATGATTTTGAAACAAAGTCTGATTTTCATTTCTTTGCTATATGCACAGAAATGGCACGCCTTCCCATTGCAAATGGAGACCTAAGACGTCAATAAATAGTATTTTCTGCACCATGGTTATGGTGTTAATTACGTTGTTTATGAATTGGCTCTCTATTCTAATGATGTATTCAAACTATAGAAAACGTATACTAACTAAAGAGGAAAAAAGAGTTGAAAGAATGCAATATTTGTTTAGGCTAATTGCGAGAGTGATAGTGCACCGTGTTAGTCGACTTGAATGGATAGACGCACTTTCTCCATATTATGTGAATTGGTAAGAGATGTTGGCGATTTAAGAGATAATAGAAATATGACCTTACAAGAAATAGTTGCAATATTTGTATATATATTGGCCCACCATAAGAAGAACCGAACCGCATACAGTTCTTGAGGAGTGGAGAAACCGTGAGCCGTCACTTCAACCAATGCCTTCTAGCTATTCTGAAATTACATTCTATACTACTTGAGACACCGCATACCAATTTCTAATGACCGTAATGTGATGATCGTTGGAAATGTTTCAAGGTATTTTGGAAGTCTTTTCTAGTGTTTAGTTCTTTCAAGAAGCTGATATTAGGTAATGACATCAATTACTTGTTTTGTATGTACCAATCCTACTAAATAGAACTGCCTAGGTGCATTAGACGGGACGCGTTAATTAATGTAACACCACCGGCTGAGCACAGATCCAGATACCGAAGTAGAAAATCAAACCTTTCCACCAATGTATTAGGCGTTTGTGCACCAAATATGCAATTTATATACATTACTGGTTAAGGTTCTGCGCACGATGGACGCGTGCTTCGAGATGCAATTTCTAGGCCTAATGGCCTTAAAGTACCTCAAGGTAAAATTTATGTATCTTGAATGTTAAATTTTCAGATTTCTAGAACTTTAAGAATGACAGTTAAGATCATTGTGTAATATTTACTTGAAGGTTGCTATTATTTGGTGGATGCTGGTTATTGCAATTGGAGGGTTTCTTGCCATATCGAGGTCAAAGGTATCACCTCAATCAAATCCATGGACGAAGACCTGAAAGTGCTGAAGAGTACTTTAATATGAAGCACAGTAAAGCTAGAAATGTAATAGAAAGGTGCTTTGGGCTTCTTAAAGGAAGATGGAAAATTCTTGCATCGCCAACTTTTTTTCCAATTCGGACACAAGGAAGAATCATCTTGGCTTGCTGCCTGTTACAAAATCTGATAAGAAGAACAATGTCTATCGATCCACAAGAACTGAGAGGAGATGGGGAAGATGAAGATTGGGTTGATGAGCAAAATGAGGGATGATGATGAAGAAGAGACCAAGTAGAGTATATTTCAGTTGTTGCGTCTAGTGATGAATGGACAAATTTTAGAAATAATTTAGCACAACAAATGTATAATAATTGGAGAAATTTGAGGGAGGACTTTGTATAGACATTCATATACTTGAGACTATTTTCATTCTCATAGTGGTTGTAATGTTGCTATTTAAACTCTTCTTGAGCTTGATTGATTTTTATTTTTTCAGAAATGAATGCACTTGTTGAGCTTCATGATGCTTAATGTGGTTCTTGAACTAAAATGTTGTTTTCTTTGCTATAATTATTGTGTCAGTCTAAATTATACTTAATTTCAAATACATAGTTTCCACTTGCTCATTTCTTTATTCTGATTTGCAGGGTAGCCAAAGGGGAATTTGCTGACAAGAGGTTAGCGTGTGTTTGTGAGGACAAAGAGACTTGTTGTTGGTGACTCTATAATTTTGCTTGGTAAGTCTAGGATTCTTCAAATTAGAGGTTGCCTATGAAAATTTCGGATTGAATTGGGCTACATTGAATTGGGGTTGGATTTCTTTCTAATTGAGAATTTTCTTTGCAAAAGTTGCTGTTGGGCCATTTATCTTGTTATTTCTAAGGTGCTAAGTAGGTGTGATCTTCATTATAACTAGAGCTGTATGGATATCTGAATCTAGATGTCGTAATAGAAATGATCTTGCTAGTTGGGATTTGGACCTCTACAAGTAGGGACAAAACCATCTTTCCCAGATTGTCTCTGCATTGGTACTTGGTATTAGAAAAGGTATCATATGTGATATCATTTTACTAAGTCCTTTGCTACTTTTTGAGCGAGAAGTGGTTTTTATATTCTGATTCATCACAGAGAAAAGAAAAATTTCTGGTGAAATTGGCTCTCATCTCCTTCCTTCTCTCTATGTGAAACTTTATATGATTTTCTCAAAAAAGTGAAACTGTTCTTCATAGTGCTTAACAGACTGAAAAATGCTGTAAACCTGGTGCTTGAAATTATTTATACCCAAGACTTCTAGGACTCTGTAGTGTCCTAGTTCATTCTAAATGATTTTATAGGTAACACTTCATCCATATGTTTGAGTTTGTGGCTGTCCGATATAATGTTAATGAGAATCTATCTTTGTTTTGTCGCCACATAATTGCCTACTTTTTTTATTCTCTCGAGAAGTTGTTTGGTTAATGTGCTATAGCTTCAAAATCAGCATGAGATAACATTTGGTCTTTTCTAATGGAACTGATTCTTTGCACTCATTTTCTGAATTTCTTTGCATAAATATTCAGTGAGTAAAAGATGAAATGTCAAGATTACAATGGCATTTACATACATGCATGTTAATTCTTGATCTTCATTTTAGAATGGATACCATGAATCAAGTGGGACACAAAGGGGAGGTAAAAATAAGTGCTTTTGGACTAACAATGAGGTCGATGCCTTATCCAAGCCCCAAGAAATGGCTTCGGACCCTTTGTGGAAAACCGATGGGGTTTTAAGAATGGGTACATGACTGAGGTTAAGATGATTCGTAAAAAGATTCCTGATTAAGCAAGTGGATCCACATATCGACTCAAAATTGAAGTGGTTAAAAAGTAAGTACAATGCAATTTGTGAAATGTTGAAAGAAAGTGGCTGCAAATGGGATGATACTGAAAAGATGATTAGATGTGAAAGGGAATGGTATGACAAATGGATTAAGGTAATAATCTCTTTCATTGTTGTAGTTGTGTTTTAAATCGCTTTTTTCTCCATCTTTTGTCGATTTATTGGAAACTTTGAACGTACATAAGAAGTTGAATGTTTTTATAGTTGAAAGTCAAAGTTTCCATCTTGTAGATTATATCATATGGATTATGTTTAGCTTTATTTATTTGTTGGATTTAGATCACATAATTGATAAATCAGCATATATTCAATGATTTGTTGAGCAAACTGACATAATAAGATGTCTCAAACTGTTATGCCTTATTACTATTTGATGAAATTTTGTAAAGGTATAAAAACTAGCTAGTGTTCGAAGGCTGATTCTGTATTTTTTCATGCATTAACTTATTTTTTAAATTCAATTCTTAAAGAGACACAAGGATGCAAAAGGCCTTTGGAACATGAAGTTTCCCTACTTGGATGATCTGGAAATTGTTTATGGAAAAGACAGAGCAATTGGTGCAGCAGTGGAAGATTTTGAAGATGCTATTAATAGTTTGGAGGCTGAAGAAAGTGCTAAAGCTGCATTTGTTAATGTTGAAACTGATGAAGAAATCACTTCAAGAAAGCAAAAGAAACAGGGATTTCAAGCAAGAAAGGAAACCAAGAAGCTGAAAACATCCATGCCTTTACCTGTGGAAGCACAGTTTGAAATGGTAACCAATAAGTTTGTTGCTTCGATTGACGGGATTTCTTCTCATTTTTCTAGTATAGCAACAGCTATAACTAACGAAGACAAGAGAGAGCAACTAGCATCTCGATGGAGTAACTCGTGGTGGCAGAAATTCTAAAACTTGGCTTTTCAGATATAGAAAGCTCAAGAGCAGCTGGATATTTTAACCGCTACACGCACTACCAAAATCATCAGTATTCTTTCAACTTTCAGCTCCTTCGAAGAGGCAATATGTTATGAATTTACTTTATCCTAGTTCCAGTAGTTATTCAGGTTCCAGTTATTAAGGGAATTAGTGAACTAACTTTGAAAATATTGTGGTTTGTGTTGAGGTACTTCTTTGATACAGTCTTTCTGCTGAGTTTTATTGTGTTAGGAACTCATAATTTGACAACCATATTGTTATATTCCTAGTATCCACGGTGTTGAAAATGTGTAGTTTATATTTGAGTTACTTCACTATATAAACTGGTTGTTTTTCAACTCTTTATCATGGTTGTTTTTATCACTGGTCATGAATGGATTGTATATTATGGTTTATTTTTCGGCTATTTATCTTGATTGTTGTCATCACTAATCATGAATGGATGGTATCTTGTGATTTTTTCTTGTTTCATGACTGATAAAGGTTTTGGCACTGTATAGTGTGGACCAGTTTTGGTTCTTTTGTGACATATTCAGTAGGTGACTTCATGTACAAAGAGTTGATTGAATAACTAGGGGAATGAAAAAGCAATATGAAATGGTTGAGTTCATGATTACAATAATGTACGTTGCTGGGTGACACTGTCAAAACAAATGTAGGAAACTTCAATACTCACCAACAGTGAAACCAAAGTTGAGTGAGTACAATTAAACCAAATCCAAGTTGCATCTTTTGATTTCATCTTTAAAGCTTATTATTATTGATCAGTGCAATTAAGCAACAAAACGCCCTGAGGTCAGGTATACGTGAGTGGAGGAGTTGATTCTGAGGAGTGCAATGGGTTCAAGCAGATTTCACCTCACAAAGGCGGCTTTTTCTTTCCTCCCTAGTTTTGTACAATATTAGCCCTGGATCATGGTTGTGTCTCTTATTGTTACCTTGTCAGTAGGCTCTTTCAAGTAGTCTCAGCACAAAAAAATAATACATAGACTCCATTAAACTCGTGGTATTTATTGCTTGGATATTACATTGACTAGTATCTGAACAGGAGTTGTTTAGATAGCTCAACAGTCAACACATTTACCTCTCTTATGCTTTTTTACTGGTTTCCGTGAAACTGTTAAAGCATAATGGAGTGCTTGATAGTATTAATTTTGTGATAACTTGCGCCCTCAAGGCCACTCTGGTTACCGAAGCATTAATATCTTTTTTATATTTTGTACAGTTGAAATGAATCAACTATCTTAACTTGTTATTATTGAATCGAATCTTTTTAATATTCTGTGCAATTGAAATGAATCGTGAATTTTTTTTTTCACATACAGCTCCAATTAGAGGTCAGCTTTATATAAAATTGAAGAAGACCTTTTAGAAATTTTCACTAAAGAAAATATAAAATAAGAAATATAAAAAGATTGTATATTATACAAACAAGATTTAAAAATTTTAAAATTTAGTTGAAAGTCATTCATGATCATAAGCAAACCAAACAAGTAATTTTATAATGATACCCATTCCATTGCTGAACCAAACATGTTGGGAGGAATCATCAAAATCCATACTCATAGTGGGGTTAATGATACTCATAGTGATAGTGATTAAGGAATTTGAACCAAACGGCTCCTAACTTCCATTTGACGTGTCACTTAGGTTTTAAAGTGGCCCCGTCAAATGTTGCATGAAAACACATAGCATGACATGAACATATTCACTGATCATATTTGCAAATCATAAACATAGCAATTATGTCATCTTATAACATAAAACACAACTCTTAAACAAGTACATGTAATATTCGGCTTCTGAATACTCAGTTTAGAGATTAAACACCTTCTAGGAGGGCAACCAATAGGTTTCATGACTACTAATAGGTCCTATAACATGACATGAGTCAATCGGTCAGGTTCTATACCGACTCCATGACTAAATTAATCGGTTGAGTTCTATATCGACTCCATGACTACATACATAGTCAAGCCTATTGTCTCTACCGTCAATCCATGACCGTATAGACCTTATTTTACACATCACATGCATTTTCCTTTATAAAATTATACTACTCATTTCATATCAAATAGAATAGTAAAACATTTCAAATAGGCATACATGATCCATTTTTCATATACTAAAGTAAAGTATTTACATGAGAAAATTCATATTTAACATTTTTGAAAATATAAAGGAATAAGAACCACATATCTCAAATTGCTGACTTGAAGCTACTCTTAACATGTCCTTAACTTGTGTCAAACCTATAATCAATAATATATATTCATTAATTAATTCACTTATTTTATTTTTCATGTAATCAATCCTACCTTAAACAACCCTAGAAAACATGTTTAGACATTTACTAAAGTGTACTTGAATAGTTTCCAAAAATAAAAGATTTCTTTTTTTTGAAAGTTTCTTAATTTAAAAAGTCTTCCTTTTTAGCAAATTTCCACATTTAGAAATTCCTATATTTTTTAATCAAAAAGAGGTATAATTTGATTATATATGAATAAATGTTATTTATTTGCTTACTCATTCATCTATTTCATTTATTTATCTTATCTATTTATTTATGTAAATAGCTTATTCATGCACTTATACATTTAATACATTTACTCATTAGTTTATAATAGGTATTTAGCCTATTTATCCATTTAATATGTAAAAGTATATCTTATTCATTTATTTACATATCTAACTCATTTACCAAATTGTTTATTCAAATATTTAACTTTCTTATTCATTTAATGTTTACTTATTGTTTCAATATATAATTAATCATTTAAATTATTAATTAATTAATTAATCATTCACTAATTTTATTAATTAATAAATTATTTTACTAATTATTATCTTTATCAATTAATTAATTGACTATTATTAAATAATAATTTAGTTAATTTACTATCGTGATTATTAATTATTTATTTAATTAACTATATCACTAATTAATTATCACTCAATTGATTAATTACTTATCTAGTTGTTATCACTATTATTAATTGATCATAATTAATTAATTAATCTTTTAAATTTACTATTATTCCTATTATTAGTGTTATTCCTATTTGCCTTAATTGTCTTAATGACATTTAGTTAGTAAGCTTAGCCCTTCATTAAAAGGGTCTAGGGCTAAATTAATAAAATTAAAGCCTTTACAGTTTACTTAACTTGGGGTTAATAACCAATCCAACAGTTAATTAATTACTCAAATCCAACCGAGACCCAACCATTTTCTCCCTTTGATTTCCAGTTTTGGCCCAATGCTTACCTAAAATGTTAATCCAATTCTTCTAATACATTCAAGCCCAATCTTTAATCCAACTAGCATCTCTCTAACCCAAACTCTAACTCCACCCATAGGGATTTACTTGGCTCACTCTAAGTTAAGAAACCTACCCAATTCATCTTGGTCTGACCCGTTTCTTTAACCTAGAATCACAAAATGAGTTATCTTCTTTTTCTCCAATTTTTCAACAATATTTTTTTTCTTCCTAAACCAAAACCGTAATCTTTATCACCATCAATACCAACTATCAACATCATCATTATCTTCCTCGCTGCCAGCAGCTCTATTACTACAGCAACAATAACAGTGGTGATTACCTCCGCTGCTCTATTCTTTTTTTTTTTTTTCTGGTGGTTGCAGTTGCCCTTCCTTTAGCCGACCTTTTGCCCGTCACCTTGAGAATGAAAGGAGGTCCAATGACCCTCCTTGTTTTTCCTCCATGGCTGAAACTTCAAAGCTTCAACAGGTTCTCATTCTATTTTTTTTTAAACTTTCCCCAGCAGATTTCATTTTCCAGAATTCCACCCCCATACGTACGACCACAAAAATTCTGATGCAACTTCAAAAATCTAAGCCATCATACATATATATATATATATATAGCAATTCAGACATGAATTTCGTTTCTAAAGATTTATATGCACAACTCTAATAACATAAGAGTTTTGTGTGCATTGAAACTTACTTGATTAAATTGTGACGCACAAATTCTCTTGAGAGTTGTCTTTTGTCTTTAATTTGCTAAAGAGTTTTTTTGACATCTACAGTTTATCAAATGAAGAGAAGAAAGAAAACTATGGGTCCGTTTGGATTAGTTGTTTTTGGGGTTATTTTAAAAACACTACTGTAGCATTTGGGATGTGAAAAACTACTGTAATTGTCTTTCAAAAACTACTGTAACTGTCTTTCAAAAACTTTTTGAGGGTGCTTTTGAGATAATTTTTTGTGGTATTTTTAAAAGTAAAAATTTATTTGAGACATTTTTAAAATTAAAAATTAATTTTAAGTATTTTTGGGACATTTTAAAATTTTTAAAATTTATTTGAGGTATTTTTATAATTAAAAATTTACTTTGGGCAATTTTAGAATAATTTATTTAGAATTTTTTAAAAAAAATTAACCCATCCCCACCACCACCCACCTCCTACCACCACCACCACCACCATCTCTCTCTCTCCTCTCTCTTTCTCCCTCTCTCTTCTCTCCCATCACGGTCACCACTCCTGGGAGGGGAGGGGAGGGAGTGAGAAGAGAGAGGGGAAGGATGAGAGAGGAAGATATGAGGAGAGGAGGAAAAGGAGGAGGAGGAGAGGAGGAAAGAATGAAAGGAAAAAATAAAAAGAAGAAGAAGTTTTATGCCGGTGCAGAGGTCCAGGGAAGAAAAGAAGAAGAGGAAAGAAAGAAAAAGGAAAAGGAAATGGAAAAGGAAAAGGAAAAGAAAAAATAAATAGAAAAAAATTATTTGTGTATGTGTTAGTTGTTTTTGAAATATTGTGTGTATGTGTAGTTGTTTTTGAGGTTGTTTTTAGTTGGTGTATTACTGTAACATTTGGGGTGTGAAAAATAGTTTTTCAAAAATAGGTGGAAAAAGAGCAAATCCAAACAAAGGCTACATTGTTTTGACTAGGAAGGAAGTTATATTATTTGTGATTTGAGACGAGATAATTATCTAGAAGTGATTTGTCTAAATCCTAGAAGATTTGGTAGCTTTAACCAACCTACTTAATAGATAGTAGTCAGTTAGGATAGTTAGGATTAGTTTGGTGGGTAATTATCAGAAGAAGTAAATCCCTTTTCTTTCTAGTAATTTAATTACAAGGTAATTTTATTCTATAGCATGTGAAAAATTACGGGGTTTCATACATTACAGATGAGCAGTATGAAGGAATCAACTATGTTCTAGCCGAATTCAACATATTATGAATTTATACTCAAAATATGCATAAGTTCTTAGCATGTAATATCCATTCACCCTATACAATTTTCTTTCAGTAATGCATGTTTGTGTTATTTTCTATTTTCCCTATGGTCAATGCATTATTTGTCTATAATGCAATTATGATTTTACAACCTTATCTTAAGCAAACACTATAATAATTGGACAAAAAAATTAAGGCTCTTATTTTGCAATCTAATTAAAGAAATTTGATAATTGTTTGTATAAAATTAATTTTTCAAATTTTGTACCCTTTGAAATAATATAGCTTTATCCTACAAAAGAATGTAGTTGTTGGAAAAAAAATAACAATGTTTCTTTCTAGCCTAATTAATCAATTCTCACAATTCTGTATGTCTAAGACTATCTGCCCTAAAATCATACCTATTATATAAGCCACAAATTTGGTTAGGCTCACTTGGGGGACTAGTAATGCTCTTTTATGTAATAGTTGTGGTCGAACATTATTGATTTACAATTGTATTATATACTTACACTTATCATCTTTCGTTGTATGACTTGTTATATGATAATATATAACAATATAATCCTATGTATGATTTTTTAGACTTTTTAAAATATTTAGCATTCTTTGATCTATATTTATAAGAATTAATCTTTTATACACTAATAATGCATATACTATATTTTCAATTTGAAATTCAAATTTTATGCATATCATAAATCCAATAGTGATAGTGCATACACTATCATCGAATATAATATTAACTCTATTTATAATTTGTACAAGATAAATACAATACCCAAAGAGTTGATAACCATTGTTAAAGCACCTTTTTTATTCCACTTGGACACTCCCAGTATCTTGTGCCACCAACCTAGTGAGTCCATTAAATGTATGTTCATTCATTCAATCTTCTCTTGCCCGACGTACAAGTTGTTCAATACCTAAGTGAGTCTGTATATATTGTGCTACTTACCATCGGTTTTATCATTGTATATTTATTCATCCAATCTTCTCCTACATACTTGTCAATGTGTTCATTCATCAATCTTCTCCCAGATACTTTTTGTGAAGTTTTTCAACACCTAAGTAAGTACTTAGGTGAATAAATTTTGACACGTGGGTAGTAAGATGAAATCCATCATTATATGTTCATTCACCTAATCTTCTCCCACATTTTTGTAAGTTGTTCAACACCTTTCAATAAGAGTCAGAGCTTTCTCTCTTGGTGGGAGTTCTTTTTCTCTCTCTTGGGAATTGTCCAAGTCTCTTTTTCATGAGAGTTTTCAGACAACCAAAAACCTCCAAAAGTTCAAATTTTCAAACTTCCAAAATTCTAAACCTCCAATTCCAAATTCCATTGCAACAATTTTACAACTTCGTCTAGAGAAGAATTAAACAGTAACATAGCATTTATGATCATCCTTGACGTCTATGGATTGTGAGTGGTAAATGAAGGAGGCAACTACGGGAGGGAGTGGCCCACCAAACAGAGAGTTTGTTGGAGGAAAGGCTTGCAACCAACAATATATACTCTGCTCCACTTGTTAGCAGAAGACAGGTAAACTTCATAACTAAATTCCTTCATCCCTTGTCAATATTCTATTAAACTAGATCCTAGTGCTCTTCCTGTGTCTTACCTCACTCTTTGTTTTGTTGAGCTCTATTCGAGTCTCTTCTCATCTGCTATTCTGGTAGCTTGGTCTGGTTTGGTGAGGATTGTATGGGGTTACCTTCTTCAATCTCGCAAAGACAAGATGGAGGAAGAGCTGGCTGCAATAATGCAAAAGTTTGCCCTTTCTAGTAAAAAGATAGGAGGTACTGACTTAGATTTGGGGGATATTGATCAAGGAATCTAGGAGTGCAAAAATATTTTAGTTGAGAAAGTAGTAGGAGAGAAGATTGTTAACTTTGTGAGAGTTACGAATTTTGTTACAACTGCTTGGGGCTATCTTGAGAACTCAAAACTTTGGAGCTGGGTCAAAACTTGTTTCAATTCTTGATTCCAAAGGAAGAAGACAAAATCAGAATCTTAAATGGGGGTCCTTGGATTTTAGATAACTAGATTCTGGTACTGAGAAGGTGGTTTGAAGGCTTCAAAAGAGAGTTTAGCCTTTGACATTGTCCCATTGTGGATCCAAGTTTGGAACCTATCGGTGCATTAGATATCAAAGAAAGTTGGGAGGAAAATCGGATCGATATTTCATGAAGTAAAAGAGATTATAATCCCTCAGTCGGGGGGAAAAGAAGGAAGACACATCAAAATCCTGGTGTTAGCTGACATTTCCCAACCTCTGCTCAAAGGAACAACTGTGAAATTGAATGGTGTCATTAATTGGATTAGCTTCAAGTATGAACGGTGTCTAGATTTATGTTATAAATATGGCATAATCGAACACAATGAGAGAAACTGCAAATCAGATGTGAGCATAACAAGGGGACAATTGGAGAATCAATTTGGGCCATGGATGAGAGTAGGAGGAGGAAAACAATCCCCAAGGAAGGAATCAAGTCAGACTAGATTTTCATCTGATAAAACCTATTGGGGAATTAAGGATAGGGATTGGACTCAAAAAAACAACATTGACAAGGAAGGAAGCACAGGCAACATTCCCATAAGGTTAGAGATACTGGCAAGCAAAATCCAAAAAGGAAAAACAACAGATTTGGATGGTTGTACAATGGAAAAAGCTGAAGTATGGATACAAAGTAGAGGGGAAATGCAAAATAAGATAAGTGAAGAAGGAGTTCCTCAAGGTCAAACCTCATTCCAATCCATTTCAAGGGTAACCAAGCAGAGATAACCAAAAAACAAGGCAAAGTAAAGGAATTCCCATTGGTAAAGACTGCAAGGAGGATGAGAGCTTCAATAAAAATCAATCAATGCAGCTACATGATGGAGGAGAGAATCAGAGATTCTTAGGAAATGGAGATCAGAGTACCAATGAAGGAAAAAACAGCACCAAAGGTGGGGAAGACATGCAAGTGGATAAACGAATCTCTGAAATGATTAAGGTAGCTGCAACTAAGAAAGGTAAAAGAATGAGTAAATTGTAAGATCCCCAGCAAAGGGTAGGACTCCTTTAAAGAGTCTGAATGGTAGGGAAAGGAGTTTTGAGATACTGGGCAAAAGAAAATTACGTGTTATAGATGAGGAGATGGTGGATGTACAGAATACAGACCAGCACATGAAGAGAAGTAAAACTGAGATAATGGTGATTGAAGCAGAAAAGGATCTGGGGGTAGAGGCTAGCCCGTCCTGGTCTCTCCAATCCAAATGAGAATACTGGTGTGGAATTGTCAAGGAGTTGGGAGCCCCTTGACAATTCCTCAGTTGAAGGAGGTCACCAACCTCCTCTCCCCCAACATGGTCTTTTTAAGTGAAACAAAGAATAAATATAAATACATGGAAAAGGTCAAAAAAAGATTAAATTTTGAAAAGAGTTTTGTGGTAGGAGGAATAGGAGGAATAGGAAGATCAGGAGGAATGGCTTTACTGTGGAATAATGACATAAAAATTTTGGAGATTTTGGAATCAGCAATGACTATTGAAGTGCACATCCAAGAAGCTGATACACAGAATGATTGGTGGTTTGTTGGTATTTATGCAAGCTGTGTCAATCAAGTCAAAAAACAACAGTGGAATGTGATTGGACAAAGGAAGAGAATCTAGGGTGATAAATGGGTGTTAGCAAGTGATTTTAATGATATACTGTCCAATGAGGAAAAGTAGGGTGGTAAAGCTAGAAATGAGAGAACATTTAAGGATTTCAGGGATTTCATCTCAAACAATGAGCTTATAGATCTAGGATTTGAAGGACACCCATGGACTTGGTGTAATAATTGGGAGAATGAAGGTGAAATGAAGCAGAGATTAGACAAAGTTTTGTGCAGTCATAGATGGAATCAATTGTTTGATAAAGCAAAATGCTCACATGTGGAAACTTTTGGTTCAGATCATAGCATGCTACTGCTGGATATTTACCCACAAGGCATTAGGAGAAAGAAAAGATTCTCTTTTGATAAGAGATGGTTACAAAGGGAAGATTTCCACCAAGTCATTAATGAAGCATGGAATCTAGAATGTGAAGGATCCAAGACGTACAAAATCACAAAAAAGATCATCAATTGTAGGATAGCTCTTCTAAAGTGGAAAAACACCTTTCAAGGAAATGCTAAGAAAATGATAATCCAATTAAAAAATCAATTGGAAATAACTAAGGATTCTAATGAGGCTATTCAAAGAGGCAGAATGAGAGATTTGAAAAACCAATTGAAAGAGGCATATCAGGAAAAGCTATACTGGAGTCAGAAAGGTAGATGCAATTGGTTGAGAGAGGGGGATAAGAACACAAAATTCTTTCATGCTACTGTCAAAGAGAGAAGGAGAAGAAACACCATCTAGAAATTACAGAGAAATAATGGAACTTGGACAGGGAATGAACAAGAGGTAGGAGAGGAGATTGCACAATATTATAACCACCTATTTAACAGCTTAAGACTGTCTGGATGAGATTTTGGAAGGCATCCCACATAAGATTACTCAGCAAATGAATAACAATCTTACCAAAGCAGTAGATGAGATAGAAATTAAACAAGCTGTATCTCTATGAACCCTAACAAAGTACCAAGTAGTGATGGTATGAACACTCTTTTCTTCCAAAAGTTTTGGAATATAATAAAAAATGACATCACTGCAGCTGTCAAAAAAATTTTCCATTCTGGTTTCATGCTCAAATCTATCAACTACACGGTCATTTCCTTAATTCCTAAGGTTGATAATCCTACTTCTTAAAAAATTATAGACCAATAAGCCTTTGCAAAGTTGTCTACAAGATCATTTCTAAAATTCTGGCAAATAGACTCAAGTCAGTCTTAGATGTCTGTATTAGTAGGAATCAGGCTGCTTTTGTTCCAGGTAGACATCTTAAACAATGTCATAATCTCCCACGAATATCTTTATTTTCTAAAAAACAAAAGACAAGAGAAAGAAGGATATTTGGATATGAAGTTGGACATATCTAAAGCATATGACAGGATGGAATGGAAGTTTCTAGAGGAGGTGATGAAAAGAATGGGATTCTGTGAGAAATGGAATAGATGGATTATGAGCTGCATATCCTCAGTTACTTATTCTTTTAATGTTAATGGTGAACATAGGGGATATGTAATTCCCCAAAGAGGAATTAGAGAAAGAGACCCTCTCTCTACTTATCTATTCTTACTTTGCTCTGAAGGCTCACCAACCTACTTAGGAATGTAGAGAGAGAAAAAGATCACAGGGTTGAAGATCAGCAAAAAAGGGCCAGCAATTTCTCATTAATTTTTTGCAGATGATTCCCTTATTTTTTGCAAGGCAGACCCTAAGGAAGCAGAAGAGTTGATGCAGATATTGAGAAAGTATGGGAAAGAATCTGGTCAAGAGATTAACTTGGAGAAATCCTCTATCTTCTTTAGCAAAAATGTTCTAGTGGACAAGCAAAGAGAAATATGCAGAGGCTTTGACAATATTCAGGTGGTAACTCAAGGGAAGTATCTTGGTTTGCCAATGGTAATCACAAGATCAAAAAAACAAATTTTCGGATTTGTCAAAGAAAGATTTGAGAAAGGATGCAAAATTGGAAGAACAAATTTCTGAGTACAGCAGGGAAGGAAGTGCTTATCAAAGCAGTAACAATGGCATTACCTACATACTCCATGTCTTGCTTTAAATTGCCAGTTAGATTATGTAAAGATCTTACCTCCATGATGTATAACTTTTGGTGGGGTAGGGAAAAAGGAAAGCAGAAAATGCACTGGTGCTAATGAATAAAATTACTCAAGATAAATAGCATGGGGAGCTGGGCTTTCGAGACTTACAAAACTTCAACAAAGCATTACTAGGGAAACAAGTGTGGAGGCTGATCACAAGGCCTAACTCTCTGGTGTGTAAAGATTTGAAAGCCAAGTATTATCCCAAGGACTCAATTTTCAATTGGGAGATCACAACAATGCTTCTTGCGTTTGGCAAAGTCTGATGGCAGTTAGAGAGATGGTAGACAGAGGATTAAGGAGGAAGATTGGCAATGGAAAAGGTACTAAAACATGGGAAGACAAATGGATCCTGGAGAACTAGGAAGGCAAGCCTATTTCTCATAAACCTCAGAACTGCACCATCAATAAGGTTGAGGAATTGATCCAGAATTTCAGATGGAATAGAACGCCGGTGTTTAGACTCTTCAACGAAGCTGAGGCAAAAAGGATGTTGAAGATACCAATCAGTCTAGCTAATCGAGAAGATGGACACTTTTGGAATATTTCACCAATCAGATGGGATGGCTTAGATGATCAAAGAGGAAACCTCAGAAGATGGTGGTGTGCACTTATGGAAGCTAGGGACAGAGCTGATGGGCTAGAACATATAGCTCTGACAATTAATATTCTATGACAAATTTGGAAAGTCAGGAATGAAAAGGAATTTGAAGATAACCAGAAACCATCCTTTTAGATCATCCACAAAGCTCAAGAAGAATGGTTGGAATTTGCTGAGGCAATGGACAAGCACAGTAGTATGAGCAATCCGGAAACAGAAAGAGGTGACAAAACAAAACCAGTGATTTTCCAGCAAGACAGCAGAATGGAAAGAAGTGAAACATTTATTACCATCCAAATGTAGGATCAAGCAGAAGACAGCCGAATGGCAGTTGGTATCATGGCTGTAAATGTGAACCATCAAGTGCTAGCAATATGGAGATTGAAGGAATTTTCTTCAAGGGATAAGATGTTGGATGAAGCAGTGGCTATCAAGCTTGCATTAGCCATAGCAAAGCAACAGTAGTGGGGAAGAATTGAAGTTAGCATACAGCAAGGAAAAATGCTCAGGATGCTAAGAACAGGATTTGCTAAAGATATCAGATTGATCTCACTTGTGGAAGATATCAAGGAATTAAACTCAATGTTTAGGGAATGCTCATTTACTTGGATTAATAATAGTAATAGGATAATTGCCGAACACTTTAGCAATGTAGTTTCAATCTTTTCTTTTGATGAGGAGTTAATCTTCTCAGTGTAATGATGGCACTCTCTTTGCTTTTGTGGGTCTTTGCTCATTTGTGTATAACTATTACACAGTTAATAAAATATTATCTCTGGGAAAAAAAAATTCAACACCTTTCAATTGACCCTTATGTATTTGGATTAACCTATCTAAACTCAAATACAACTTGAGAAAATCTAATGCGTGGTGATGGATTGAAATCTCCATTCACATAATTTACAATTGCAAGTTGTGCCAGTCGCATAATTTACAGTCACAAACCGCCTACTAGGGTCAAACACAAGGATTCATTAGTAATGTTCAAAGCTTTTCTCCAATTCTCTCACCCCTCCGACTAGTCATACTACTTTTTTTTTTTTTTTTTTGGCAATGAAACATCTAAGGAATTAGCCTTCTTTTTGTTTTTAATTTTATTATTATCAACTATAGGTTCTGTTGGTTGTTTACTTGGTTTGAGGAGGACAAAATTCTAGATAGACAAAAAACAAGATTCTAGACAGAGTTTTGAGTGTCGATAGAAATGCCACAAGCAGTTGACATAGGGTACCAAAACTGCCGTTTACACGTAGTTGATGAAGAACTTGGCAACTGATCAAAAGAGAAAAATCTACTAAATTATCTCGTCTTTTAATGGCCCAGCCAGGGAAGAAGATTCCTTTTTCTTTTTTGAAATCCTATTCTGTTGTTCTTAGGGAAGGGGATAGGTAAACTAGGAGGGGATACCTCCTACTCCTATGCTGTCTGCCTATTGTCATGTCAAGTTAAGGCAATAACTCTAATCCGAAATGACTTCATTCAGATCGAAGGAGTGAGCACAAAAGCTAAGGGTGAAGAAGAATATATCTCATTACAGCTACATTTGGGAAACAAGCCGCAGGCTTTGAATTTGTCCGGTTTGTATAATACTAAAAATTGAACACACAATGTGAGGAGAATTATCTTAGGGGTTATTAATGAACTGATCATAGAACTTAATGATGACGATGATGTTGGTCTTTTTGGTAAATTAGATATAAAAACTTTAATGCCATTCAATTGGAATCATTAATTTTATGATGTCCCTATTTTAATTGACAAAAAAGATCTTTTCGCTTTCCCCTTTAGATTGTCCTACATAGATTTTTTGCTTTTTTAACCCTCTTAAGCGAGCTCATATCTACCACATGCATTGCTTTCCGGCTTTTTTTATTTTTTTAACCCTCCCATCCTCAATTTTCAAGTACAAGATTCGAACTTTGAACTTGGTAACGGGAGAGACGCTTATAACCTTCCTCTGGCACCACTGAACCAACCCCAAGGGTTGCATTGCTTTTGGGCTTAATGCTTGATTCACATTCAATTACCAAAAGTTTAATTTTTATTCCGTAAATGACCATTTCAAATGAAAGCAATAATAATAATAATAATAATAATAATAATAATAATAATAATAATAATAATAACCAAAAGAGAGAATGTTAAATGTTATAGTCACATTTCCCGCCATCTTCTTTAAATAATACTAGAGCTTTCTAAAATGCCAATAAATAAATAAATAAAGATTAGGAGTAGGTCTTTCCACATTAATACGTCATAGGCTACTAATAGATTAATTTTAAGTAGGAAAATGGCTATTTTGGTCCCTCATCTTTTGAGATCTTGATCAATTTAGTTCCTTATCTAGCAATGCTACCATTTTAGTCCCTTATTTTTTTTTTAAAAGAACCAATCTAGGACCTCTAATAAAAAATTAAAAATTTATAACAGAATTAGTCACATACAATAATGTACATTGTTAGAAAATTGACGTTTTTATCCATTATCTTCAAAATTGTACCTAGTATTGTTCTTTCAGTAAATTACACCTTTATTCTAAACAACGTCATTCTTACAAAACAAAGGTCAATATAGGACTTTGATGGAAAATAGAAAATCTTAATAGAACCAATTCCGTGCATTATAAGTGAAACCATTGAAACAAAAATAGCACACTTAAAAAAAAAAGGTCTTAATAGAGCCAATTCCGTGCATTATAAGTCAAACCATTGAAACAAAAATAGCACATTTCAAAAAAAAAAAAAAAAGTACATACACACATTAATGGGTATGCGGTGACATACAAGGAACAAAATTGGACACGTCTCAAATTATAATGGAACAAATAATAATTTTTAATGAAATACATACTATGCACAGGACTATTTCCATAAAAAAATTTTAAATTTTACGTTAGAGGGCCTATATATAGTAAAGACAAAGGACTAAAATGGTCACTGTGACAGACAAAAGGACTAAATTAGTCAAACTCCTAAGATAACAGACTAAAATAGCTATTTTCCTTTTTAAGCAAGGCAGAAAAGAACAAACTGAATGACCATAATATAAACAATAACATCCAACATGTATTAATGAGAATCATTATCCAAAAGAAATACTAAAGTATCCATACATAAAAATTATTATTTGATTGTAGGCCAGAGGATTGCTTCCTCATCAATTATATTTCCAAGCTAAACTACCAAGACTCAGTCTAGCAACCCAATGGATCCTATTCCGCCTTTGTCCCCAGTGCTAGTATGGTCCTCTGCCAAAAAGAAAACGAAAATAACACAGGTCGGCAACCAACATAAATCAGTAAATAGTCCATATTCTCAATCGTCAGTTTGAGCATGTTATGTGCAGTAAAGTAACCAAATTCATTCCATCGATGACATGCAAATAGATGTTAATACAATTTGGAATTCCCTAGCTGTTAGCCTGCAAATCATGTACAAACATATAGATGTGTATGTGTTTGTGTATGTTGTACATGTGGCATTTTAAGCTTGTAGTTCCAAAACATGTCGACCCGTAGCAGGTAATTCACTATCAAAACAATTTATCATATGGCTCAAAAGTCTTCACAAGTCATGTTGACATTTCTAAATATCAAGCCTAATAGTCAAGTGCATTCCAGGTAAATCTCCCTTGTGGATCAAGAATGGACTGAAATATGAGTTTTGTATTTTTTTTGGTTTTTTTTGGGGTTTTTTTTTTTTGGGGATGGTTACGAGTTTTGCACTGAAGTAGGAGCTCTGCTGAGTCATACAATTTAAAGAAACAATTTCATAACATGGAGGTGCAAAGACTGCATACCTCAACACCCAAGAACCCAAAAAAGATATCTATGTTTCCATCAATCCTCCTCGTCTAAAAGTTAAATAACATACTCATTTCTTTGCTCCAAAAACCTTAACCCACGTCAATGAATCATAGTTGTAACCCCAAACATTAACTCAAAATATAGGTCAGCTACCGACTTTAATGAAAAATTTTAGTCAATTTTAAAAATTCACAAACTTTGATAGAAATGCACTTAGAGTAAAATCTCTGCATGTTGCAAAATCCCCCGAGCCTTATTTCACACGCAACAAACACATCTTACTTCTGAGTTTCGTAAAGCACATTAAATTGGTTCAAAAGGGGGAGTTTGGATGATCAATCTAGGGAAATACATCCAAACCTTAAAATTTTATGTCTGTCCGAAACAATAATAGTTGCTCTAGAACCAATAGAAGAGTTCTACATAAATATATAAAGACCCCACTTGTTATTTTCACATGCTAAATGAGGTCTACTTAACACTTCACTTAGCATGTTAAATGAAATCAAGTGGGATCCTTGTATGTTCACATGGAACTCTTACATCAATCCAGGAACAACTATTAAGCATACTAAGCAGTTACCTAGTAGTTGCTCTGGATCAACACAATTTTTCTCCAAACCTCCAGTCTAAACCCAGTTTTCTAGCCATAGTTTTGTCACACATGGATCGTCTAGACAGCCAAATCTTTGTGTCAATTCTATGGAAAAAACACGCCCCAAAAACAACTATTCAATACTAAATCGAAGACCTATTATCTATATCACCAATAATCCAGCCTGGAACTCAAAAATTAGGTGTTTTCAATAACCACGCACATAGAAAACCTTCAGTATAATACCAATTTTAAGAGATTTCCTTCAATCATGAAGGGATTCAATGCCAGAGATTTCTCAAAATGATCAAACAGATCGATACATCAATTTTCCAACAAAAACCCTAGAATTCAGCCGTCAATTACTTGTAATAACCCAATTCAAACTTTACCTTGAATCTCTATTGTCACAAAAGTCTGAACTCCTCTCCACGCCTTGAACTTCCTCGGTTTCTCACTTGTGCCTGTTGCCCTAGGTCTCAATGAGGTAATGGCAAAAGCATATCTACAACATACGAATTATCTCCCATCAGTTACCAGAGTACTTCTAATAGTCCCTCTCCAATTTTCTTAATTTCATTCTATACCTAGTTAACTATTGGGCTCATAAAACTTATCCTTTCTGTAAGTCTATCCATGTAGCTATTGGGCTCAGGCATTACATTCACGTCTCAAAACTAGGGTGTCGTTCCATGACAATTTCAGTCTTTATCTGGGAGCGCAGCTAAAACTAAAAAATTGCATCTATTGATGGCTAAGGTTGTCCCATTCATATACAAACCAAAAATGATACAATGCATTAAAGCAAGTTCACCTTTCAACTCTTTCACCTGAACTGAACCAACAAACAAACACGGACATACAGTCAATAAAATTAACAAAACAAAAGGGAGAATCATCATCACCCATCATCATTAATTGTACAAATCAGCAGATATAGAATTTTACAGTGTTATGAGCTACACAAATGGAGAAATGGGGGAAAAATTACACCTTGAATCTCAAGTAAATTCAAAATTTAACTGAAGAAGTAAAATAAATAATTGGAACCTTGTCGACATATTATTACACAATCTATTCACCTGTTGAATTCCCGCTACACTATCACTATTAAACCTCTATATGACAAAACTATTCTCGGCTTGAACTCCACCAGAATAATGGCTAGTAGCTGTTCTAGATGGTACAACCGTGACTCTTGATCTTTATGTGGCCATTTCCAAGGTGACTGTAAGGTGCTAACAAAACTTAACAAGCATATTTCAAGGCATCTTACTTTGTATTTGTCGGTGGACATGTACTAGAAACTCAACGTATGATAGGCCACTCTGGGTCTTGTCTTCTACCAAGTAGGAGAAAAACAACATTCCTGATGAAAGAAACATAAAATAGGAGAACTATGAGAATCCCAGGATAACTTAAAAGAAAGGAACAACATTAATTCAAATATTCTTGCCAACACATCAAGTTTCATGAAAGCAACAAAACAATGCCTTTGGTCCTGGATTTGGCTAAAGTTCATAGAACTTTCTGTAGAATTTTTTTTTTTTTTTAGTTAGTTGCTTCAAAGAAAGCACAATAATCAACGTGTAGATGGTGAAAATAGGAAGAAAGGACACTAGTATTCTGAAAAGAGGTTTTAGTGCTATACTAAGAAAATGCAACAAGCCAATCTTGGGAGAATCATGCCTCCTCTGCATGCACATGTTATTCAGGCAAATACCACAAGGCAAGCAAGTGAAAAGTTGAAGATAAAGGCAACAGTATGCGACTTGCAGTGACAAAGGAAAATGGTGAAAAATGAATAAAAATGTGCTCTTTAACGTTCTTCAAATTACTCTCGTTCTTGGGACACCATTCTATATATAAAGCACAAATATAATGTCACTTTAATGGATTTCGACAATTATCATATACTGTAAATTTACTTTCCCCTAAAATATGGTAAAAGAAAAAAAATAGGGATCCTACAGCGATGAATAAAATCCCCATAAAAATACCACTAGATAGAGCACCAGTTTCGTATCTGGTCAAAATCTTGGCTAAATGTTTCACTGGTAATTTTGGAATCAACTATCATCTATTCTCTTAGTTCTAGGCATTCAGGGAATATGTCTTAAAAAAAAGGCTGAGTTACCAACCTGATGAATCTCCTTTCTTGCATAACCTCAAGCTGCATATTAAAGAAGAAACCAAAACTTGATGAGAGAGAGAGGTTCCATAAAACAACAAACAAAATACAAAATGGGTATTCTACACTGATGCAGAGCTTCCATGCAAGAGGGGAAAGGGCAGGGGTAGGTGGACAGAGTCATACCGGAGATAGGAACACCTTTGGCGCCTTATCTCATTCATTACTTCGTTTAGCTTCTTTGACAATGGATTGTCATACTGCTGCAGTACAAACTGAGAGAGAAAATGTTAAAATTCAAAAATGTAAACAGACCGAAGCTTCCCAAGTATAAACAGACAAATTAATACTTTATTCCAACAAGTGGCAAGGGCACACCCAATATGTGTGCAATGTAAGAACAATCACTTTTTATATGGAAGAATTTAGTATAAAATTTTCATAAACAAAATAATAATAATAATCTTTGATCTTTTAAAAGGTTTTTTCAAAGAATTTTAAATAACTTGGTGGATACAATGTTTGTGGGCAGTTATGGGTGAAAATTAGCTATGTTACATTGGCTGGCAGTAAGGGCAACATGTAACCAGATGGTAAGGTATACTTAAGTGATTGCAAGGGTAAAGTTGGAAATCTAAAAAGTGACATCAAACCCAATGCTTTCCCTTTATATATAGTTTAGAAAACATCAACTGCTTTCACTGCCCAAGAAATATAATAACTCACAGATGTTCTGGTGAACCTATTTCTAAAGTGCCCATTTCTAAAGTTCTATCAACCAAAACTTTGTAATATCAAGCAAACATAAATGCAAGGTACAGAGAGATAAAGAAAAATTGGGAGGGGGCGCAGTCTCAAAAGCAAGTCAAGCTACTGCCAGGAAAAATGTAAAGTCATTGAAAATAGTACCTGAGTAGGAAATTCTTCAATGGATGAGAAGCCTAATAGTTGTCGCATAACATCTCGATCAACGGTGGATCCAACATAAATCAAGCAATCCTCACCATTCTCAAGAAGATAGATTCCATCATCATTAATATGCTCACTGGAAAGCGGAATAGAAGGAGGAATCAGACCCTCTCCCGAATCCTGTCAGTTTGAGCACCAGCATTAATATTAGCATTAAAATAGGGACAATAAGAACACAAAGGGACATGCAGATCCATACCTTTGAGCCAAGCTCATGAATAGCTATCATCCGTGGATAAACCTGAGGGATTGCCAAAAGAACAGAAAGAGGGGCAACATAATTTATCCAAAAGGATCTATCATCTACACGAGCATCAGTTCTTAACCCCACACTCTTGATCAAAGCTGAAAAGAATGGGAAAAAAAATCACTCATCTAATCCAGATAAACACATTTTATGAGGCGTTATAATTCAGTAGGAGGGTGTTTCTTTCCTGTACAATAAATGCCAACGCAAGTAGGGATGAGAAGAACAGCAAGAAGACAGAAGATGAAAACAAAGATAGAAGTCATATCCAGAGCTCACAAGACCAGGCTGGCATTCTTTCTTCAACCATAAATTACAATTTTGTGGGGAATGCACTTCTGTTATTTTATATGTCACAGCAACAGCCAAATTCATGGGTTAACACCCAAAGATTGCTGCTTCAGATGTAAGATTATTCAACTAGGGAAAATTAACTGTTGCATTAGATCTTTATCCAGTTTTACATTTCCATCACTAGAAGATTTACAAGTTGCCAAACCTCAAGTGACATTACTTCAAAATAAATAAAAAGAACTGAAAAAAAATGTAGTACAAAACCACATATCCAAGAGCAAAACAGCTTAGGACATACCAAGTGTATACAGAGGCAATAATTTAAGTGCCTCAGGGAGAATGAGCTGTCCAGGAGATGTTACAGTGGCACAGAATTTACGGTATGAGTGCAGAATGTTGATACAAAGGTTTGTTACTTGCTCCCTTACTTGCACAAGTGGGGTAGAAGGAACGTCATTTGCCGCTGTGGACATAACGAAACTCAGTCAGAACAAGTGCTAAAGGCATGAAAAGAAAGAAATAGAGAGCAAGAATGTGCTATGCTCTACCAAAGTCCTAAAAAAGGAAAATAGAAAGAAAGTTAATTCGTTAATGACCAAACTATGCATATAAAAAATTAGGAAACACAAAAAACATGAGAAAAGAATGGCAGATAATCTGTAACAAATCATGTCACCTTGCTTCAAGATACAACCAAATTGGGTATCCAAGTCTGCCGAGCGGAAAAGATTGCTCAACATGTTTGTACACGGCAGAGACAAAGTTGAAACACGAATTCGTCTTTGACCATACACAGTTGTGTATAGAAGAGCTGACTGAAAAAAAAAAAATCATTTAACAGAAAACTGCTGCTGCTGCAATTTTTTTCATGGGCAACAAAACAGCATTGGTGAAGACAGCAATAAAATTTCTTATTACTTTTGATACTTTCTAAACTTCAGTTTTCAGAATGGAAAAAACAAATTGTAAGGATGATATAGTTTTATGAAAACAAAGTCCTCCTACAATAAAAGTCTTCAGTCTCAATACCTGAAAAGCACATTCAGAGCCATCCTGCAATTTGTCATCGTGTTTTAAAGTTACCATAATTGTTTTGTCACAATCAATCTGCCAAGAAAAAAATCATTCAGAAAGGGAACAAATCACTCTATTATCCTACCACAATAGCCTAAATCTCATCCAAGCACAGATTTAGATGCAATAAGAGAAAAATAAAGGAAAAATCAGATGAAAAGCTTCTGCTGTAGTATAATACACCAAGGCACATCTAGACAAGTTTCATGAAACAGCTTAAGAAAAACCAGAGACATGAAAGTGCTCAGGTCAATATAAAGCCTTACCCAATAAACCTATCTATTACACAGAATATGCTAGTCCAGATTATAGCAGTGAATACAGGACTACAATGGGCTTCATCTCATTTTGCTTCATCATTTTCACAATCATTCAAAGAGGAGGGTTTTGGAAACACTGTTTAAAAATAGCCTTTGTTGATTCGATTTTATAAGAAAGAGAAATGGTTATTAGCACATATCAAGCAAACAAGAAAAACTGGCCTGATAATTCTCATGAAATTCAAAAACAGCATCGTAAAATCATCATTGAAAACTAAATGTAGCTCGGGCAATTGAGTGAAAAATTAGAAAATAGAAATCACCCATTACAAGAATAGGACCCAAGATAATATCGTTCTGAAGGGTTTTCACTCATTAGACCAAGATAACATGGTTCTGAACAGTTTCTACTCATTATCATTCTAACTTCTCTTCTGAATTACCTTGGAAAAAAAATTGACCTGGAAACTTGAACATTTCAATTATTTCACTTTATAAAACCTCAAAGCAGGTCGGTCCATTACTACTACATCATTCGTAGCAAAAGAAAATAGCATCTCTTTCCATATCTAAATACATGGCATATACATATTCCAAAAACATAAAAACATGTTTCTAGCCTTCAGGGTGCCACGAACTACATACAAACTCATTCCTAGACCAAAAGGGAATCAAAAACTGCATTTGGCATACAGACTCATAACTTTGAATTTCAGAAATTTCCATCAGTAGGCTAATGCGTTAGACTTTTACTATTTGCTATATCTAGAGGAGATGCTACCAAAGAAAATCTATGGAGATGCATATAAAATGATTAAAATAGGAAAACCACTACCAGCAGGTATTAATTGACAAAGATTAAACCACTTTTAGATCAAATATCACTATATATCAAGCGATTGACCAAAATACTCAAACCAAAAAAGCCTAAACTTGAGCATTGGCAACCTAGTGCAAAGTCGCAATATCTTATTGACAAATCATCATTCATACATACATGTGAAAAAGTGTTATGCTGCTCACAGCCGAAAGCAACAGTCATTGATACCCAGCACCGTCAATCAGAATACAGTTGTGACTCGCAGACACACTCACGCACACATGCACAGAGAGAGAGAGTGGGGAGGGAACAAACCGCAGGTAGATCAACATCTGTAGGAATGCGTTTACAGAAATTTCCAGAATAATCCTGGACTTGGAGACCCTGTCAAACATGAAGAAATTCAATAATAAGATATTATCCTTTTGTCAAGCACCGTCACAAGTCACTCTGTCAAATGACTCTTGACGAATAGAAGAATTAAGGTGCAAAACGATCCCATTACATAAATGTAACTCACCAGGCTGCATCTAACACGCATTACAGCCTCAAAGCCTTGTGGCCTTGTAATATTCCACCGGAGATCATTGGCCAGCTTAGCCGGATCAGAAAGTACAGAAAATGGGTAATAATAGTACACCTAAAGAAGGGTGCGAGATTTCAAGTCAAGATCTCAAGTAAACCACATACAAGAGGCACATAAAATTTTGCAGCTAGGTAGGGAGGAATACTACAAGACATGAAAAGCAGAAAATTTAAAAATTAAAAAAGCGCGCGCACACACAAAAAAAAAAAAAGGAACAAAGGAAGGAAAAAGAATGATTTTCCATTTACCTGTCCTCCTGTAGTTCTTGGGATAACTGATATAGAAGCAATGTCCACATATGATTGAGTTGTAATAAATAAATCAACAGAGACCTGACAATATTTGAGACATAACAGAATAAAATTGATAAACTATAGATTCATCAAATTACAGACAGACATTTGTGTAACTGTGTGTACATATATATATATATATAATTGCGACAAAACTTATCAGAATTTGAAGGGGACAGAGTGGCACACAAAAAAGGTAAACTTACTTGGTACTCAGCAAATTCAATAGCCATAGTTTTTAGAGTTTTATCCACAGGTTGGAGCAACTTGTGAGCCTCCTGAGACCAAGTAATAAACTTAGATCTTAGAAGCATAAGAATTCTGGTGTTGAGCACTCATGCTTCACCATACAAGACAAACCACCAGAATGTAAAAAGAAAAAAAAATGCTGACCTAAGTAATAAATTTTAAAAAAAAATTCAAAACCAAAAAGCACAACATACATTTTGTCTCATACCAAATGATATATAGTAGAGTAAAAAGCATCATACTAAATGGAAATTCAACCTGAAATAGGAGAAAATAATTAACCTACTGCAGAAACCTAGATGGGAAGATGACGGTCAGAGCTCAAAAAAAAATTTAAAATAAAATAAAACACTACAGGATTCCAATTTGTTGATACCTAACTTGCTCATGTCATTGACAAGAATGCATGACAGACAACAAATGGCAATAGATTTAGGCCCCATTTGATAAAACTGAAATCTGAAATCTGAAGTCTGAAATCTGAAATCTGAAGTCTGAATTCATTAAGTCACTGAATTGTTAAGTGGTGAATCTAATACAACTTTTGTCTAAATCTAAACACTAAGCATATTATGCCTGTTTCATAATTATAGACGATGGATGCTGAATTTCTTGTATTTTACAATTTTGTCCTTATATTGATTTGTTTATAAATGATCTATATTGGTACATTTTACTAGTAGTACATATGATTTACTTTTATTTAAAATAAGAATTATTTATTAGAAAAAGAATGAACTATTATAAAAAAAAAAAAGAATGAGCTAAAAATGAAAATAAAATTATAATATAACAAATTTATTTGATTAAATATAAATGCTAGTCTATCAAATGTTATAAGTCCAATTTAATCAAAAAAGCTAAAAATGTTGATTTTTAATTTGCTCACATAAGTTGATCATAAAAGTTTGATCAACTTGTTCGAAATCCTCCTCCGTGTTCTGCATTTTTTGGGTTATCTTCAGCATGTTGCTAAATTTGTACCACAATTTCTTCATTCTCAAAGATTATTTTTCTAGTCAGTTTGTATTGCCTACGCTTCTATTTCTATCATGGAAAATTATTTTTCCATTAACCGTATAAATCAAATACATAGAAGAAGTATAGATTTTTATTGAATAGGAGTATGAATGACACAGTAGAAATAAAGCATATGCATAAAGTTAATGCTTACCTTTATGCCAAAAAATTGAATGCTTTAATGGGTAAACTTCTTAAAAATGAAGGCTGACCCAAAAAAAAATTGGAGAAGAGGTTGATAAACTGAAAACGATGATGGAAAGAAAAGAATGAGAGAGAAGAAAGATGGTAGAAGAAAGAAAAGAGGAAAAAATAAAGTGATTGTCTTTTATTTGGCAAGGGTTATTTATGTCCTAAAAACTGTACTTAAACCCTAACATCTGAGCGTACTTTTTATTAAGTGGTGATAAGTGATAAACTTATCACTTATTTTTTGGGCTCTATTTTGCCTAGGCAATTCAGACCCACTTAATCATTAAGATGTAGTATTTTTTGTTATCAAACAGCGACCTGAATTGGGTTATCAAACGGGGCCTTAGCACTTAAAGCAACATAATTACAATTAATAGGACAACAAAGAATTATTCCAAGAGCTAATCCGATGATACTTGTATCTTTTACACCAGGCTCGTGAACATGGAAAAATACTTTAAACCCATCCAAAAGTCTTCCGACTTTCGAAACTGTTGAAGGTCTCGATTCTGCATTACAGGAGTCATTTGCAAATTTAGCCATTCCTGGCCATGTTCCTTGTGACTCCATCCAAGTTGAATAATCAAATTATGGCCAAGATCTAGCATTATGGCATGCGTGCTAATATAAAAAGATCAATGAAGTATAAGATGCCATTGCCTAGGAAATTATTAAGGGTAACTGTCACAAGACAATTTGCATTTCCTTCTTCAGAGGAAAAAGGGATGGAAAAAATGAAGAAGAAGAGGCAACCCTAAGAGGATCTAAAGGAATCTCCCAAGCAGGCAAATGGTTCTGACAGTTTACTTTTGGGTGAGGCTCCAGGCAGCATGACGTTATCATTTGCAAGTATGAGCCACAACAGAAGAAAAAAGTGAATGGTAGACTTTTGGATTGCATTGTTCTTGAAGCTATTTCATCTTCTTAGTTCTACATCTTCTTCTCAATACCTAAATTTGCTCGTGTATCAAAGTATAAAAACCCACCCCACCCCACTGGAGCACACAGAAAAAAGGGGGGAAAATGACCAAGCCTAGATCTGCACAAATGCTTCAATTTAAGAAGCAGATCAATGGCAGTGAAGCATGCCTCCATTATTTCAAAAAATGCGGACCAACATCAAAAAGAAGGATGCCCCCATTATTTTAAAAGGGTAGAGGAATAAGAAAATTGCTATGGAAATCGAGTTGTATTTTTCTCTTAATGCAAAAATTTAGAAGTCCTTGCATTCACAAACTTTCTGAAGTCTGAATAAGAAGAAGTGCAACAAAGAACTTGCATCAGATAGATTTATGGTGAAAGCAACCAGAGGTGCAAGAATACCTTCTCCCCTGCTGATACATTAGTCCTTCCTTCTGCCTCTCTAGCTGAAAGGGCTCCAATACCAACAGATGGCAAAACTGTAACGTGAACAGGAAATCATTCAAAAAAAGATGCAGAAATTATCCAGCCAGACAGCATAATTATAAACAATCATCAAGGTCATGCAACGTTGTATAAGCATGAATCAGAAGACAAGGCTGATGAACTACTTTATGAATCTAGTAATACTTAAGGTAGAAAACTGGTAAATATCTTCTTTAAAGTTGTAAGATATGTATTTCACAGAGATATACTGTTTTCAAACCTAAGACAAGGCATAACAAAGATGTTCATCAAATCTAAAGCTTATCCGAAAACATGCATAAACATAAGGATTCAAATCAAAACCTTAATCTGCGCTTATGAAAAAGGTTTATGAGCTTGCCTGATTGAAATACAAGAAGTTTGCCTCCAGTACTCTTGATTGCCAAAAATGCTGCCTGATACAAAGACAAACAGAGAACAAATGTCTGACTCATAGTTTTATTAATCAATGCATACTTATGCATCCTCAATGCTTGAGAAAGGTCTGGAAAAACAGAAATGAAATCAATGCATAAATAGTTCAAGACATGTTTTGCAGATTAACTATTTCAACCTAATTAGAATTTGTTTTTCCTTTTTCAGCCATTTTCACCATACTACACTCTCACCAAAAAGATGACAAGTTCCAGCTGACTATAACTAGGCAATCCATATTACTCAATGAAACCATTCTAAAGAAAAAAGTGAGCTTTTAGAAGTTCTTGGAATATAAGCACTATTTAGCTAAATTATTTAATAATAGAAATAATCAAATACCTCGACTGCAGCACCAAAAGCAGAATCAGAAGTTCTATTATTCTGAAACATTGTCGGGATACTCTCTAGTAACAGCTCAAGATGTTGACGACACTGTTGAATAGCTAAAATACAAAATTAGTAGCACTTAACATATTTCAATGTCAAAAACGTTCTCTTCCATCGAAGTTACATTAGGTTGGAAAATAACTTTATTGAAGTGCAATGCTTTCCACTGAACAAAACTCAAAAGCAAAGAATTGTAGGGATGACCTCAGAGAGTTGAACAACAACATCACTCTCAAGAGGAGTATATACATCTTGCACATCAGGGACTATGAGCATCAATGGCTGCAAAGAAGCAAGTCCAGTCGATAGTAAGAATTCCATTCAAAGCACATTTGACTTCAGATTATATCCAGAAGATAAGCCAGCTGAATATGGCAATTATGAGGCAGCATATTAGATTGTCTCATCAAGTGAATTACTCAACAAAAATCTTGAAGACCTCAACAACTTCCTCTTAGGGTCCTCGTTTACAATTTTTAGCTTACCAGACGTCAATTTGTACCCATCCACTTCAAAATACACCACAAATTATTTCTAAACATTCTTTTCTATCACAGATATAGACAAATGCATTTTGTTTTCAAGCAGGATGACATACTAGTTTGCAATCCTATGTGGTTGCAAATAAAAAAGTGAGGGCACAAGAGCTGTTGAATTGAGTAGTAACCTGCTGTAATGCACGTTTTAGATTGTAGAAGTGGATGGTAGAGTCAAATGTAGCAATTCCCACCATTGTACGAGGTCCCTCCTGCACAATTTGGTTTTCATGTTACAATTGCTAAGTATCTCAATGTCTATTACAACTTGTACAGGTAGGCAAAAACCAAAGAAATAAAACTACAAAACACAATTTACTTGTTTCTCGTGCAATTTTCTTTTCTTATCTTTAATCCAAGATGTAGTGATACTTTACTTCGTGGCCCATGGTAGGAAGGATAATATATAGCACAAACAGCTTATTTTAAATATTCTGTGCTTGTAAAACCAAAAATAAATAAAAGAGTAAGTGCTTTAATTCTCCACAGTGGCCAAAAAGCACCATGCACACAGTCTTCCTTTTTATATCTACATAGGAAACACATTGCTGTCATAACGTATCACGTAGCCCTTTTATCTAGTACAATTGATATTACCAATTAAATCCAGTTAGGTCGCCATCACATTAGGAAGAAGAAACACAAACTCACAGGAAGATCAGCAATAACTTGGCTAATTGCACTACAAGCTGCTTCAGTGGCACCAGTCTGTATTGAGTTCATTGATACATCAATGAGAAAGAAATATACAGCAGGCATTGGATCCCTAACCTGGAGTAAGAAAAAATATATAGTTCTCAATATTTTTTATAAGGGCCAAAAAAGCAAGTAAAATGAAATTCTTGGTTCAATGAGTAAAACAATTAACCATGCAACAATCTAATCCAATCATTTCAGAAGCAAAACACATAAAATGATAACAAATTATTTGTATCCACCAAATGAAATTCATATGCAAAAGCAAAAACTAATATCATCAGAGATTATGCATTTAAAACAAGACCAGTTACGTGATAAGACAAGGTAGATGTGTGTTCTCCTCCTAATGCCTCTTGCACAAGCATTAGAAAATATATGTTAGACTAGGACTCTCCATGTTTAAAAAAGATTTGTAAGGCAAACCATTAGCAACTTTCAATACCACTAGCAATTCAGACATTAGAGAAAGACCTAGGGTTCAATCACATGTAGGTATGGACTTTATGCATCTTAAGAACGGTAAATAGGAACTCATTAGGGAAATATAGAGGCAATGCAACTATAGGTTGTTGAAAAAGAGCCCAAAGACCATATCCTAGTCACAAGGAAATTAAATTTAATCTCAAGTCAATGAATATTGAATATGAATGACAGCAGGTCATGAACGGCTACTAACAGTAAATTCCTTAGTTGCAAGAAATTCAACTGTTCCTCTGTAAAGCTCAGGTCTTTCATCAGCATCTCTACGCCTACCATCAGGACCTAAATTGCATTGATATTCACGAGGAGTCTCACTTGTAGCTCCTGCAAAAAGTTGAAAGGATCATAAACTCAGCAGACCATACTAATGTTGATGCGTTGTACATGCATGGAATACAGAACATGAAAATCACCAGAAACATGGGGAAACAACCAACATCAGACAATACTTGAAAAACAGAAAATGAGGATATAGTCCAAATCATACCATTGCAAATATAATTACAGCATTAAGCGGTTAGCAATAATTCTGAGAGTATGGTCTAATTCAAAGGATAGGGAGGAGGCCAACAAATAACTCCAGCGATGATGAGAGCTTCACAATTTATGTTCTATTTTGGAGTAAGGTCGAAGAAAATGGAACTTTTGTTGGGGAGTTCTAAGGAGGAACAATAATTGTATGGAGAATAGATGATACAAAAAATACTCCAGCCATGACTAGAGCTTCTAGTGTACCTTCTTTTCTGGAGCAGGTTGACAACAATGAAACTTTTGCTGGGGAATTGTAAGGAAGAAAATAATTACAAGGAGAATATTTGTTATGGAAAACAGTTGGCATGGCCAAAAACATAAGTTTGGGGGGAGAGAATATTTTGAGACTAATAGGCCAATTTTTTCATTTTTCTCTTCACAGATCCTCCTAGCCAGCCAACTTGGCAAGAAAGATACAAGTTACACAAAAGGATTGATAGACTTCCACTTTTGTTGAAATTCCTCATGAGTTCCTTGTCAAACAAAGGGCACAGCACATACTATCCCCCATCAGTGCACACCCTATCCTTCCTTCCCTCCCAATTCCCACGAAGTGGAAAACCAACGCTCTTGTTTTAGGGAAAGCAGTGACTTTCAGATCGCACCATGATCAAGTACTTTCTGATAGAATCTGAACAGTACTCGAAGCTTAGGCCAACTCACAAAACAATAAGTCATGAAGAGAAACAGATATGTGGCAACAAAAACCACATGACCATCAATAAAACAAGGAGTAAACACTCACCACACAAATTGCAGATGTAACGCCTTCCCTGATCTATGAATTTCATGAAAGGATTAATGTAAGCTTTGCAATGAGAACAACGAACAGGACCAGATTCGCCAAAATCAACAATCTACAGGGAGCAATAATGACCATGACAAAGAATTAGACTGCAATATTAGTAAACCAGGTTCATACTTCAACGGAAAGCCTAATAAAATTTTAAGTACAGAAATGTTAATTAATAAGCCATTCCAAAGTGCAAAAGAGCCAAGAAAACATTTTGATAATAAGACCAGTAATTTAAAAGGCTCTCCCTACTCTATTAGAGCAATATTCTCAATCTTCCAACATAAGTGAACAGAAATGCCTCTATTTTTCTGACACATCCTTGCTTGATTTATTTCCATTGATAAAACTGCCAAGATTCTAAAGCATGGCAGAAATGATATGAGCCTCAAAGTATGTTCTTTTTCTAGCAAAGATAATACAGACCATGCACATATTTTATCACCCAAATGCTCTTCACAAAAACCTAAATGACTAGACCATGAAAAAAGGCAAGACACCTACCAATACAGGAGAGACCTGGAGGGATAATCAAATGATCTGAACTGTATTAAAGTGCTCACAAAATGAACCCCTTATAAATGAGGAACCAAAGTATAGAACAGAACTGGATGGACTAGCTTTACTTTTTGTTGCAGGAGTCCTGAATCCGAACATTTTCAATATTTTCTGTTCATCTTACATTGATACCAGAAATTGTTAAAATGCGCACTAATTCTTTGCTTGCCCAAATTCTGGGGTTCAGAGATTTGGGTTATTAGTTCATGGATAAAATTGCATACAGTTTTAAATCTATTTGCTGCACAACCTCTAACTTCGGCAATTAAAAATGTAAAACATGTATAGGTGCATAAAAATGTCCACTTTTTTCAAGAAACAAATCATCCAGAGGGAAAAAAAAAAAAAGCATTTTGGTGCATAGATTTGAAATCTGAATTATTGTCAATAATTTGTTATTTATAGCAGGGAATTGGAAAATGCAAAACATGTATTCCTGACCAGCTGAAGACAGCACTTGTCTTTCTCCAAATCAACAGAAGTAGGGAGTACTGAAAGGAAAAGGCAAATCATACTACCTGGATCGGCTCCTCAGAAGGATGAGGAAGGGCCAAGGGCTGCACCAGCAAAGCCATCTGCATTGCAGATGTATTCAAAAGGTCGACAGTACAAGGGACCTGTCAAAAACAGAATAAAAGCTCAATACCCTCAAAATTAGTAATTAGTCAGACAAATACAAATTCAATGCTGGTAGGAAAAAATCAAGCTAATACTGTGTGGGTGCATCAAAATGCAAGCAGGAAAACATCAAGCTAATACTGTGTGGGTGCATCAAAATGTAGACAACAATAGTATTGCAAAATCTATAGGATGGCAGACCTGGTTAATAGTACATCTCATGTAACGGGGACTGCAATTGCCAGTGTCCTGAACAATGTAGTCACTTGTTGCAGGCTTCCAGAGAAGAAGAATGAGAACCAATCAGATCAAACTTACACGGTAAATTATTTAATAATCTCCTAAAACTACAACCATAACTGTGAACGAGCGAAGTTATAAGTGTCCTTTTCAACATAGCAAATAGTAACAGAAACTAACAATGTGATCAAAAGTTTGTTATAAAGAAAATATTGACAATTAAGGCTAGGGCACTACATCCAATACTAACAGTACATATTTGTTTCTTTTGCAATTACTGCTACGCAGATTACCGGAGGAGGGTTTGCTTGATTGTTTTGACGTGTTTCATGCAGAATCACTGATGAGCTAGGAATTGGACGCGGAATTTGATTGGGGTCAATTTTGGATTGGCCAGTTACAGCAGCACCAGTATGAGCCATTGATTGGCCAGGAACTGAACCAACTGGTGGTGGCATTCCATACATTCTAGGTGTTTGCACTGAACCAGGAACTGATAGTGGTGGGGCCACCTGCAGAAGTCAATGAATTTAAAATTGACTCCAAACTGCATCCAAAAACAACATAGGAAAGACACGAATAGGGAAAAAAGAAAAAGCATATTAGGCATCAATGAGTATAAGCAGCACAATCATCCACCATGCAGGTATTATCACGATATAAGCAAAACTAAATGGAAATGAACTAATGGAAACTAATTCATGACCAATAAGTACTAAATGGAAAAAAAATTTCTTTAATCAAGCAGAATTCTTGGTTCTCACTTCCACTTGATTTATTCTGGACATCCCACAATAAACTACAACATGTATGTGTAGGTATATGTGAGTATCTCTGTGTGAACGTGTATACCAGACAACTAAAGAGTAACCAAACTGCTTTCAAAGTTTACTCTGCAGTTTAGGATTATTCTTTCTTTGCTATAGGAAGAGCTCTAGGAAGAACAGATGATGAATAATTTCTTAGGAGGAAAGTGCATTAAAGATGAGAATGACTGAATAGCACCCTTCATAGACCAAGCAAGGCAAGTGAAAATTAAAGCAAAACCCACTCCCCAAATGACTAGACAGGAGAATAAAAAATAGAGAAACAAAAATATAGATAAAACAACTTTATTGCCGAAGCTCTTAGACATGCATGAAAATAAAGGGAAAAGTTGCCTTGAAGGCCAGAAAAGGGAAGGAAGAAGAAGAAAATCAGACTTTATTGCCAAAACTCTTAAGACATATGGGAAAATCAAGGGGGAAAGGATCCTTAAGTCAATGTTGAAGCATCTACAGATTGATCGTCAGATCCCACTTCTTTAGCTCCTTTCCCTTCCTGTCTCCAAACTTCTATACGCTCTGCACTAAAGAGATTCTAGAATCAACTTTTGAGTAGAAAATCATTAAACTGTGGCATTGACGCTTCCTACCTGCCTAAAATGTCCAAAAACCAAAAGCACTACTTCTCTATTTACTGATAAGTGAAAAAGCAGTGTTTCTACCTTTTCATTTCTCCAAATCTATGTTACTTAGACTCTTCATTTGACCCCAAAGTACCCGTGTCGACATGACATGACACTGGCGCTTGTATATGGGACACGACACGACACGTTGCAATTTTTTTGGACACTTTGACTTTCTTTGACTTTTGTGAGGAACAATGTCAATGGAAGACGAGACATGGGTGAAAAAACTCACAGATGTAGAAGACTTGCTGCTCTAGAATCCTTATTGCACTCGAATCCTTTTTGAGCTAGAACTTTTTAGTTACCCTAGAATTCTCCAATTCTTATTAAGCTATGACTTGTATGCTGGCTGTACTATATAATTCATATATTTACTAGAAATTTTACCATATTCAAGTACCCATATCTGAGTCTTTAAAAGTGTCCCTGTATTCTAATTTTAGATAGTTCACGAACTAAAACTTAAGACACATACCCAAATTCAACACCTGTACCCGAATCCAAGTAACATAGCTCCAAATAGGATTGATAAAAATGAGGTAGAAGAAAATCCCCATGGAGTTAGACAACTATCAAGATATGATAAATGCTTACAATCTCAGTATGACCCAAAAAAGAAAACAGACAAAAATACAAGTAGTAGAACCTAGAGACTATAGTACAGCTTCCTGTTTCTCAAGTTGAGTATCAGCACAAAATTAGGAGACCACTTCTGTTAGCTGAAGGGTTTTGTGACCTCTCTTTATGTTTGTCAAAACCCCATACTATTTGGTGTCAGTAGACAGTAGACAGATTAATACTCCCATCTTGATACCTTTCCAATCTAATCATTATCAGACATCATGCAGAGAGAAATTCTTTCTCACTTCATTGCAAACATCCTAACAAAAACACCTACGGACTCTCTTGGATAAGCAGAAAGTTATACGTTATTGTGTTACTCAATGATTATAGTAATCAAGAAAAGGTACAATTGGCCACTAAGTCATTCAAATAGAAGGGAAAAGGACAAAAGAATGTGGACATTGATTACTTGAAATTTTCCAACCAAATCTTACAAATTTTGTAAAACAGCAATAGATGGAATTTGTTGCCTATAAGAGAGTTGATCAGAATAATTTTGCCGCAAACTAAATCCCCATTATAATAAGTTCACTTTGTCCAATCACTAAACTCTACCTCAAACTCTACTTGGATCCTAGTTCTAATTTGGTACGAATCAATTTTCTGTTAGTTCATAAAACCAAGTTCAACATCCCAAAAATTCCAAAAAAGGATCAAGCATTGAGAAAATTGAGTTCCGTAAATTCCTTTAAACTGATCATTTTATTTAAACCAGCCAAAGAAAAAAGAAGAAGAATGACAATGAAATCACTAAACACTAAAAGGATCAAATGCGACAATATTTGTGGTAGCACAATCATCAAAACCAACAAAAACCACATGTAAAGCCCCTAAACTGTCTCTGACTTGCTTCGCTTATCACAACAATCTTAAAACAATGACAAGGGACAAATTTGTTTTCAGGAATCTGAACATAACTTTAACCAAATAAAAAACATTGGCCTTGAGATATCCTTTAGATTTCAAACAACGTCAAATGTAACATTGACTCTCACTAAAACTATTGGAAACAACCTCTTTTGAACAATAGAAATAAAATCGCTAAACTTCTTTTGAGGTTCCTCTTTTCAGTTTTCTACAACCAAATATCTAGTTTCAATCTCCATTCCTACATATCAAGTCAGCAACTAACTTACATCAGGAATTCACTGAATCAAATGAAAATGAAGGTTTACTCACCTATTTTAAAAAATGTTTGATGTGCATAAAAAAAGGTTGGATCATCACTATAACCTCTGGTACCAAACACATCAGCAAAGTTTTGGAGGAGATATTTGCCTTTCAAACTATTGAAGTTACATGCCAACAATTCAAACAGAATCTAAAAGCTATCAAATTGGTCATGGAATTTGCAAACACAAACTAGAAACCAAATCTATGATCATTTTTCTCATGAAGAGAAGCTCTAACACATACCTTTCATTTCAACGAGGAGGATTGTTATACCATCCAAGATATGAGAATGATAGCATAGTGAAGCAAGTCAGGTATATGTGAGTCAAATCAATAAAGGCTCACTATATTAAACCTCTAAAGATGAATACCATTGTTAACTCCCCAAATTTCTTGTATGCAAAACTAGTTGATGTTTCTCTTTGACCAAGGTTTTACATAGAATAGAAATTATATCAGAAAGAGTACATGTTAATTGAGATGGATACCCAATCTGTCTCTAAACATACAGGTAGGACATGAAAGCAAAAGCTTCTAAAATAGAAAGCTGATTTTCCATGTCTTACAGAAAGTTGTTTTGATTCCTTTAATAACACAACACAGCACATACTAATCAATTCTAAAATTTAGTGGACAAATATTTGCTGTAGGCAAGACAGCTTCAGAGTGAAAGTACAGAAGATTCATGTACTGAACAGACACATCAGCATCTAAGCCTCAACTGAGGAAGATGTGAATTTCTTAAACTAACAACATCAATAGATTCCATCTACTAGAGGGATATAATAGACTTTCTACTTTTATTCTTTTTTATTTATTTTTTCAAGAGGCAACTTGAATTGCTTCAACTCAGATCAGAGCCCAACAGCAATACTACACATAAAGTGGGTGAACCACTATAGTACCTTGCTTAATTTGACCTTTCTAAATCTAAAACCCACCCGTTATTATAGGGAAGATTTAACTGAGTTTCTTGTACTGCATTGCTAGTCATACTAAGTCGATTTTAACAAATCCTATTTTAAACATAGGAAAGTATTTAATTTGACGCATTTAGATCTTTCGGCATTATATCAGAAAATAACAAACTAACTTTATCATAAGTGGGTGTGCTATGATTGACAGAATAGAATGTCCCAGGCTGGATAATCATGCATAGAGATCATAGTCACTTACTTCCTAAATCTTTTAAACATAACAATAGTGTTTTCAACAATTCTCAATCAACATAGAGGAAGGCACAATTAATAGTTCCAACTGTGCTGGCTTTAAATGCTATCCCACATTAAAATTCCAGAGCAGTTCAATAATTGGTTACAAGAGAACCCATGCATTACTCAAAGTAATAGCAAAAGATAAATAAATAAAATGTTCATTTCCAAAACAGCAGAACATGTAAAAACAACAAGTACTAAATTTAGAATTTGGTAAAATTACCTGCCCAGGTTGCATCTGCCACCCCTGCATGGCTAATGGAGAGCCAGAAGGTGGTGGCATGACTTGACCTTGTTGTGCAAATGGTGAGGAACCTGAAGGAGGTGGCACGCTTGGTTGTGCTGACACAAATGGAGGAGCTGGTTGTGCCATACCACCTGGTGCAGCAGGAGGCGGACTTCCAAATGGTGAACGCATGCTTGGAGGCTGCAACGCAGAGGAATACATTGGTTGCGGTGGACCTGCCACTGGAAATCGAGGTGCAGTACTAGTAGGTGGAGCACGAGGTCCAACCTGCACTGATCCAGACCCAAATGCAGGTGGTCCATTGCTCATCAGGCTAGCAGTGCTCAATGGAGGAAAAGTAGGACCTGACGTTAGGGGCCCAGGGAGAGGGCCCTGGCCAGGAGGTGGAATGGCACCAGGAGGTGGGGGAACAGTTGAGCCAGCAACTGGAGGAACATATCCAGGAGGTGGAGGCCTCGAGGCAAAAGGTGCAGAAGCCTGACTCACAGGAGGAGGACCGGTGGGTCTATCAAGACCAACATTTGAAAGCAATGTAAATTGTGGGGGCCCACTAGCAGGCAGTTGACCTCTTGGCAAGACACTGGCAGGGGGTGCACCAGGACGGGACACTGGTGGCCCCCCAGCAAAAGGTGGGGGCTGTTGGCCAAATGCAGCAGGATGTCTTGGGGCATTAACACTCATACTTGCAGTGGTAGAGGGTTGGTTTGGCCTAGAAATTTGTAAATTCTGCATATTATCAGCCAAATAATTAGGGTTGTAATTTGGCGGCACATTCCCCGGCCTAGGCCCCCCTGGAGATGCCATTGTATTTTACACCAGTTCAAAGCAATAACCCGAAACCCTAAGGCCTTCAATCACCTCCACCTGTAAATTCTCCACAAATCCAACTCCCTGCAAATACAAACAATTCCGTTCCAATCCTTTAAAAAGTTACTATTTTCATCAAAATACACCCAACCTCAATCTCCCATTTGTGTTCCCCATTTCCTACTTATTCAAAAGCATGTTCATCATAGTAAACCCTACGGATAAGACACACTTTGCACTTTGAGAAACAAGAAGGCGGTGTCTTGCAGAACTCCTGGCAGCAACCCAAATGCTCTGATCGAAACAGCAGCAGTAACCATTTTCAATTTTAAAATCAAGCCAAAGAAAAATTGAGAGAATTAAAAGGGCAAGGGTTCTGGATCAACAAATCCAAACGATTTACAACACGAAATCCGCACAGACAACCAACCAATCTAAATTCGTTCCACCTATACCCGAACAAAGACTCAATTTTTATTCAAAAACTCTAGAAATTCACAAGCAAAAATAATCCCCAATAAATCATCCATTAAGTACACACAACTCACAAATCAATCTAAATAGCATTACCAACTAGAGAGAGAACAAAAATACTTGCATAATTAACATTCCTGCAGAAACCTCGAATTACCTGCAATTTTGCTGGTTCGAGACAGCTATATGGAGAAGGAAATCTCTTGATGAGTTTTTCCCGGAATCCGGCGTTGCACAGCGATGGATCGTGGCGGATCGCGGTGGTGGAGCCGGAAAGAGGAGTCGGAGAGAGAGTAGAGACGTTGAGACTTGAGTACTAAGCAGTTACGGGGGACTTATAGGCTGGGCTATGGAGAAAGAAGTGGAAATACGGGAAGTAGGTTACTAAATGTTTCCTTTTGAATATTTTATTGCTTTTTGGTGCACTGCTATTGGCTGAAATTTAGCTTATGACATCATTGGCATGTGTGATTCTTTTGCTCCCATTTTTGGGGTAATAGGAGATAAATATTGAGATTTTTTAAAAAAAATGGTTCTATTTTTTTTATGAGCAAATTATATACCAAAACTAGACTTTAAGCCTAACACAAGTTAATTAATCAATTGATGCAGCAAAATATTTTGTTATATGTGTTGATTACTGTTTTGCCCTTTCAACAGCAATATACGTAGAGATTTCCTTTTGTATAAGCTTCCGTGTGGGCGCATAACACTTCATCTATGTTTCAATGTGAAATCTTCTCAACAAGTTATAGTTATTAATCTAAAAGCAATGGTAATTTAGCCTTTGGTTATTTGTAATATTATTCTCATCTTGGTGTACTTAATTTTGATAACATAAATTAAAAGTCTAAAAAACTATGTGAGATAACTTGTTAAAATAATATGTAACTAGTTAAAAACTAGATGTTCATCAAGTTTTATATTGACTGTAGTCATGACTATTTGTTTACATTAAGTTTATTTAAAACTTTGAGATGTGATAAAATGTTAAAAAAAATTCCTTAAAACTTAAGGCTTTGTATAAATTAGATGTTTTTAATGATTTTTTCAAAAATTTTACTGTAATGTTTATGTGAAAAACTTTTACTATAAAATTTGAAAGTATTTTTTAAAGTCTTTTTTAGAATGTATTGTGGAGCATGTTAGAGTTTAAAATTTTTTGAAGTTTTGTTTGGAGATAAAAATAACACCACCCACCCATCAATGCCACCATCCCCGCTCTTCCTCCCTCCTCTTCCTCTCCTCCTCTTCTCCCTCTTCCTCTATCCCTCCTTTCCTCTCCCTCTCTCCGCCTCCCCTCCCTCCCTGCTAGAACCATTCTCTCCCTTCCCTTCTACATTTCGATCGCAATAAACGGAGGAGAGAGAAGGAGGAAAGGGAGGAGAGAGGAAGAGGAATGGGAGGATAGCAGGAAGAGAGAGGTGGAGGAAAGCGGAGGAAGGAGGGGATGGTAGGTAGTGTGTAATGCTTAGTGGTGGGTGAAAGAAAAAAGAAGGCATAAAATTTTATTTATATTATTTATTTATTGTTAGGTGTGTTTTAGACAAAAATTTTTTTTAGTTATTTTTGAAGTGTTAGTATAAACTCCAAGTACAAAAACAGTTTATGAAAAAATTCATATCCATGTAAATTGTTTAAATTGCTAGAGTAATCATGTAAAAATTTATTTCTTTTTTTAATACTTAAACTTATTGCCAAAAGGATCTCATTCTTAATAATCTATATTGTAAATGCATGTAGCTTACAACTTCAAATTTCTACTTTTAGACAGCATAAAATTTTGATTGAATTTCCATCTATACTGGACTCAATAACTTTTGAGCCAAGTGAAAAACTTTGTTATTTTTTAATGCTACTGTATACAATTTATAGGTTAATACGATTTAAAATGTTGGTATAAATACCTCTTAAGCAATGTCTTCCTACAATGATGGTGGAGACCAATTTACATGAGCAGCCAACCACATTGGCTCACCTCATTAATGAGTTTTGGTTTCCTATACTAACTTTTACTATCCATTAATTATCGTAGTATATAGCATGGTAGATTTTGCAGAAAAAAATTCCAAAACATAATAGACCTTAATGTTATTAAATATCCTTTTAAACCCTTTGTTTCCATTGGCTAATAACAAATGAGCATGACTTCATTAGCTCTTTGTATTTTTTATTTTATTTTTGGTAATGAAAGATGCATAAAAATAAAATAGGTTATAAAGTTATATAATTACAGTCATCCATGGGGTTGTAGATCCCCTCATGTCATCAAAAGTAAGGGGAGTACAAAATCTGAACAGGTTTCAAAAAAATGTATGTTAGCTATGTTGGCACATCCCCACTTTGCAAGCCCGTCCGCGCAACGATTTGCTCCTCTAAAGTTATGGTAGAAACATGCCTGCTAGAATCCTGCTAACAGCTCCCTGCAATCAAAAAGAATGGGGGAAATCTCATGAGAAGGGGGAGGGGGTCATTCTAATAAAGAAACCAGGGTCAAGGAGTCAAGAGCCACTTCAATTGAAGTGATGTTTTTCTCTTTTGCTAGCTGAAGTCCATCCCTAAGAGCCCAACATTCAGCTAACAACACTAAGCAGGTTCCTAGATTCCTAGCAAATCCTGCTGTCCAGATTCCATTACAGTCCTGTAAAATGCCTCCTGCTCCAGCTCTATTTGAATGACCAGAGACTGAGCCATCAGCGTTGAGTTTATACCAGTTGGGAGTAGGGGGTATCCATCTAACGAAGGATTCATGTCTAGTGTATTGTTGAGGTTGGGCAGGTCCTAAAAAGTGGAATTCATGAGCTAAATGAAAGCAAAGGTTGACCGGATTCTCCAGTTTAGCTGATGGTTTGAAGAGCTTTCTGTTTCTGGTGCGCCAGAGACTCCAACATCCGATACTGAAGATAGTGCCATAGGGAATAAGGTTGTAAGGGGATTTTGTAGAGGAAGAGCTACCTTCTTTGATCCATTGAAGAATAGCTGTGTTGTCTAAGTAAGTAAGGGAAGGCAAGGAGAGTCTAGACTAGAAGTTGGTGGCAATGGGACAAGTTCTAAGCACATGGTTAACATCTTCAGTGTCAACTGAACAGAAAGGACAAGAAGAGTCAGGGATTATGTTGCATTTGGCTAGATGATATTTTGTTGGAAGTCTCTCCTGGCAAACTAACCAAAGGAAGTGTTTGACTTTTGAAGTGGAACTTATTTTCCAGACCCAGGAAACAATGTTGGAATTAGCACTGGGTAGAGGGGAGCTGTCTTCCTAACTGAGCTTGAAGGCTGCTTTGGAGGAGAATTGACCATTAGAGAAGTATCCCAATGAATGTAATCATGGTTTGGTGAGAGACCTTGTCTAGGTGTGCTGGTAATTTCATCCAGAATATGTTGAGGTAGTGTGATAGAGAGTTTGCTGAGGTCCCAAGAATAGAAATTCTGGAAAAGATCAAAACTCTCAAATCGCTTTCCCTTTCAAGTAAAGGTCCTTGAATTTGGCTTCTGAGGGTGCCAGACTTCAGCCATTTATCCTCCCAGACCGTAACAGTATCTCCATTTTGTATGGACCAAATTATACCCTTGTTAAAGATATTTAGTCCTTGGCTAAGAGACTGCTTATTAATGGATCCGTAGGAAGTATTGAACAAAAGTTTCCTTGAACTGAGGGAATTTTCCTCATCCAAGTATCGAGATCTCAGAACTTTTACCCAAGGGTTGGAGCTCTCTTGGGTAATATTCCAGCACATCTTTGCCTTGGCAACCTTATTTAATAAGGAGATTTGTTTCAAACCAAGACCACCCAGCTGCTTTGGCTTAGTGACTGTTTGCCAACTAACCAGGTGGATTTTTTTCTTATGTGGACCCCATAGGAATCTTCTCTGCTCCTTATCTATATCAAGACAGACTTTTTGAGATAAAAGGAGACTCTGTGCATAGTAGGAAAGGATAGCTGCTATTGATTGCTATATGATAGTTTTCCTACCAGCTAAGAAAAGCAGGTTTGCTTTCCAACCTTGTACCTTTTGTAGGATGAAATGATAATCCTTGACAGAAGGTCTAGCAAGGGTAAGAGGAATACCAAGATAGGATCCCAAGTCTTGTGCAGGACTAATATTCAGGAACCTAGCAATGCAGTCTTTAGTTTCAGAAGGGGTGTTGGGAGAAAAAATGATTTTTGATTTGCTAAAGTTGATAGTGAGGCAGGCGTAGGCTAAAATCCTGAAGTGCAGTTTGGATTGCTCTTATAGAGTTGAATTCAGTACTACTAAATAGAATGATGTCATCTACATATAAACAATGAGAAATAGAAGGCCCTCTTCTACCAAATGGGAAAGGTTTCCATCTTTTTTCTTCACAGAGAATTTTGATTTTCTGTGACAAAAATTCCATGCAAAGGATAAAAAGGTAGGGGGAGATGGGGTCCCCTTGCCTAAACTCCTTTTGAGAGGGTGAAAAAATCAGTTGGGTTACCATTGTAAATGATAGCAAGCCTGGTTGAGGTAACACAGTGTAGTATGAGTTTTATCAGAGGTTCAGGGATTTTGAAGTGAAGAGAGTTTCTCTTATAAATCCCCATTCAAGTTTGTCAAAAAGCCTTCTCCAAGTCTATTTTGATAGCACATACACCATTTCTTCCAGATTTTTTCCTCATTTTGAAAAGGGCTTCTTGCACCGGAGAATGTTATCTGAACAGCTTCTTCCAGGTAAGAAACTACATTGAAGAGAGGATATGAGCTTGGTTAACAAAGGTCTGAGCCTGTTAACAATAAGTCTAGATAAGACCTTGTAAGCTGTGTTGCAAAGTCCTATAGGCCTGAATTGCTTAATTGTCTCAGGGTTGGTAGTTTTTGGAATAAGACAAATCAAGGAGTCATTTAGTCCAAGAGGGAAAGGCTTGAGATCAAAACTATCAGAGATGAGTTTGAAAAGGAAAGGTGCAGTTTTGGTCCAGCACTTTGGGAAAAAAAAAAAAGGGTGCAGTCCATTCCTGGGGCTTTGAAGGGATTTAGGCCAAAAGGCAGTTTTAATCTCCTGGAGAGGAGGCTTAGAATAGAGGAGTGTCTTTTCTTCACTAGGCAAATCATTTATTGCTAGAGGAAAGGATCAGTCTCCAAAAAGTTGCAGGTGAAGTCACTAGTGAACAAATTTGAGAAGTAGGATTGAATGTGAGTTTTCACTGAGTGAGGGTTAGTTATCCAATTGCTTGACTCATTTCTAAGACCAAGGATTTTGTTGCCATTTCTCCTACAGACTATAGAAGTTTGCAGGAATTTGATACTCAAGTTACCCTAACTTAGATAATCTGTCCTGGATTTCAATTCCCAAATTTCCTTTTCTTGTTTGAGGGTAAGGTTACATTCAACTTGCAAGGAAATTTCCAGCCCTACCAAAAAATCTGAATGATGTGTTTGAAGAGCTGATTGGAGGCCTCGAAGTCTATTTAGGAGTTTTTTTTCTTTTGGAAAATGTTATCAAAAGTGGAAGAGCTCCAGCTTTTAACTGTTTCTGTGAACAATTTGGTTATTTTAGGAAAAGGTTTTTGGGTATCAGTCCAGACTTGGTCTATAAGGGAAGGGAAGGAAGGGTGGGTAATCCAGAATTTTTCCAACCTGAAAGGTTTAGAAGGAGGAGTAGAATGTTCGGGTTTTAAGTCAAGTAAAGTAGGGCAGTGATCAGATTTGGTTCGAGTTAGGTGTTGAACCGTTGCACTATCATAAAGGATCCTCCAAGAGTGGTTACAGAAAGCTCTGTCGAGCCTTTCGTAAATTACTCTGTTTTGGGAGGATTTTCCTACCCAAGTAAACCTGGGTCCAGTGAATCCTAGATCAAGCAGGTGGCAGTAATCCAGACATTCTTTAAATTTCCTAGCCCTACTTAGGGTTATGAGCCTACCCCAAACTTATCAGAGGGGGTTAAGACTTCATTAAAGTCTCCTAAACAAAGCCAAGGTAAGTTCATAGAATCATGCATAGCCTTTAAGTTATCCCAAAGATTTAGTCTCGATTCATAAGTTGGGCTAGTATAAATTGCAGAAAAACATCAGGGGAGGGGGGTCATTTGGTAGTACCTTAGCAATGGCATGCAAGACTTGGAAGTCAGTTGAGATGTTCTCAAACAAGACCTGTGTTTCATTCCACAGCACCTAGATTCCACCTTTGAACCCCTGTGGGTCAATGATCTTAAAGTGAGAAAAAGGGAGATTTCTGTATATCTCTATGGCTCAGACACCTCCCACCTTTGTTTCGACAAGGATGACTATTCCAGGATGGTAAGTTTGAACATGCTGGAGAAGATGAGTTCAAAAGTTGGTGCCAGCTGCACCACGTACATTCCACATGAGAATCCGCATGGAATTGTGATCATGCTCTGGCTCCTGGGTAGCCATGAGTGGGTAGGCTCCCGGTTGTCGACTGTGGGAGTTGTTCCCCTGCAGTATGTTGTTCCACCGTGCTAGACGAGTGAGGCAGGGCTGGAATTCTGCCTTGTAGTTCCACAGCTCCAGATGTGGTGCATTTTCCTCTTCTGGGGTGCAAGTGATAAATATCCTTGCCCTTTTGATTTCCCGAATGGGGTTGAGAGTTGCAACCTTTTCTTCACAGAAGGGGAATCCTACGACTAATTGGGAAATGGAGAAGTTGTAACTTTCCAAGATTGGGGGTTGGATGGGCCCTTCTACTCTGCTGCTGTTTCAGCTTCCTCTATTTGATATGGTCTCTTTCGAAGCTTCCCTTATCCATAGGGATCTGCCTGCCTGCGTTATCAACTGCATGAGGTTCCTGGCTTCAGTAGAATCTTCCTGAGGGTTAAAGTTGATAATCAGCCCTGCACTGCTGCTGTCGCACCATAGATCGACCCTCCCCACTAAAGAATTTCTTTGTGGGTGGGTTGGGGTTGGTTCTCTCTGTTGAAGATTTCTTGGGACCCATCGTTGCTGGATGTTGGGGTGAGGGATCAGATGGGATCTGGGGCCCCATATTCTTCTTTGTTGGGTTAGTTAAGGGTGAGGGTTTAGTTGCCTTCCGTCCATCATTGGACTCTTGCGAAAATTCTGGAACCGATAATAATGTCCTTGACGATTTCGGTGTCCATAGCGCAAGGAGTCGTTTGGGTAAGTCATTTGGGGGAAGGTGTTGGTTTCTGATGTTGCTAGTAGACTTGGTAAAGGGGGAGAAGGTGTTTGTGTTTTTTGAAGAGTTATATGAGAGTAAAAATGAAATTTTTTGGGCGAAAGGGAGGGAAATTTTTTTGATGGTCATGTTTCCAGCAATATTTTGGATGTCTGGATTGAATCGAGAAAGTTGTTTTCTACAAAAGCACAGAGAGAGTTTCTCTTTTGATGAAGGGAGGGCTCTAAGGATAAGTTTGTTGAGGAAGACGGCTTGGATGGTTGATTTTTCATAGATTTGGCAAAAGATTTGGTCTGTCAAAAGAGAAAGTGGCTGGACGTCAGCTTGTTTTTGGGGTTGACTTGTAGTGATGTGGGCTGCATTTTTAAAATTCAAATTCGAGTCAATAGTGTCGTTGTCTTGGTCGGAGGCCCAAAGAAGTTTTTGGCCCGTTTGAATGGGTTTCGCCTGAGAATCTAGCGATATGCTCCGGTGACCCTTGCTGGCTTTATGGGGATGAAATTTGTTATAGTTGATGCTGTCATGACCCATTTTGCCACATGTGTGAGGACCTCAAAATTCAGTATTATTTTAAAAATGTATAATATTATTTATATTGTGTTTATTTATTGAAAAGTGAGTAAATATGTGTTTAAAGTGAATATTTTCCAATTTAGAGAATTTTAAACAAATTATTTGCCGGTGTGTGGTTTTGGCCGAATTAAGTGTTTAATTTTGTACCGGAGCGTAATTAGTGACTTTAAGTTGAAATCGAGCATATGTAGTGATATTATGAAAATATTATTAAGATTGGACAGTGTTGGAATGGAGTAAAACATTGTAAGTTAGATTGCCGCGCGCGACGCGACATAAAGTGCTCAAAAAGCACTTTTCCTTAAAATGTGGTTTTGGCACCTTTTTGTCTCCTTTAAGCTTTGACTTGTGAGCAACCTTGAAGATTCATTTTCAGCTGCAAACTTGGGGAGAAGAGAGAGAGAGGGCCGAGAGTTCAAGGGAGAGAGAGAGAGAGAGAGTTTTGCTTTGTTTTATCCTTTCTTCCTCCTTGCAACCTTGAAGTTTCAAACCACCATTGAAGGCCATCATCTTCTTCACTTTTCCAGCCGAGAGAGAGGGAAGGGAGAGAGAGAGCTGGTCCGGTTTCTTGAAGGAAGAAAAGAGGGGAAAAGCTTGCATCTTGATCTTCCATTCTTTCCTTCAACTTGCACCTTGAACTTGTGAAGCTTGAATGAAGGATTTTGCTTGGGTTTCATCCTACCTTGGCAGCCGATTGAGGGTGAGAGAAAGAGGGTGAGATCCGAAATTTTGGAGAAAGGAAAAGAAGGGAAAGAAAGCTTATGGGTGACTCTTGAACTTGATCTAGGAACTTTGTGGGAAAACACCATCAAATCTAATGGGTCAAGGGCAAAGATCGAAACTTGTGAAGGTTGCTAGGCTTGGAAGCAACTTTGGAAAGTGGAACTCACGAGATCATCCTTGATCTTGTTGGATCGTGTTAGATCTAGAGGTATAAGCTCTAAATGTTCTAGATATAGCTTTATTAGAGTTAAAAAGTTTAGATCTATGGTTGATATTGATATAATGATCTCATCTGAAAAGATGAAGTTGGGTTCTTAAAATCCCAACCTAGGTAGCGGACTTGAGGTGGATTTTAGGTAGTGAACTTGAGGACCTGATTGTGGATTTGAATGATATTTGTGAAATCTATTATGATATGGTTAGAAAGTAGGTTCTTGTTGTTGAAAATTGTGATAGAAAAATGTATGAGACGGCCAAACCTATGCTTGGTAATTTTCATGTTTGATTTCGAGATTTTGTGATTTTTCTTGATGAATATCTGTCTAAGAAAATACGTTTTCTGTTCATTTATGAGTGTAGGAATTTTAAAAGATAAAAAGTGAAATTTCTCGTGAACTTTTGTATGACAAATGTCATTCGACGGAATTTGAGGGTTTTAAAGTATTGTGGCTAAATTTAATGAATTTTGAAAATAAAGATATGGTTTGAAGTATTTTAAAGTTATATTAAAGTATTGACAAAGAGTAAATGTTGAGTTTTGTGATAAAAGTGATTTTGAGGTGATGAACCTCACTTAAGTGTCTTATTAAAGAAAGTGTGAAAATAGTGCTTGGTGAGTACATCGGTGACGTGGCATATTTGAAGTGATATAGTGATTTTCAAAAGACTCATTTGAAACGTTAAATCATGTAAAATAAGTGTCTTTCCTTGAGGGATTTTGGGAAAAATATTAATTGGAAACTATGAAGTGAAATGTTTTAGTTAATAAGTGAAGGAGTGAATCTCAACCACTATTTTTGAAATTGTTTTAGGGAGTGTGCAAGGAACTGAATTCGATCCTTACGTGGAAGTTGAACCCTACTATTTCTGTGAGTTTTCATATATGTTATGTGATTTATGAATATGATTCGAAGTGTATTGGTCAAGTGATTTGAAGTGATCGTGGATTTTTAAATCGATATGTGGGGTAGTGTGTATTTCATCGCACTTACCTTTATTGGAAATAAAAGAAATTGTGAAAGTGTTTTGTAGTGTTCTATAAGTGTGAGTATTCCGATTCCTTTATAAATCAAATATTTTACTACTATGTGAAAATGACTTGTGAAAATAATTTGCTAGACTCATAATTGCAAAGATATGATTTACCACTATTTCCAAGAAAAAGTGCTTTTACAAGTGAAATAATTTATGAAGGAGATGTGAGTGTCTCAACTCCTTTTCAAATGAAAATCTCGCCATTATTTGCAAAGAAATGATTTGATGAAATGATCTACTAGCATTTATAAGGAAATTAATTTGGAGTATTTAAAAGACTTGAACTACCATGTGAGTGTTTACTCCTTTCGCGTGATTTCGTGAATTAAAAAGAATAGTGTGTTATCTTGTGACAAATGTGACGTCGATGAACGAAATCTCTCGACTAGTTTCAATGAAGTATTGTGACGTCGATGGGCGAAGTCCCTCAACTAGTTTCAGTGAATTAGTGTGACGTCGTTGGGCGAAGTCCCTCGACTAGTTTCAGTGAAAAATTGTGATGTCGTTGGGCGAAATCTGTCGACTAGTCTACTTCATTGGGCGGGCGAAATCTGTCAACTAGTCTACTTCATTGGGCGAAATCTCTCGAGTAGTTTCAGAGACGTATTATGACGTCGTTGGGTGAAGTCTCTCGACTAGTATGTGACGTCGTAGGGTGAATACCCTCGACTAGTTCCAATGAAATAAAGTGACGTCGTAGGGCAAGTACCCTCGACTAGTTTGTGATGTTTGGGGTGAAGTCCCTCGACTAGTTTACTTTGATGAGCAATGTCCCTCGAGTAGTTCATACAATCAATATCCATTTAAGTGTCTATCTACTTGATTTGAATTGTACACTTGAAGTATGATTTGAACGGTTTTACGTGAATTGTAAGCCTTTTTGGAACTCACTGGGTTTTTTAGCTCACTCTTTCCAAATTATTTTCTTTAACAGGGACCGAGAACCCAAGTGAAGGAGCCAACCTTTAAGAGTTAGGGTTTGCTTTTGTATTGATGTGACAAACATGGATTGTGATTTCGAGAGCTTTTGTATTATGAGAATTTGAACGTTTGATAAGTATTTTATGTAATTTGGAGATTGTAAGGATGGTGCAATGTGATTGTAAATTATTGTTGAGTTTAGATTTGAGATTTGAATGTTAGTCTAATGTTTTAGTGATATTTATGTGAGTGAGTCCTGGCGAGAGTTAGGCAGGCGGTCCACGGATACCTTAGGGTACGCACTAGGGGGAAATGCGGCTGTCACAACATGCTAGGCAGAAAGAGAGATTTTCAACTCAGATATGCTGGGTGAAATCTTCAATTTGAATCGAGTCAGGAAGTGGCGAGTTGAGACTGATTTGAATGCAGAGTCTAGCATATCTCCCCCGTTCTGAATTTGCTGTTCTTGCATCAATATGGATGAGTTTACCCAAAGCTTTTCCAATCTAGTGCAGAACGTCGATGTCATAGTATTCTACAGGAAGCTGTGGCAGTCGGACCCAAAATATAGATTCCCTCGGTGTGTTTTTGTTGACATCAAAATTTGGCTGCCAAGTTCGCATGATGATGTATGTCTTGTTGATGAACCAAGGTCCTCCCAAAAGAGCTTTCTTGTAATCTTCAACGGAGGTGAATTTTGTAATGAAAAAATCACTTCCAAGGTCTATAATGTCCAATTGCCCTTTGGGTCTCCAGAGCTGTCTGATTTTTTCCTCAAAGAATCTGAAACCAAAGCTTTTCCCATAAGATTTAACGATGAGAGAATGTTGCCAACGGTTGCGAATTTTGCTTATGGTATTATCTGGGAGAGGAATTTTTTGTGGTATTTGGTACTCTGTCTTGTCTGTGTTAAAGGAGTAATATTCTGAAGAATAGGAAGAGGGGAGAAATTCTTCAGTAATGGAATTATCCCATGAAGAAGAAGAGTGCAAAAGGCAGTCCTTGAATGATCGAATGAGGGTCGGGAGGTGGAGTTTTGCAGGAAACTTGGTGTTTTTTTCTATGTTCAAAGGAGAAAAATTTTTTGAATTTGGTTGTGTATTTGCGGAGGAAATTGTTTCTGTGTTTGGTTGTTTGATTTGGAAGTTTTCACTTTGATCTTGATCTTCTTCACGTTCCTTCATCTTGCACTTCTTCACGTTCCTTCAACTTGCATATCTTTAAACGGTTATTGTAGGGAAAGTTTGCATATAGTGGGGTGAGTGAAGACACGAATGATTTTCAGAACTTTTTATGCTTAAAGTACTCCTTGAATTTTCATCCATTATCCTCGGCCTTAGGCATTATTTAATTTGATGAAAAATACTAGCTCTTTGTATTTGTTCCAACAAACATAGTAGAAGATTAAAGGGATAATTGCAGAAACCTCCCTTGAATTTTTTGATAATTTCACTCGGCTCCCCTCAGGTTTAAGCAATTACACTTGCCTCCATTGGCATAGTAAAATACCTATAATGCCCTCCACTTGATCATAGACAATTCTAAATTTAAGGCAATTGATTTACAAACCCCTAAAAAAATGAAAAGGCTCGTAGTGATAGAGAAATAGATAATTAAATTGATGATTAAAATAGGAAGAAGAAATAAAGATGTGGAATTTATTATATTTTGATGATGTCAAGAAAAAATTTTACAAAATGCCAATAATTGCATAAAAATTTATTTTGTTTGATTATAAATTCTTAGTTATGACTTTATCCTCTACTTTTGAAATATTAATATATTTAATATCATGAGACGCTTGTAATAGTGGTTCTAAAGTAAATTAACTTGTATTGGAAATATGTTTGAGCATTAAGATTTTGCCATATAAAATTAGTTGTCAAGTGTGTGTGTGTGTGTGTGTGTTTGTGTTTGCATGGCAAGTTTTGATGCTATATATGCAATTCCAAATCTTTTGAAAAGTTATTTAGATTTTGAACTTATCCTAATTGTTAGGGATTAGACTTGTTCAATTATCAAAATATGGAAGAAAGGGATTGAGTATACTATACTTTTCTTTCTCAATTTTCTACAAGAAGGGCAATTTAGGATTTTTGAGAGAAAATTTAGCTTGTTGGGCCTGTAATGATATATAAACAGTAAAAGTAGGGGAGGTATGTGTAATTTTTAAAACTTGAGGGGAGCTCTCTGCAATTGTAAAAAACCTCAGGGGAGGTTTGTGAAATTATCCCTAGATTAAATCCACATCATCCAAAATCTAGAGCTTTGATGTATTAGTGATTTGTACTAATACGTAATAAAACTCATACAATGTTCATATTTAAAATGGAAGGGTATTAATTTAGTTCCTCCCAAAATATTACTAATCACTACATTGATATTGGGCAAGCTAAGCTTAGATGGTATTGCTTTATTTTAGATTGTCATTTTCTTTCTAATATTGACTAGATGAATTGTTTTTTGGCAGTTTCTTAGTGCCAAATTTTGGCAACTGAAAGTATGTGGACTACATGAATTCGAATAGATCCGTTGAGTTAGATGTGATTAGATACGTTTGTTATAATTCGTCCACAACTTGATACATACTTACATATTCGATCGTATTTATGAATTAAATTGAATTACATAAATAAAATTTGTAAGTACAGTACCATTATATAAGAGTACAATTGCTCTGATCCTTCTTTTTATTTCTTTGCTGCTACAAAAAGATGGATACTGAGAGTGTTGGGTTTTTGTTCTTTCCAGCTTTAGAATGCCTATTCATCTTGTGCTAATGGTTTTGTCATTAGACTTTCTTGATCAGTTGGATTTCTTATCAATTTTCAGCTGAAAATTGCATTTTCCCTTTCACTGACGCTTGAGGCACAGAATTTTCACCTTAGTTTTTGTTGACAAACTACTGCAAATTGCTAAAACACTTAAAAGCTTCTACAACTGACCTATGCTACTCCCAAATTGTGCTATTTGCCCTCGAAGTGTCGGTCAGGAGTTTGTACTATGTCATATTTGCATTTTGCCCCGTGAATTCACATTCAATATGCAGTGAACACTGAAAGTCACACTTGTTATTTGCTATTACAGAAAAGATGACAATTTTTTAACAGTAATCTTCCTATTAAAAAAGTGGGAGTTGCACGTAGTTATGGTGTTTGGTCCCCCACGCTTTTCGGGGGTTTTTTGGTTTTGTTTTGAGCATTTATCACTTTTCATATGGACTAGTTTATTTTTTCTTATCTCTGTGCTTTTATTTTTATCTTTGTAATCAATCGTAAAAAATTCTAAATTTATACATATGAAATCTAACATAAATTGTCCAAAAATTATATTTTTATTCTTCCAAATTATCGGCACTAATTAATTTATGTTAAGTTTGGCAAATTCTTTTTGCAAGTAGTCAATGCTTTTCATTTTTTTCCCCTCTTCTTAACTTTCGCTTGTGAAATTCAGATATTTCAAAGGAACATTAATAATGGTTTTATATAGTACAGGAACTTATGAAATATCCATGGTATTGGCTCAAGTGTTTGGCTATCGCCATTCTTAAAATAAACCATAGCTTCATTCTTTTTTTATTTTGTTTCCCTTGCATAAATGTTTTTGTACCTTTTGAGTTGTAAAGCTCGTCCAATCTATCTATAACGAGAGACTTTTAGATATGGCTAAACATCGAAATCGTGTATTGATTGGAACTAGGGATGCAAACGAATCGACTCGCTCACAACTCGCTTGAGTTTGAACTTGACTCGAGATTGAGCACCTCATTTTCATATTCGAGTTGAATTAGTAGTTTTCTCTCAGGTTCGATAGCTCACGAATCGACTCGAATAAACTCGAATATATATATATATATATATTGTTTATTTTTTATTTTAATAATGAAATTACATATATATCCCTAATAGTTTTATTATTTATTAAGAAAAATAATTATTTTATTTATTTTTTAAAAAATAAAATATTTATTTTTATTTTTTTGAACTCAAGTAGGTTCGAGTTTGAGTTTGATTAGGTTCGAATTCAAATTCGAACTCGAGTTTGAGCTTCATTTTGAGCGCTCTTCGACTTTGAGATTGAGATCGAACTCGGTGAAAAATGAGTCGAGCTCAACTCGATTAGGCCAAAATTCAATTCGATTTGGTTCGTTTATAGCCCTTATTGGAACAATAATAAAAGCATACTATTCATAGCATAAAATTTGTAAAGGGATACTCTGCTCCATGTTTTGTACTATTTTCGGTCCCAGCATTCATTAAATTTCCATATACTCTTTATAAATATATTTTTTTCATGAAAATATTCATGAAGTATATATGATGATTTCATAAACATTGAGATAGAGAATACAAGAAAGAGATAAAGATCCTTCACACACAAAATTGATGTGAAGTAAAATTGCTATTCATCACTTGGTTAGTAAATATTCGTATTATACCCATATAATCAACGTTCATACGTGTCATCTAGAAAAACTTTCATATTTTGTACATTTCAAAAATATCCTGAAAAATATTCATACTTTTCAATTAGTCCATAAAACACATAATAAACTTTTAAGGTATTATATTTAATGAATTATACTTTAATTTTTTAAAAATTTAAAATTTCAATTAGGATAATGACGTATTTCTGAATTATATACAAAATATGCGTGATATGCATATCAAACCCCTCCCAAGTCCCGAATCCAAAAGTTCTATGGTGTGATTTCAAGTTACACGCGTTCAAAAATTGGACGGGGTGGCTAGTTCCAGGTTACCCAAATTAAATGCTTGACACACTATGCAATAAAACCAACTCAGTCTGAATGCAGATTGGGCTGGGTACCAGCATTTGATCCCTACCATTTCAGGCCTACCCCTTGCATGAAGCCCAAGACCCCCCAAAACCAAGGCCTTGTTTGGAACTTCAAATTTATATAAAACTCGTTTTGTTTGTTTTCTACTTTAATTATGAATCCTTTAAAATTTTCAAAATTTTAACACAAATTTTTATCAAGTTTGTATAAAACTTATTTGTTTCCTACGTTATCTACAAGAATCCTCAAAAAACTCCTAAAATTTTTAATATACCACCCCCAAAACACGTAAAAAACTTTTAAAAATTTTTTCTACAACTTCTACAGTAAGATATAGTAGAGTTTTATATAAACACTCAACAAGTTTCAAACATCCTCGAGTGGCAGGTAAATTTCCCTAGCATACTTCAAATGCAAATGAAAATGGTATGTTTTAGTTTTAGGTCCCTCAAGTTTATTATTTCTTAAAATGTTTTCAGTAACTTTCTCTCATCCTCCAAAAATCATATTGACCTCAGATTTATCAAAATAAAGAAAACATAACTATTTTAAACTAGGGCTAATTCATTAATTTTAGTTGCCAAATAGTGTCACTCTAGTGTTGGTCTATTGCGTGGTTGTTCGTTTTAGTCGGCTGGTGCATTGAATCAAAATTTGCTCAAGTCTCAAGAAGTTATAGGTTGTCACTAGCTTCCTTAAGGATCCAAGTAGAATTGCAGAGCTACACCTTCAAGCCCACTGACAGGGCTCAGGCTGAACCAAGTCGCTACCCAGGATTCCCACCGTATCCCTTCTCCGCCAACTTGCTGCTCAGGGCTTTCCTCTTCTTGTGCAGTTCCTACGGGTATTCATGAATTCCATCAGCGTCTATGTATTTGGTGTCGTCTGAGAAGACCACTACCTGTTTGATAAAATGCTCCAAAGAAGATAAACTAACCTAACTCCGCAGAGCTTTATGGAATGCGGACTCGTTTCAAATAATTTAACCTGGGTTTTCTTCCTACTTGGAATTTCGTCCAATACTAATTGAGGGAGCCATTAATTATTTCAGTGACGGAATATTTTGGCAATCAACATTTTAATGTGAAAATGATGCAAATTTTTATGTTAAAAATATTTTAAGAAAAAGATTTGTAATGCGATTTTAAAATTTTTCAACCACAATGTGCTACTTAATGATGTATGTCTGTTATATTTCTTCATGGTTTGCCAGTTTTCATCCATTGATGCTGTCTTGTGAGTTTCAGCTTTTGAAGATGTTTTCGAAATCTTGCTACAGAAAGGTTGTTTGATATTGAAGTTTTTGTTTCTTTTTTCCCCTAAGGCCCTGTAATTTAATTTTGTTGGCTGACAATGCTAATGTTTGAAATTGTTTCAGTGGAACAGGTTAGGATTTTCACTTTGCCATCTTGCTGAGCTCGATATCTTTTTGCTCGCAGGTACGTGGTGTTCAAGAAGATCCAGGCTGTCACAACTCTTTTAGTTGTTCATCAATCAAATGTTAGCTACATGTGGTTATTGAACTCTGCTAACGTCAGTTTTGGTATCATATGGTTATCACTTGCCACATTTATATAGATTCTAATTGATATATAGAACAAGATTCCACGACCAGAAATTTTGTTATCAGATTTTGTAAAGGTTGCCTAAAGATATGCAACGTTTGGTCCTAGAGCCTCAATGAATCAATAATGACCTTTAAAAAGGTTTGGTCAATTATGCTTTAAAATCCAAAATCCAACTGTATAGAGCTGAAGTTACCAAAAATATTGTTTAAATAATAGTACACAAGACAGTTTATCTGATCAAAAGTAACAAAAAAGAAGTCCTAAGACCTGATTCCTTGCTTTATATTCATGGTCTGATCTCATTTTTCTAAAACTAAAATGGCATATTTTAGTTGTTGAGATAATTACATGGTTTAAGAAACTTCACAAGACCGCATCAACTGCTGAAGATTTCAAGAATTTGATACTTGGATGCGATTTTTGACTTGACTTGTTAATTTTCTTCTAAACACCTGTTGGTGGTATTATTTATGTCCTGTTTCAAATTGGCGGCAGGAAAGGCTTTAGAACTTGATGCACAACGGTCAACGAATCATTGATACAAGAAAACATGCCAGTTACATTGCGGTCTCGTCTTTTCGCCCTGCAACTGACGTCACTTCTTCAAGCACCCCAATCTATATCTCGGAAAAACCCCCTCCTTTCTCTATCTCACAAATTCCAAATTTTTGAAACCCCAATGTTAAACTCTCATTTCTGTAACCAAGCATCCTTTGGTACAAAAGGCTCTAAACCAGGTCCTGTTTCTGAGGCCACCAAATTTGTTAAAAAAGTATTATTTGTGCCCCCTGGAGTTAACCCAGAAGAGGTTACAGATGACTTGATCTTACCTGGCTCAAATATTGTGCTTGGACCTTATGCCGGTGATGCTAAAATTAAAGAGGTTGAATTTGTGAGAAGTAGTAATCGACCCAAGGACTGTCCCAAGGATGACCGACCTGAATTTGCTATGTTGGGCAGGTCCAATGTTGGCAAGTCATCGCTCATTAATGCTCTGGTCCGCAAGAAAGAGGTTGCTCTCACATCTAAGAGGCCAGGTTTCTGTTTTCAAATTACTTGAAGAAATTGGTGTTAGCTTGTAGGTTTTGTGGGTTTGGTTCTAATCTATATAAAATTGATTTCATGGTAGGGAAGACTCAGCTGATTAATCATTTCTTGGTGAACAGAAGTTGGTATATTGTGGATTTACCTGGTTATGGGTAAGCTTACTTTGTGTTTAAACATAGCTTTGCGAATACTCATAGTATATATGCATAAAGTTTTGCCTTGGTGGATATGGATGCGTTCAGCTTCCTGGGTAGACGTGAAACACCACCCCAATCACTGAAAAACATCTACCATGCATACAATTACTTTGTTTTTTCTTGAGTAGAGCATCAAGAATTGAAAATCCTATATCCTTCCCTCTCCCCACTTAAATCTGATATTGTCCCCAGTGTAAATCACCTAATCACTTCAAGATAGGACATAAAATTTAAGAGATGGAGTGAGAGAGTAAATCTGGTGTGGCTGGGTTACCACAACTGAAAAGATAGTTTTTAGTTTTATATTGATGTGTTCTGTTGTATAATTAGTTAGGTCTATAAAGATATCCATTAGTTTGATGCCATTTAGGGAGTTTGGCTGAGCTAAGTTCATGAAGAGTATTGCCCCAATGTATCGTAGTTGAACAACTTGGCCAGGGTGTTGGAGTTGTATAACTAAAACACTAGGAGAGGTACCCCAATGAAAAGAAGTTGACTATACTAGGCAGTTATTTTCAGTAAGACATGGTAATAACAACTGAAACTGCTTTGCTTTCCAAATCTTTAAAAAAAAAAGTTCTATTTTCTTTTCTGAGCATTTAGAATAGTGGTCACCTCACATTAACAAGCCAGTATCTCATTTATTTTTGAAGATAATTCTGTTTGAGCAACTTTTTTCATAATTAAGCCATATTTAATGCTTATACTGTGAAACCAGTTATTTTTGCTATTACAATCTGATTCTGTTGATATATTTGTACATACTAACCTTGGATGTCTTGGTGAGTATGAGCTCAGCTATCGGTTTGTCTCATGTAACCTCCTCCTGTTTACAGTTTTGCTAATGCCCCTGAAGCTGCTAGAATGGATTGGTCTGCATTCACAAAAGGCTACTTCTTGAACCGGGAAACACTGGTCTCTGTTTTGCTTTTGGTTGATGCCAGTGTACCACCTCAGAAAATTGACCTTGATTGTGCAAATTGGCTTGGACGCAACAATGTACTCTGCTTTCTATGTCAAGCTAATATCAACCTTCTACTGATTTAGCTATCATTGGCTTAAACTAATTTTTTTGTCTTTGCTTGGTCAAATGTTTGATGTAGTTTCTCTTAGTTTCATGAGTCATTTGCAAGTTGCTGATGATCATGGTTTCTATTCATCAAAACTTCAGATACCCATGACCTTGGTTTTCACCAAGTGTGACAAAATGAAAGGGGGCAAAGCAAAGAGGCCTGATGAGAATATTCGAGACTTCCAACAACTTATCAGAGAACACTACAAGCACCATCCTCCATGGATAATGACTAGCAGCGTGACTGGTTTGGGGAGGGATGAGCTTCTTTTGCATTTGTCACAATTGAGGAACTACTGGAACAATGAATAGCAAATGTAGGCCACTTCTAGATTGCCCAGAAATGTAAGAATATCAATGATGATTCTCCACTGAATGAGTTTGTTTCTCTTGGGATGGACAACTCTTCATATGCGATCAGCTGAAGCTGTAAAAGGCTTCTAGCTGACAGAATGTAATTTGTTTTTTCTTCTTTTGTACAAATGTAGATAAATTTTGAGCGCTTTCTATTGTAGCTGAAACTATACATGTCTTATATTGGTGCTAATTTTAAAAGTCTAAATATCTAGGTGTTCGGTCAAGATTTTCAGTTTAATTTCCATGGAATAACATACTTCTACTGGGGCCTCTACTTCTTATCTTCGTATTCTGTATGTGTGTCTTAGTGTATGTTCTTTCCCTGTTGCAATGAGGCCGGGGGTCATAGGTCTAGCTTAAAAGTTCACTTTTTATCTACTAACAAGATACTAGCAACTTCACCAGGGGCAGTAGAAAACTATTGTAATGTTGTAAACTATGACACACATTTGCTACGGTATAAGCTGCTCCAGTCCTGCTGCTTTCCCGGCAAGTGTGCTTGAACTGAATTTGCCACTGCTTCTCCATCAAGATTCTATAATCCATCACTTGTACTGTATATACAATTGCTCATGAAAGAAGCTTGGGCACAACTGCATTACCACCTTGCATAGCCAGCCGGAACTCAAGCAACAATCACCATTCTGCTATCCTTCTTCTGGTGCCAGACAAAGGATTGGTACTTGAGTACCAACGGCCGTACATAACTTATATCTAGCTCTCAGACGTCAGAACCCAGTATTTTGTTGTGGTTCTATATTCATTCGAAACTTTCCAAAAGCCAATATGGTGGTACCAGCTGCATGATCCATTTGGCTTTTGTACAATTGTTTAAATCAGGCTGTGACTAAGCGACCTGATTTGGGATGTTGAAAAACAAGTTTGAGCAGCCCGCGATTGCAGTCAAATTGAAACCATTTGCCGTGAGGTTTATAGTTTTTACTTACAGCTGGGAAGACTGAGAGTTTTTCTTTTTCCTTATTTTTTGTGGCTTTGGCTCCTCATAGATAGTTATATACATAGTAATGTAGTGAAGCTGAAAAGAAATTACAGACTCGTTATCAAGTGCAACTTATTGGTGCTTAATGTTGTTGCAAGGTAGCATACCAAATAAGCTGTTAAAACTGTTGCTTCAAAATTACTTGCATTTCTTTATATAGCCTTGTCTCCGCGAAAGACGTGTATAAATCAACCCTTCTCTCTTCTTTTTTTTTTTTTTTTTTTTTCCCTCCGAACATGTTGTTTCACGGAATAAAACCCAAAATTCTTTGTTTAACAATTACAGAGACATATAACAATTTGCAGACAAATCCACCCCAACGTTGATTGGTGGTGGATTCATGCTCCATGTCCGTGTGTTCACTTTCATCACTCGTCAGAACAAAATATATGCACACAGAAGTAAAAAGTAACTAATAGAAGCATGATGACAGAAGACACAGAGAAGATCAATACAATTTAGATCCAATTAGAAGTGAAAAATTTGATACATCTTTTTGCAAGTTTATAATTTAGAGAAGGTCATCCTTGTAGCTCTACATATTTCACCATTTCCAGAACACATTCGAACCACACTTGTACTTGTCCTTGCCTTTGCACTCCAGATCCAAATCATCAGAAAGAAACGGCACCTTCTGCAGTTGGTCAAAAGAGAGAACGAGAATAAAATTACGAACACAAAAATGTTGAATTTATTAACACAAATATATGACTATATTGCATATACTGATCAAACCTTTTGCTTGGCCAGGTCTTGGCAACCAGTGAAGTTTTCAGGGAATTTGCATGTGCCAAATTGAACTGTGTATGCTCTAGCAAAGTTTGCATCGGTTGTGGCTAGTCTTTTCTTGTCATTCAATTCCTACAACGACAAAAAAAAAAATTATATCTGAGTCAAAACAGTGAATTCATGTCATCTGTATGATGATGTAGTGCATATTTCCAGATTATGCAAAACATTTGTAGCAAGAATGTACTAGGAGACCTTGTTGGCTTTGCTCTTTTCAAGGTATTCCTCAATTACACCAGCATTTGCAGTGGAAGTGGAAGCAGCAGCTGTGAACAGGGCAGCTGCAAGACAAAGCATGGCCGCTCTTCTTCCTTGGGATTCTGACTCTTTTGATTCAGAAACTCTAGTTTGCTGTGCCTTGATTACTGGCAGCTTCTGACCAACAGCAACTGTAGATGGCGCAGAGACCAGCTTTGGGGTGAGGTCAGATGACCCCATTCCTGAAATGGCATAGTTGCAAGCCAATACACTAGAGTTCATGGTTGCCATTTCTTGATCACAAGAAATTCTTTGTCACTAAAGCTGCGCAAGGATTAGATTAAAAAAAATGGAGAGGGGAAATTTGGTTTATGGACAGCTGATTATGTCTGACATGGAAGGTTTGGATGGTGATATGGAATTGAGGCTGTGGTTGGAGTGTGGATAAGGTGAGATTTCCTCACTCCCATTGGCAAGTTTGCCTACATGCCAGTTTCTGTGGTGAGCTTCAACGACTGGGATCCACCTTGGAGACTTAAGATGGGCCCTGGAACTGATGAATATGCCACATTTTACGATATAGGCTGATTTATAAATTTTTTAAATAGAAATATGCCAATGGGTAATTCTGAAATATCAAATTTATTTCTTTGACATTGAGCCAAGCAGATACAAAATTTGAGAGAACCTGGTTTATGTTGAAAAAATTTTTCTATAACATACAATTTCAACCAATATATATATATATAAATTCAACGCACAAGGAATTGTTGAGAATATAAAGGCATTGTTGAGAATATAAAGGGCCCATGGAACATTGGAGGCAAACAAATGTAATTAATAACTGTGTTTGGAGAGGCATTGATTCATTTGAAACCTGAAGGATAGAGGGTAAATATGAAAATAAGTAGTAGTAGCAGTTGATATTATTCTATTAATTGGGTGAGTTTGGATGGGAGATTATTTGAAATAATTATTATAGCACATTTTTTGTGATATAATGTATGTGATGTAAATAAAAAAATATGTTGAAAAATATGACTGTAATGTAGTAAATAATTTTTGGACAAATAATTCCTATCTAAATATATTATTGTTGTTGGTTATCCTTATTGCTATTACTACTAGAATTCTCACCCGTGCTATGCACAGGTTTATATTTAAAATAATAATAATAATAATTAATAAATTATTTGTAATAGTTATATAAAAAAGTTAAAAACTCAAAATATTGTTATTTTAAAAACTAATTTATATTCTATTTTATGTGTCTTATCTAAAACCTTAAAGTATATTAAAACATATAGGAAATAATTAGAGAAATATTTAAAGAAATATTAAAAGTCCCACCACCTCTTCAAACCACTTCTCCCATCTTACAATTCCCCTCTTTCTCACCTCTTTGATACAATATTTCCATATTCCTGCATCCTTTTCCTCCACTCCTAAATTCTACATTTTTTTATCCTACCATATTCTCATCCAATTGTCCTCCATTTAACCTAATTTTGTAACATATTTATCTCCTATTCTACTACACTTTTCAATTATTTATAATTGTAAATAATAACCTCTTTACTTTGTTTATAATTGTAAATGATAACCTATTTACTTTGATTGACCTGTCAACAAATATTTGTTTGGGTATGTAATTTAATTAGGTTCAAAAGTGTTTATATTCCAACATTCAAATTAGAAAGTTAATATTTAAATAAAGAGAAAAAACTTTCATAACTTTCAGTATAGTTTTAAACTTTTAAAATATACTTATTTTTACATTTTTAAAATAAAAGCACCAGGTATAGTTATTTATAGTATAATTTTGAATTGAATATTGACAACTTTTCTTTTGAAAATGATTTTAGTTAATTTCATATTCATCCTCCAAATTGAGAGATATAATTTGAAACAAAAGGGAAAAAAGAACCCATAATTCCTATTATTTAGAATATATTTAATTTTACATCCCACAATATGAAACAATATAAAATTAAGAATTAATCACAATACATGTAATTATTGGCATCTCAAGATACAAATAAAAAACTGATAATATCTTATAATACCTTCAATAATTACCAAAAAAAAGATTTAGTCATTTTTCTAAAAATGACATAGTAGTATAAACATATTTACATTGAAGAAAATAACAAAAGTATATAAAATAATCAACAATACTAAAGATTATTCTTAGTGGTTGTATTTTACACTCTTGTTTAAACCTAATTAGAAAGACATTTAGATCAAATATATACTAATTGAGTAGATATAGTTTACAGATAAATGTACTATATATTTCTCTTAAACTATATTGTTACTTACTTTTTATTTTTTATAGGACTGTTGTTGTTGTTGTTATTATTACTATTATTTATCAAAGATGATGATTTTAAATAATAATTTCCATTTTGAAGCGCTAGTAGAACTTTGTAGTTAATTTAGTGATTTCATAACTTTCAGGATTGGTACTACTATTTATATTTTTAAATCTATGACCACTAGATATTATTTTTTATGTAGTTTATCCTTTTAGTTAGTATTATTGAGTTAAACAGTAAAATATTGTTATTTATTTTTTTAACTTTTGGTTCACTGATTGGATAAGATGGGATGACTCATTCTTGGATAATTAATCCTGTGATTAATCATTACGGGATTACTCATCCTTATTATCCAGTGTTTGGTTTACAAATATAGTTATGGGTTTTGTCTTTCTTGATAAGGTAAAAAAATCTGATAAATCATTATCCATTCTCACAATTATTCTCGGATAAATAATACTAAGATCCCCCATGGAATGACTTTATGCCCTCTAGAGAGGATTAATTCACTTAGGATGTCTAATCTAATTATAAAAATGCAACCAAATATTGGATGAGACAGGATGAGTCATCCAATCCTGTCTGATCCTATAAACCAAATGAATCCATAAATAGGACTTGTGATGTTTTATTTTAATTCACCATCCTATGAATAAATTTTATCCAAATTCCTATTTTTATGGTGTCATTTCTTACATTTGAAATTCAAAAGGTATGAATGGATATTTGATAATTAAAAAAATTTAAAATTCTATAAAAAAAAAAGAATAGGAAGTCAGAAGCCTTCTCATTTAACCAATCTAAAACCTCATCTGCAATACATATATGATAGATAGATTACTTTTAGCATTAAGGCCAATTACTGCACAAATAGGAGGAACGAGGTTTTTGACAAGTGTTGGGATAAAGTATTATTTGAAATATGCTTCAAATGGGGACTCCAAAATAAGTTTGTCAATGGCTTTGCGAGTTGAAGACCAAGTCTAATCCTCCAAAGTTCTACCACCAAACTTGTAGAACTTTCAATTTTCCCATAATATCTAGAAATCCACTCGCGCTTGTTATCCCAAAAACTCCTCGCTCTCCAAATCCAGCAACTCCAAAGTTCAGGGCCTCTCAATTTGGGGGGGGGGGGGAGAAGGCTATTAGAACCTGAAATATAAATAGTCATATTGCAATGTTTCAACATATACAATTTTTTCCTACACCAGAGAAGGGAAAATTTCACAAACCATATATGTCCCCAATTCAACCTTTCTGGCAATGTATACAGCAAAAAATTGAGTCGGTTTCACAAATTTTACACAGACACACATGCATGCTCGCCTAAATAGCATGTTTAATTAAAAAAAATTGATAGCCACTTGGATACTTAGATTCTTACCCTTTTTGTGCCAAACTTTTCTCCAATAATTTTTTGTTACAGTTGCTTAAAGTTTAAAGACTAAAATGAGAGTGAGTCCATAATTTAAAGATCTAATGGAGAATATTGTGTTTAAAGTTAAAGTTTGAAAACTAAAATGTGAGTATGTCCACGATTTAAACATCCAAAGTAGAATTTACTGCTTTATTTGTTTCTTTTATCATCTATAACCAGTGTATTTTTACTTTACAGCTCTATAATTGACTAAATCAAACCTCTTCAATTTCCATCCGGAGAATACAGTATCTAAAATTAAAGTTTAAAAACTAAAATGTGAGTATGTTCATGATTTAAACATCCAAAATAGAATTTACTGCTTTATTTGTTTCTTTTAACATCCATAACCAGTGTATTTTTACTTCACAACTCTACAATTGACTAAATCAAACCTCTCCAATTTCCATCTGGAGAATACAGTGTATGTCCATGATTTAAACATCCAAAGTAGAATTTATTGCTTTATTGTTTCTTTTATCATCCTTAGCCAGTGTATTTTTACTTCACAGCTCTACAATTGACTAAATCAAACCTCTCCAATTTCCATCCTCAACTCCAGCTTCATATGTTGGGCTTTGCTAGTACTTGGATAGTAGATTATTTGGGATAATTTTTTGAAAAAAATGCTGTAGCACTTTTTTGATGTAATGTATTTCAGATCAAAAGGTGGTTGAAAATTATGTCGATAATGGAAGTAGGAAATTTTTGGCCAAATAAGATCAATCCATTTATAGTTGTTGCTTTATATTGTCGTTATTATTCTTTCACCCATACCGTGTTAGCTGCTACATGAGGACCTTCTAGATTTCCACTACAGTTTGCCAATGGCCAAGTCAACACGTAAAACTATGTAATTATTAATGTTGTTAAGTTTTCCAAAGTTGTTAAAATTTCTTGATTAATTCGTATTGTTATTTGACCAAATTAAATTAGGGAAAAAGGGTATGTTACAATTGAGTGAAAAATTTTCACATCCTTTGAAAGGTAATCACTTAGGTAGGAATGAATTTTTACTTCTTCTTAAGAAAGAATGGCCAATCATAAACTTAACTCGATTAAAAGTTCAAGAAACTTTAACTGTTTAAGGAGTAGAGTTAACTAAAATGTCAATTATAACTTCATTAGAAGTCCCAAAAAAGCCTCAAAAAAAAAAAAAAAAGGAGTGGAAAATCCACCAAGTACATTCTCTTCTGTATAATTTTTGGATTTTTCTTTTCCTTTTCAGGGTCCAATCGATAAGTCTAAAGTCTTCCTATATGAATTGTCTACCTAGGACATTGATTTTCTCGAAAGAAAAAAGAATCATAGATAGGATTTGGTAGTGGGAATTAGTTGGAAGCATCTTGGTTGTTGCCTTTTGCTTGACTTGGAAAAATGCAACGCCTAATTTTGACAGGTCAAAGTCTACAAGCCCTCCTCCAATCCATGAGGCTTCATCTATATGTTACCTTTTTCAGCCTCAACAACTTCAATCTCATCTTCCCCATTGCCTCATCTCCATTCTCTCTTTTTTAGTATAGGACTGGAAATAATTTCATGGACAAAGAACAAGAAGAAATTCAATTTCTTGGATTCTTTGGCATAATCAAAGAATCCATCAATATTGTCCCTGCATGGAGAAAAATATTCAGCCAAATTTCATTGGCTTTGATCTTCCCTCTTTCCTTTATCTATCTAGCTCATATACAAATTTCTCATTTTCTTTTCACAAATATTGCTCGTAACGAATTTATTTTAGATAGAATTCCAAGGGGAACTCCAACCTATGATAAAATTTCAGACATCCTTTCGTCCGAATGGACAATATTTTTGCTCTTCAAAATAGGTTATTTGATCTTTTTCCTCGTATTAGCCCTCCTTTCAACATCAGCTGTTGTTTATACAATTGCATGTATCTATACAGCAAAAGATATAGCCTTCAAGAAGGTCATGAGCGTCGTCCCAAAGGTTTGGAAGAGACTAATAGTCACATTTCTGTGGAACTTTGTCATTATTTTTGGCTATAATATTGTTGCAATACTTGTTTTTGTTATCTTCGTAGCCCTAATACCATCTGGAGTATTTTCAGGAGTGATTCTTGTCGTGCTTTTGATGGCATATGTGGTAGGATTTGTGTATATTAGTGTTATTTGGCATTTGGCAAGTGTGGTTTCTGTATTAGAAGAAAGATATGGCTTGAATGCCATGATCAAGAGCCAAGACCTCATCAAGGGAAAAGTTGGAATCTCAATGGCGATTTTTGTCATCCACAGCTTCTGTTTCTTTGGTATTCAGTTGGCATTTGAATGGTTTGTTGTTCTTGGACATGGGGGAGACCTTGTGCTCAGATTTGGCGACGGAATGCTGTGCCTTGCATTGTTATCCATGCTAATTCTCTTTGGCCTCATTGCTCAGACAATCATCTACTTCATCTGCAAATCTTACCATCATGAGAACATTGACAAGTCCTCATTGGCAGATCATCTTGAAGTTTATCTTGGGGAGTATGTACCATTGAAGTCAAAGGATGTGCAATTGGAGCATTTTGATGTTTGATTTTCCTTTGAGATCCAAGTGTCATGTTTTGATTATATAAAGTTTCTATATTGACTTTGTGGAGGAGATCACATCAGTGTATTTTGTATCCATTCACTTTCCATATGGAATCTGACAGAGAATACATCCCTTCTGGTTATTTTCTAGATATTGGACCATTATTTCTTTATACATCGGTCATGTATTGCCACGAGTTACTTTATAGTACAGAGATGTTTCGTGCATCAGCTGCATATTTTAGTGGATTGATGATCTTCTTTGAGACAAATGAAAACGAAATGTGAGCGTATGCAAACTATGTGTGTGCGTCTGTATAACTCTATCTAAACAAAGGTAAAGAGTCATTGATATAACCTCTAAATTTCAACAAACCAAATAAAATGTGTACCAAGTCAACTTCATGTGACACTTTTTTTTTTTTTTTTTTGGGATAACATTTCAAGAGCCCCACAATAGTGAGAGTAATACAATTAACAAATAATTGAAGTACAGATGATGGGAATTACTACTATTACAACTCAGTAGAATTTAATAGAACCTACAAGGAGTCGGAGAAGAAACTCACGTATGGTGAGATTTGAATCCAATCTCAAATAAGATAGTTAAAGACAAAAAAGTTAAGGTTCCAAAATTAATACGTAACTCAACATTGGCCTCGTACATATAATGGACATTAATGCAAGAAAATGGTTTTCATGTTACAACTTTCCAATGCTAATTATTGGTTTTTCAATAAAACAATTTTTGTCGAGCAACATTTTCAATGCCAAATGATTGGTTACCCATTCAATCTCAATTACTTTCAAAATTATACTTTCACACATTAGAAATTTTGAAGACATTACATAATTGTTACTTATTTCGTGAGTTAGTTCTATCATTGCTACCCTAATAATTTCATTACATGACATCATATGACAATTCAATATACAAACTAATTATATTATGTATACTTTTTGGATAGAAAGAGAGGAGAAAAAACAAAAATGGTAGTATAGCGTATTAAAACTCAGGGAGCTTCCAAACCTACCTGGAGAAAACTTGATTAGGCCCAGTCAGCGCAGCCTGGAAAGCAGATATATTAATGGAAATAGACTTAGCCCAATGAAATCTTTGGGCCGCTATTCACAGCGATCTTCCTGGTTTCCTTGTTTCTTTCATTTTCTTCATCCATTTTCTTGATTTCTTCAATCAAAACACTGCATCATAAACCCTAAAAACCCTCCCTTTCTCCATCATTATTCAAAACCCTCCTTTCGCGTTTTGAAGGGAAGGAAGGAAGGCAACGTATGCAGAAATGAAAGCTGATGGTTTAATATCTCAATGGAAGCAATGACTGAAGATGTTTTGATTTGCTTTATTGGTGTAGCCATGTTAATTATTGTCCGCAGCCTTTTGGGCAGCATCAAATTCATCAGAAAAGCTCATTCTTACCCCGTAAGACTGCACTCTCCCCCGTATTTGATTCCTTCATCTTGTGCTTTTTCACAGGATTTTATGATGTGGGTCACCGGATTTTATTGCTTTTTCCAACACCCATTTTCCTCAGAAGCTGCTGATTGGAGTAGTAGTTTAAATGATAGTGGATTAGATAAGGATATGATAATGAAAATTGTGAGTGAAGATAGATGGGATGATTTTAGGATAATGGGATTGTTTAAATCTGCTTTAGCTCCCATTTGGGTGTCCAGAATCTTGGTTGAGTTGAAGGAAGAACCTGGATTAGCTTTGAAGTTGTTCCATTGGGCGAAAACCAGGATAAGTTTTTTCATACGACAGAAAATTATTGTATAATTGCTCACATTTTGTTCTGTTCCAAGTTTTATTCTGAGGCAAATAATGTTCTCAGAGAATTGGTTAGTTTAAATAATGGCAACAAGGTGTCCCCTGTTGCAGTATAGTTGACGTTTTGTGGGTGACGAGGAATATTTGCTTTCCGGGTTATGGAGTTTTTGACGCATTGTTTAGTGTTTTTGTTGAGTTAGGCTTGCTAGAGGAAGCAAGCAAATGCTTTTTGAGGATGAGAAGGTTTAGAGTTCTTCCGAAGTACGGTCTTGTAATCATCTTTTGCACAGACTTTCTAAGAAGGGTGATGCAATCATGGCGAAGAAGTTTTTTACAGATGTCATTGGCACTGGGATTGTTTTGTCGGCATATACATACAATATTATGATTGATATTTTCTGTAAAGAAGGGGACTTGGAAGCTGCACGAAGCTTGTTTGCACAGATGAAACAGATGGGTGTTAGTCCAGATACTATTACTTACAATACTCTTTTAGATGGATATGGAAAATTCGGCCATTTGGATGATGCATTTGGTTTATATGAAGAAATGAAAGATGCTGGATGTCCCCCTGACGTGATTACATATAATACATTGTTTAATTGTTCTTGTAAATTAGAGAAAATGCCTAAAGCATTTGATTTTCTCCGTCAGATGAAGGACAGTGGGTTAAAACCTGATATTGTAACTTATAGCACATTTGTTGATGCTTTTTGCAAAGAAGGGCTATTGCAACAGGCTCTCAAGTTTTATCTGGACATGTGGAGAGTTGGTCTTACTCCTAATGAATTTACATATACTTCTTTAATTGATGCAAATTATAAAGCAGGTAAAATAGATGATGCTTTAAAACTACTCAAAGAGATGTTGGAAAAGGGATGCAAATTGAACATTGTTACGTATACTGCATTGGTAGATGGCCTCTGTGAAGAAGGGAAGATGAAGGAAGCAGAGGAAGTTTTCATTGCAATGGAGAGAGATGGGATAATCCCAAATGAGAAGATATATACAGCTCTTATTCACGGGTATATAAAAGCTAACAGGATAGAACATGCTATGGAAGCTCTGAATCAAATGAAAGAAAACCAAATTGAGCTTGACTTATTCCTCTATGCAACTATTGTTTGGGGTGTATGCAGTCAAGGGAATTTGGATGAAGCCAAACGTCTACTTCATGAAATGAAGGGCCATGGTCTCAAAGAGAATCATGTGATATACACAATACTTGTTGATGCATATTTTAAGGCAGGAAAATCTGCTGAGGCATGCAGTTTACTTGATGAAATGAAGGGAAGAGGAATTTCCCCAACTGTTGTGACCTATAGTGCATTAATTAATGGTTATTGCAGATTGGGATCCATACAGGAGGCAGTTGATTGTTTTAGTAGAATGCAGCAGATTGGTTTGCAACCTAATGTTGTAGTTTACACAGCACTTATTGATGGCCTGTGTAAAAGTAAACGTATTGAGGATGCTAAAAGGTTGTTTGATGAAATGATTGACAAGGGTATATTTCCAGATAAAATTGCTTATATGGTTTTGATAGATGGAAACTTGAAAAGTGGAAAGGTTGAGGATGCCTTGGAATTGCGGAACAGAATGGTTGAAACTGGCCTGAAGCTTGACCTTCATGTCTACACTTCTTTGATATTAGGACTCTCAAGATGTGGTGACATACAACGAGCAAGGAATTTGTTTGATGAGATGATTGCAAATGATGTCCTTCCTGATGTGATCATATATGGTTGCCTTATTAGGAAATATCATGAGCTTGGTGACATTAATGAAGCTATTTTCTTGCAAAATGAAATGACCAAAAGAGGTCTTTTCCCTATCAGAGGTCAATATGCTGCTCAAAATGTACAAACCTGAAAAAACCAAAAAGTGCTTGTTGATGAAAAATGCTAAACCATCTCACCTGGTGAAAGAGTAAAGCAACATGGTTATCTTGTTTCGTCATCAACCTTTTAATCTTCCAAAATGAGGTGAGTGATTACTCTTAGTTTCTTCCTCTGAACTCTCTTACTACCTGAAATTAATAGGCAGACATTCCCATGTTTAAGATTGTTAAGTAAAGGTCATATAGTAATGGCTATGGAGTTTGCTACAACTTTCACCATATCAGTACATTTACACATCATCCTCTTTTTTCCTTTTCCCCTTTTTTTTTTCCATTTTAAACATATAAAGGACTCTACTTTTAATGCAATTAATTAACTTAAAATGTGCTTATGGAGCTTGGGCTTCATGAGGGGTGAAATTAAAGCAACTGAATTTGCACTTGGATGTTCATTTATCAGGAAATGCTTTGCTACTTAAGCCTGACTATTTTTGTAAATGTAGCATGAAGAGTATGAAATACCTACTCCAGGTGCTTAGGTAACATTTTGTATTGGAAGAATAGTTACTGATTTGCCTAAAGGAAAAGTGGCATATGCCCAGAGAGAGAAGTGCTGAAAATAGGACTAGTTAAGCCACTTAGTGTTAGCCCCATAGTACTTGGATTGAGGGAATGGGAGTGAAAGTAAGGGAGAGGAATTGGAGGATTTTTTTTTTTTGGATTGATTTTCGAGGAGGGAAAGTAAAGGATAGGGAGGGAGAGGGTCTAGTTGATTTGTTGAGTTGTGGTTTCTGCCCAAAAGCAGGTGGATATGGAGGAAAATGAAACTAAATTAATTAAAATAACTTAAATTTTTTAAAAGATCATTTTTTATTTATCTTTTCCAGTAAATCAACACTTGATCTTTTCCTTTCCTTTCTTTTCCTTCTTCAATCCAAATAAGAATTCAGTATTTCCTTTCTTTTCCTTTCATACTTAATCCAAACAAGATGGATTGAAGCCACTTTCCTCTATTTTCCTTTCCTTTCTTTTTCGTTGGTGTCCTTTCCCTTCCTTTCCTTCAATCCTAATGGTGCCAGAATCTCCAAAGGGGAGAGAAACAAGAAAAATGGAACCAACTTTCAAAAGTTCCATTTGTGACATTGCTTATGGAGATAAATTTAATTTCTGACTGCTTTATAAAGTAGTGTATCCTGCAAAAGATCCAGTTTTGGCACACTAAGTTTCCAAGATTCTCACATGTTTTATATTGGTCATTTTCAATGGTTGCCCTAGTCTATTTGAGAGCAAAGAGCATTAGCACTGGCTGATTCCATACGATCTTAATTGAAATGTGCCCAGAATGTACTGTTTGGCTCCACTTGCACCTCTCCTTCCCTCCCGCCTACAATAGGTTGCACCAACCTAATTTCTTTTGTTTTTGCAGGTCTTGTACTTTTCGTTATGAACTTCTTTTCTTGACGTTTGTTTCCTTTTCTCCTTTTTGGGTCTTGTCCTTTTCTGTGCTGTTCTGGACAAGCATCTTTTTTAAGGTCTCTCTCTAGGTCTTTATCAACATATCTTCTATTTAAAAAAATTATAGATATTACTGTTTTGTTTATCAATAATGTGTTTTCTTACAATAATGCTACTTTGGAAACACAGGTGATAGAATACCAAAAGCTGGGGATATGATTCAATATTCAAACTATGGACACTGTATTCTTTACAACAAATAAAAAATCCAACGAAGCAACTATTCCAATTTTTATACCATGTTAGTTGTTTAGTTGATCATATGTTGTTCAGCATTTTCTTTGAATTTGTGGTAGGATTCTTGTTTGGCAAAATGTTGCCAAGCAGCTAACTATCCCCTTGATTTTTCATGATGTTCTCCTTTAGTTTCTAGTTGTGTGTCATGCTTATCTACGTTTTCCCCCTTCTGTGAGGCTAAACAATTTGGAGTTTATGGAAGATGGCAATAGTATTTTAGGTGTTAAAAATTCAAGTTGATTGGAATCTAGTTTTCATCAGATTGATCAGAAGTTAATGTTCCATTTTTATTTTATCTCATTCTGCTTACGTCTTTAGATATTTATCTCCATGACTAAAGTTCTTTGTTGGACATATTGACCTCTATTTTCATTGATTAAAAATATTTTCTTACTCTAGGTTTGGTGGATTCTGGAAGAATTACTATAGTTGAGATGCTAGCCTTGACGGTTTCATGATCTTAGCAAGTCAGTTACTGAATATTGAATAAATTGTTTCTACTGTAATTTTGTAGAGAGCAGCAAAAGTAGATTTGGGTGTATCTTTCGTGGTTACTCAATGAAGATGCTGCAGAGTTGGATCTGAAAGTGAAAAGGTTGAGATTGGCTTGGGAACTTTCTTATCAAGTAAATTAAATCTGCAAACCAATTATGCAGGTGGAAAAATTTGCCTGATAAAAGATGGATGCTTTCATTAACCAAAAGGTGAATGTTTTTCCTCACTGAATGTCTCTGTCTGTTAACTCATCAAAGATATAATTTTTATTTTGAAAGTTTAACTAACCCGTTGTTAACTCCACTTTTAAACAGTGTGAATCTGAAGAAAGAAACAGCAATGTATGGATTCAAGGGATCAAATTCTTGTTGGAGTGTATTATAATGCAGGTGATACCACTCACTTCCTATATGAGGAGAGCAGATTGTTCTCCCCCCCCCAAAACCCCCAAACAAGGGTATAAGCACACAAACAGAGCTAGATAGACAGGCTTTTGACAACAAAAATGAAGAAGATCCTGTTTGAGCTATTTCATCACACTGAAAACTCTTTCTGTTATCTAAGTTATGGTTCTTAAGAATGAGATACAGGAGAGAGTGTTTAACTCTCTCCCTCCCCAAAAAAAAAAAAAAAATGTTCACCACCTCTCTTTCCCTCTACCATTGGTAAGACACTAAAAAGTAGATGATTCCCTGTTAGCATTTCCTGATGCACCTTACCTTTATGTAACTTCTGAGTACATATTCATATTCAATCAGATCCATTGTGTTTCATGTGCTGATCTCTCTTTCTTTTAGCATAAAAAAAGTATTTGTATCATTTGTATGTATTAGTGCAGATCTGGCTTATAAGTAAACAGGTATGTGCATACAGCTCAAAATTGTTTCTAATGAGGCCTGAATAATCAATTAACAAGTGGACTGGCTTTTGCTGTTTGCAATCTGGAATACGTGTATTCTTGGAGTCATACATTTAGTTGCAAAGATTCAGTTCCCGCTGCTGGCTACCCTTCTAACGTTGAAGATTTTTTTTTTTTTTTTGGTAGGTTTCAGCTTGTAATGTGATGACTTGGAAAGCACCAGCTTGATGACTGGAGGTACTGGATGACAGTGAGAACAATCTCAGCTGCTATTTTGAGTGCATACATCGGAATCAGAGGTGTTATTGGATGGTTCCAGTAAGCAGTACAGAGATGAGTAGTAATGTGATTTTGAGAGGTATTGTCTTGTTTGCCACTCTTTATATTTTCTTCTACTTATTTTGTTAGACGATAAAGATGGTGTATTCGAGGTTGGTATGCTGTCATTTACATTAGTAATTGGCATAGTATATGGTATCCTTTCTACTTTCATCTTATTTAATCCTGATAGCATCCAAATCAATAATGTACTCGGATTTTGTTTCTTTAGTTCATGCTGTATCACTACATTTAGTTAAATAGTGATACAGCATGGGTTGAAAGATGTGAGGTAAATAGTGAGATGCAGTAGGTAGTCTTAATAATGATGTAGGTGAAGAAATTCTTTTAATTCTTTATTTAGAGGATGCCCTTTGTAGGCCCATTAACTTTTCGAAGGTGTTGTAGATGACATGTTTTTACCATAAGCTGGTCTTCATGACTGACTAGTATATGATAGGCAAATTGCATCATATCATTTTAGCAAAAAATGAATTAACTATAGTATTTTTTTTTTTTGGGGTTCTAAATTAACAATAGTTAAGTAAGCAAAGAGAGGCCTTAATTACAATTGAGGGGAAGCAATATATGTATAGGAAATGTTATTTGCACTCCATTTTTTGATATTTGCAGTCCCACCGTTTGTTTTATTATATAGTCTAATAAATGAAAACTATATGATTAAAATGATAGTGGATTGTGACCACCGTTTGTTTTATTATATAGTCTAATAAATGAAAACTATATGATTAAAACGATAGTGGAGTGTGATTAACAATGGGAGTACAAATAACATTTCCCTATATGCTATAGAATCTGTTACAGGGGACAGGGATACAATTCAGTTGTTTTTTGTGGATTGCGATTTTGGTGCTGCAATGATAATGATGATGCCATATAGGAGACACCTATGGGTGCAAATTGATAGTTGGATTTTCATCCCAGTTTTGTTGATTTCCTTGTATAAGAAAGTAATGAATGCATTAGAAAGAAAGTAAGGGTAGCAGCAATAGATGAGAAAATGAGATAAACACGTTTAAGATGGTTTGGACATGGGCATAGGAGACCTCTAGAGGCCCCATTTAGGAGTGTAGAAAATGGAGAATTCTTGAGCCAAATTAAAGGGAAGGGGAGCACCTAGAAACTATTAAAAAAGACATGTTATGTTATATTTAAACCTCAGTGAGAATATGTGTCTTGACTGAACACAATGGCGACATATGATCCATATAGCCGATCCCACATAGTGGGAGAAAAGCTTAGATGTTGTTGTCGCTGTTGTTTGCTGATTTCCTTGTCATATAGAGAGGAACCAGCTGCATTATCTATTTAATTTTCCTTGATCTAGTGTTTTAATTTGTTTCCTTTGGGCATTTGTGGAACTGGAGAAAGTGTTTATCATGCTTAATTTCTTTGCAGATATAAATTACTGATAAGTGTAGCAATATTTCTTTTGGCAGGTAGGTTTTCCTTTGTGTAAGATCATGAAGACCATCCGTCGAAGCGAACGAAAAAAATTTGTGGGCTTCTAATTCTCAGAGGTGCTTTCAGAACTACTGAGATGATAATGTTACAGAACAGTTTTCTCATATTAACCTTCACTTGTAAACACCCGGAGAAAAGGAGGGGGGGGGGGGTGTTCACTTGTAGCGTTACCAAATAGATAGTTGGCTAAAGTCACAACAACTTGCAGATTTGTAACAGACTTGGTGACCTGCAAGTTCTTCTGGATTGCATAGCCAGAAAGCCTTGTAGATATGTGATCATATCTGATTACACGTCTATGACACGCTCAACTGCAAATTCTGCTGCATTGTACATCCAGGAGCAAAATTAATTGATTCAGGTGTAAAATGTGACTTGATTTTTTCAAATCTCCTTGTTTCCTCTGTTTAGTTGCATGGCAAGTGACAAGTATCAGGTAAATCGATAGCTTTCAGTATAAACTACAGGCTTCGAAGTTTTCGAAGTTTTACTGGATTTCTTGTGCCTTTCAACTTGGATTTGTTTCACCTCCGCTCTCCTTGGAGTTTGCATCAATGTGCTGACTCTTATAAAATTAAAAAAAAAAGAAGAAGAGAAAAGCAAAAAAGAGTTGTATGAGTTGGTCATACCTTCTCAGAATAAGATTTTTGTACAAGATGTCAAATAGCTACCAGTGGCATTCATAAATCTATTGCTTTCTTGCATTTAGATACTTTTCCGATTTCAACTCTTCAAAATGGAAATAGCTGTTCAGCAACTCCCTCCCAACCCAAATACCACCACCACGAAAGCCCCAGCTCCCTTTCAATTAGCCTTTGCTGATTGAAGAGACGAATAATGGAAAACAATTTCTCATAAGTATTCTTCCTAGTGTCCACCTATGGTGACAAATTCAGCAATACAGATCATCATTCCCTATTCATCATGGACCCTTAGGCTCCGTTTGAATAGAATGAATATTGTATATAAACGTGAAATGAAGAAAAGTGAGATAAAGGAAAATGAAGATAAGTTTTCTATACACGTTTGTTTCTTAAAAATACTATTGAGAAAATATAGAATGTTAATAATAGTAGTGGTTATTGAAACTTGTGTGAGTAACAAATTATTCCATCAAAATCCTACAAATTTTACAAGATACAAATTGAAGGAAAATGCAAGAAAGATTTTCAACATTCCTACCAATCAAATATGCACGAGGGAAAAAATGATTTTCTTCACTTTTCCACGCTTTTCTCTGCAAACAAATACTATCTTAAGTGAATGTGAATATCAAATTTCACTATATTAAATGAATATCAAATTTATTTTGACAAAGTACTAGTTGTACATTTATAGGTATTCATCTCACACTATTCCATTGGGCACTCAGCTATTAAAAAATACCATTTTTTACCTTTGGAGTGTGCCAATGTTACTGTTAGAATGTACCAATTCGGAGTGTTTGAATAGCAAGTTTTGAGTTTATTTGAAAGCTACTACACCGCTAAGAGTTAGAGGCAATAATTCTGTCAAACTTATACTATTATTATAAAATTACTCGCCAACAATCTTAAAATATTAGTTCTTTTAAAATTTCAATCCAGTAAAAAATAAGGGTAATTCTTACTCAAGTAAGGGTTTTCTCAGTCACTAATAATTAATTTATCTTCTATTAAAATTATTTCTTAATTTCTTCGGGCATGATCTTATTTCAAGATCCTTTTTCCCACAAAATAGCTCGGATGGGCACTTATAGATTCAAATAGATTTAGAGGCCTTCCAAAATTAATTTATAATTTTATCATAAAATAAGATAAATTGATTAATAGAAGAATCTTTGGACAAGTTTTTATTATTGGATCATCAATAATATTACAAGAACTAAGCGATATGAATTTTTAAAATACATAAACGAAATATTAAAAGAACAATAAATATAGACTTTACTTACAATTTGTAGCTGCCCACTTGTGCTGGTGATTCTAATTGCTAGATATATAGGTATAATATATCTATAATTTCTACAATATAAGAAGTATCATAAATTGGCTTGTAGGAAAGAAAGAGCTAGAGTTAGACTTTCTGAGAACTTTGCAAGCTACCTTACGAATGTTGAATCTTTAGAGAGTTGAAGATTGAAGACCTTCTCGAGGCTTATTTCTCTTCTCCAAGGCCTGGATTTTCCCTTCTGCTTCTTGATCCTTTAATAGATGAAAATGTTCTTGAATTATTGCTTTTCTTTGTGTCTGATAAGGTTTAATAATGCAGGTTGAGTCAAGAATCATTTTGGAAGATCTCAGAAATAAGGCACCATCATCTGAAGATGTATTAATTTTTTTGAAAGTGGAGCTTGAGCGTTGGTTCTTCAATTAATGAAACAAGTCTTTTAAGGCCCTTGCACCCTTGTGTTTGTTGTTCTTTGCAGGCTTTATTGTTAGAAAATAGAAACTCAACCACCAACTGATTGCTTAGCCTCTTGAATCTTGAAAGGCCAATTTTGATTAAAGTATATGTTCTTTTTTTTTTTTCAAGGCATCAAATGTGTTTTATAAATTATTCATTCCTTCATCACCAATGATGTTTTCTACTCCTCCATCATTATAATCTTCATCCATATATGGGTTTTGAATTTCTTAATAAATTTCTTTAAAGTGAAATTCCACCAATTCTTCAAATTGAGTTCTCTACAGGAATTTTATGTTAAGAAATTTCCATCCACGATAGATTTTTTAGAAGTCATCTTCTAAAGCAAGAGGAGGCCACCGAGCACGAGTTTCATTTTTTTCAATTCTATCATATGCTAGCTGATGAGCTCTCCAATGGTTTATTTGCTCTTCTAGTGTAAGATTTTTAAAGATTTAGGAATAGTTTTCAAAGGGTATGCTTGGTTTGTACTGATGTTTTCCATAATGATATGGTGTTGAACTGGATAGCATGTTCCTTGGATACAACCATAATGATAATGCTGAGTTGGATAGCATGTTCCTTGGATGAATTCAGGGCCTTTGCTAATATTGTACCTTCTACATATTTATACCGATTTTGAGAAAATAAGGAATTAACTACATATGCTATTTTTGTATCAAATTGATCTGTCTATTTTGATAGAAAAAATTAATGTATGTACAAATCAGTACTCCAGGAGCTTTTGTGGTGTAAGATTAATTTTTTGCCCTTCTATATTTGGTTATGGTTGGTATATATCTTGAAATAAGGAAACTCTATAAATGCTATAGGTCAAATGACATTTACAATTTTCTTTTTCTAATGGGATTGTTTGATACAAAGGACCAATTCTAGGACAGACACTGGAATTTTCATAATATGATTTCTAGGTAAACATTATTTCTTGAGAATAGAAATTAGATTTTGAAATGTCTTGTAAAAATTCCTGAATTGTAATAATCTTTTTTAGTTCATTATCTTGGGATTTGAAGATTATCATTTTTTGGATTGCAAAAGGTAATGGAGTCAAAGTTTTTTGTCAAAAAAAGAAGAATCTAGTACTCATTTTTTCTTTTTCTTTAGAACTAAGTTGGGATGAATCTTCTGGAAATTTTTATTTCTTTTTGGAAGACTCGATATTAGTATATAGTAAGATTGAAAAGTTTTGTATATTTTCATTAACTATTTTTTTCTTCCCCTAATTTTCTACATTTATCATTCAATAATTTAAAATTTATAGACATTGCTTCACAATTGTTAAAAAATTCTAACTTTCTAAGTTGATGACTTTCTACAATTATTCCATCTAAATGCCTTGAGCACTTCTACTGATACAAAAATTAATTCCTATATTTTTCCTATATATGTCTACTACTTCTTGAAAACTATAAAAACTTTTGTACCGAGGATTTTGAAAATTTTCTATTTGTTATAAAAGATCTACTGCTTCTTGAAAACTATAAAAACTTTTGTACCTAGGGTTTTGAAAAGTTTCTATTTGTTCTAAAACTTCTACCCATTGATCATATATTCCTGAATGATATCCTCGGAATATAGCAGAATAAGAAAAGTTTTTCCCTTAGTGTTTTTGTTCTATTTTAAAAAAATGGGATGTTAATACATTTAAAACTCTTACTTCCTTATATTCTTCTCCTCTAACATTCCATATATTATCATGTAAAAATTGCTGACTATCATCTAATTCTACGTTTCTTAAAAATGGTTTAAAACTGAGTTTAGTTACCTTGACATATTTGGGAAGCGAGATTTGACCAAAGGTCAAGTTCTTGGCTTCCATCTATAAAATCACAACAAATAAAGTTAGCAACTTTTCTTGATAGATAATCTACAAAACTATTATTTTTTCTTTTTATATGTTCAATGTCACTTGATATCCGTTTCTTGTTATTGTATTTACAAAATTTTGCCATCTTTTACTATTTAGTTTTTTTTCATTAGTTTTATTATAGAATTTAACTATTGCTTCACAATTAGTTTTAATAGTAAATGGTTTGTTTAAAAATAGCCTAAATGTATTTAATGCAATAATTATTCCCAAAATTTCAAAATCTAGACTTGTTAATCCGGACTCTTTGTATTTTTTGGATGCATATATGCATAGTTTTTTCTTCATTCACCTACATCTATTTCTATTACTATATATTCACTCTCTAATGGTAGATCTAATTCAAATAAATTCTTACATATTTCTTTTATCTTTCAAACTAATTCTATGTCCTCTTTATTAAAATATTTTTCTCCTCTTACCTTGGTTTTACTATATACTTGTCCTATAATTTTGTTCAAGTCTTTTATATACATTTTGGCATAATTTAATATTCCTAAAAAAGCTTGAAGTTGTTTGGTTTCTTCTATTTTATTTGGAAATTCTAATAACTTGTTTATTATGTGATCTTGGAGTTCTATTTTTCCTTTTCCGATTTTCATCATTAGAAATTCTATATATTCTTTTGTCAATTTTATTTTCTTTTTACTAATAATTAATCCATTTTCTAGAAATTCATTAAATAATATACACAAGTGTTCATAGATTTTTACTAAAAACTAGAATATCATCTATATATATCAGAATATGATATATATTTATTAAATATTCCATCCATCTTTCTTTGGAAAATGGACGGAGCATTTTTTTAATCCAAATAGAAAAACTATCCATTCAAATTGACCTTTAGGACAAGTAAATGCTGTCCATGGAGTAGATTCTTTATCCAT